>LPNX010721471.1:26025-313079 GCA_001517045.1 Pseudotsuga menziesii | reverse complement strand
GGTAAGGGAGCATGCAAACACCTAACTAATGGTATTATGACTTAACTAAGTATATCCTCTGCAAGGTGATGAAATCCAAGTTAGACAATATAAATAGGAAATTCAAATGGCTAAAGTATCCCCCTACCAGGAGGGACACCAGGTACGCAAACCTAGAAGTATGGCAACTAAGATACCCCGTTCATGACACGTCCAGAAAGGTGAATCTGCCGCTTGGTCCTTTAACCGCAATATTCCCTATACAGGGATATTCCGAGAACTGCGAAAGGTAGCCCTTCAGTTACTGAATGGATTTCGGTATTCCACTCAGACTTCCGGAACCAATCTCACGACTTCAACCCTCCTAAGGGAGAGGCCCTCTGATAAACCGGTGGTGACCGTGTCAAAAAATACTAAGGGATTTTGGTTCCTTAATGGACAACAACTATGTCTCACATGTAAATAACCGAGGGGTGTTATTGGAAGCCTATCCCCCCGATCCTACCTAACTACAAGATTCTTTTGTGTTCATCAAATGAGGTTATAGTGTTGGTTGAGTTAAGTAGATTTTAGGTCTCACTTGAATTAGGGGATAGATTGTGTGCATGTGAGGTTGTGAATCCAAAATAGTTACTCAATAACAATAATACTGTATGAAAAACTTTGAAAACTTTTACCATGCGAAAATAATAAAAATTTTCTAAACAATTCTGTAAACAAGGGACAGAAATGGCTGTAGGGCTGCAAGTGGTACAGGTGGCTGTGCAAGTGCAGGAAAAATGGAGGCAAAGTGGCTGGGTTTTGGCGCGGAAACAAGGGCAAAAACCAGTTCGTGGACCGCGGGTATGGGGCGGACGCGCGTGGTCGGACCGCGGGTTTGAAGGCAATAGTCGCGCACAGATCGCGGGTTTAAAGGAAACAGGCGCGGTCTAGGTCGCGGGATTTGGGCTGACAGCGGCGGTCGGAGCGCGACTGTGTTATGAACAGGCGCGGTCGGATCGCGACTGTGGGCTGAAAAAACGCGGTCGGGGCGCAACTGGGAAAGTTCAAAAATGCGTCCAGGACGCAGGAAAATGGCTGACAGCGGCGGTCGGAGCGCGACTGTGTTATGAACAGGCGCGGTCGGATCGCGACTGTGGGCTGAAAAAACGCGGTCGGGGCGCAACTGGGAAAGTTCAAAAATGCGTCCAGGACGCAGGAAAATGGCTGACAGCGGCGGGCTGGTCGAAGGTTAGGGCCTAAAATGCGCGATCGGGCCGCGACTACGGAAGAAAAAAGTGCGGTTTCCGGCGGCCGAAAACGACAGCCGAAAGTACAGTATGGAAAAATAAAATTAAAAAAGACAGCGGAGTCGCCAAAACTGTAGCTAGGGTTTTCACCCTAGCTTGTGCTGATGAGCACCTACTAAGGAATCTGGAATCCTTAGTAGCAGTTCAATGATGTATATGAATTAAACAAAGATAAACTGAAACAAAGACTAATCTAAATACGTTCTTGAAGCTAAAGCAGTAAAAAGTAAATAACATGAAACAGAAACAGTAAAGAAATGAATAATGATTTTTATTGGTATTACCTCCAATGAGGAGGTTGATGGAGTCCGTTGCGCTGGTCCGATGTCGGTGGCTTCGAGCTCCAAGCTGCTTCTTGTCCTTCTCCGGTGGTGGAAAATGGGCCAAAAAGAGTTCTCAATGGTGAAAGTAGCTTGATGGTAAGCTAGGGTTTCGAGAATAATTTCGGCGGAGGCAGGATGCTTATGATAATGGATGTGGAATAATGGGTCTCCATCACTTATTTATAAAACCATGTTTAGGTCAGCTTTTTAGGGTTTTAGCTGTTTTAGTGTTTCAGCTATTAGGGTTTCTTCTTTTTTCCTCATTATTTTATATTTTTTATTCCTTTTTGGATATTTTTGGAGGAAAAAAGGATTTTATAGCCTTTTGGAGGCATTTTAAGCTTTTTGGTGACCTTTTCGATGGTTTTTATGGGTTTTTGATGGAGATATGGTAGGAGAGTGGACAAATGAGCCATGTAATGGGGTAGATGAGGTAGTTAACCATTTTTGGGTGTTAACAATATGGCAGGGTTTGTTCAAGATGCTAAGCATCCACTCACCTCACTGACCTACCATGGCCTCATTAAATTAATTATCTTGAGGTCCCTTGCTCAATATAATATAACCTGGGAGCAATTTACAGCTTGAGCTCAGCAACCCGCTCCTTTTCCCGGTGTCCCAATAGAACAAGAGCATGCCCATCCATAGATGGGGGAACAAGAACCACAACAGGAGGGCTAGAGCCCCTCCAATGTAGTTGGGGGGGGAGATGAAACTGGATCAGAAGAAGATCAACCAGGGGCACAAACTGAGCAATTGAAAGAGGATGTAGATAAAAATCTTGTGGAAGACCCAAACAACAGGATAGCTCTCACAGCAGAAGGTGAAATTGGAGCAGCACTAAATGCTGCGACAATTGAACCCGAAGGTGACAGAGCCATAGCAATGGAAGGAAATATTGAGCTGGTGACCATTGAATCCTCACCTGAGTGGGGAGGAACTTTGATTGAGGAAGAACAGGCTGAGGAACAAGAAAATGCTAGAGTTGGGGACATTCCTTCTACCTCAGCTATGATGATATTCCAGCACCACAAAATAAAAGGAAGAGATCAATTGATGAAATTAAGATAACCCCACCAATAAGAAGGAAAAGAACCAGTTCGGTTGCAGCAGCATAAGTAGCAAGAAAAAGATGGGAAACCTTAGAGGCACAGATTGAGTTCCCTATTCTTGAACCCAGGCCAATTGATGCTCGACATGAGGAAGAACCCCAAATTGAAGGACTTCTGTTTGAGAATACGCTATTAAAAGAGGAAGTCCAAATACTTAGAAGGGAATTGGAAAATTGGAAAGAAGCCTGCAGGAAACAGGGTGAAAGGAAAATGCACAAATTGGTGGAGGCTGCAGACCAATTGGAGGGATCAAATTCTACTGAGCCTGGCAAGGAAGAAGAGAGAGTGGTCTGTCCCACCTGTGGGGAAATATTTAAGGAAGCAGGCCACAAGATTGCAATTCATACCTGTACAACACAACAGTCTACACCTACAATAGAGGGAGTTGCAGAAAAACAAGATGCTGTCACACAAGAACCAACATCTTTGAATATTCTTGCTGAAGTTGCCACCAACTCTGGGACAGAGAAACCAAGGGATGAAATCATTCCTGATAGTAGGAACAAAGATTTTACTTTGACCCCAGAGTGCTCCCATGACACATAAAATATAGAAGTGGAACCACAAAGGCAAGACAATGATGAGATTGAACAGGGTGTTGTCACACAAGAACCAGCATCCTTGAGTGTGCTTGTCCAAATGGCTGGCCAGATGGGAGAAGAATTTGGGATTGAGGGCACTCTAGAGTTTAATAAAGAACTCTGTACTACAACTCTAGAATGTTCCCATGACACAGAAATCATAGAAGAGGAACTACAACAACATGGAGATGAAGAAGTGAACCAGGATGTTGTCACACAAGAACCAAAATCCTTGGAGGTTGCAGCAAGGACTCTTTAAATGCAACTAGAAGATAACCTTGAAGTGGAAATCATCCCTGATATGCATTGGAGTGAATATGAACAAGTCCAAACAAAATCATCAGGCGATACTAAAATCCTTGAGGAGCGGATGCACACTGAAGAAGACATCCAATCTCAGCAGCAGAAGGACAAAGAAGAAAAAGGATCTACTCCACAAGAACTAGTAGCCTCACAGCCTCTTGCTGAGACAACATCTGACAATCAGATAGAACATGGGATTAAAATTTGGGGGGGAGTTGTGCCACAAGAACCAACACCCTCACAATCAGCTGCTGAACTTGCCACGAGGGAACTTTAGAAATAAGACACTATTACACAAGAACCAGTGTCTCTAGGAGTGATGAAGGTAGTTGTTGAAGAAAGTCCAGAGAAAGTTGTTGTCACACAAGAACCAGCAACTCTCAAAATAACTTCAGATGTGCAGGGTGCCTGAAAAGAAGACACTGTCACACAAGAACCAATGTCTCTAGGAGTGATGGATGTGGTTGTTGAAGAAAGTACAGAGAAATTTGTTGTCACATAAGAACCAGCCTCTCAAAATAGCTTCAGATGTGCAGGGTGCCCAATGGGGCACATCAAGCAACAAGGTGAGGACTGAGCCCCTTAGAAATTTCATCGACATGGACTCAGACAAAGAGGAACATCATAAAGAGGAAATCCTAAACCTTACAGCAGAAGTCTCAATTCTGAGAATGGAGGTGATCAAATGGAAGAGCCAGGTGGAGGAATACCAGGGAGGGATGATTTCTCTTAGTGAGCATAGAAATATTATCAGGGGATTGGAGGATAATTGGGCAGAAGAACGTATGACGCAAAGAATTCGGGAAGAAGAGCTACAGAGTAATTTGAGGGAGCTGAAAAAGTTCCAATTCATGCAGACGGAAAAAGAGCAGATGTATGCTCTCTCTCAAGAACTCCTGGGCACTAGGATGCCTTCTTTCTCTTACCCCATCTTCCTATTTGAACAGTTTGTTTGGTTTAAGTTGAGAGCTGTAAAATAAGGGAGGTCATTCGAGATAACGACCTCAGCAAAAATTTTGGAAACATTTTTTGGAAGTAATTTTGAAGATCAAAATTTTCTATGTGAACTATACTTGCATGAAATGGCTTGCCCTCTGGATCACCATTCAAATCCTCTCCCTTTTTCAGGGGATGTTCAGCTAAGGGATTTTTCTTCTTTTGTGAGCAATCATGCTAAGTGGGAAAGGTATTTTCAAACGTTTTCTCAAAATGAAGCTCACTCTAACCTATGGGTTCGAAGTGAGCCTCAGAATCCTGGTATTCTTCTTGCTCGGTATAAGAATTTTCTTTCATGCCCCATCCAGGCTTGGCACATAATGGAAATTCAGGAGGAACTGATTTCTACTTGCACCAATTATATTTCCATACACCAACAAGTAGCATTGGAAGGAAGTAAGCACAGATGGCAGGTTTCCTCTCTTACACTCAGAGACCGAGACCCCTAATTTTTCAGGAATTTTGAACAGGCACTTTCCAACGTCAAGGGCTATGTTGGATGTATCAGGGAATGTGGGAATAATTGGTTGGGTCTGAAATTCAAATTCCCCCTCATCTAGTGGCCATTAAAACCGTATAGAGTGGACTTCTCACTAACTAAGGTAGAGGAGCAGCGATGTTGGAAATATTGGATTGCTCATAGAGGGTTCTTAGAGAAAGAAGGGGTGCCTGAGTTCCCCTACAACTTCTCCTCTCTTCACAAATAGAGCTCAGTACAAGATTTGGATTCTGAATGATGGAGGTTGTTGCATGAGGACATGCAATAGGATAGTTGGGGGGAGATGTTCAGCCCAGAAATGGCCTCTTCTAATCACTTTTAATTACCTCTTCTTGCCCTATCCTACCCCATTCAGCGTACCAATTAGACATTTTATCCCCATCCTACTCTTCAAACCACCAAGGTATGACTGGTCATTGTTTTATTTTATTAATACTTATAGTTGTGATAATTAAGGTTGTCTATCTCTCAATGCGTGAACATATTATGTTTTATAAAGGTAGTTTGAGATAAGTGGACTGCATGAACATTTGGCTGAACAAGTCTCGAAAAGGATGGATATTCACTGGTCAAGTTGATTCTCAGCCATCTTATCATCACCCAAGGCATGCGGTTCTAGTGCGATATCCCGGACAAGCTGTGACAAGGCAGCTATAACAGAATGCACCAGATTTGGAGATCCATAGTACATTGTTGCTCGGGTGTAGTCGTGATCTGAAAACATCACTACTCCTGGGGCGATTAACAGTTTTCCTGTGCTTTCTATTTTTTTTATCATGCCACGTTTGTAACAGCTATTGTCATTTACGGTGCCTGAATATCAGAGATCTTCATGGCTGCCCCATAATAGGATCAGATGTTACAATCCACATGGTATAAATATGGAGAATTGTCTAGACCTAGGGGGTGGCTGAACACATAATTCATTCATTGTATTAGCTGTGAGGAGGAATTTTGTAATTACTCGGTCTTTTAATACAAGGAGTTACTTCTCATTTAATGGTTTTACTCCTATTCAGCCAGCATCTCTGTGTGAAGGCTGGGCCTTCCTTCCACAGAGATTACTGAGTTAAATTAGGATTTTTTTTCATTTGTCATGTGATGTTATGTTAATTATATTCCTTTCATAAGCAGTTGTAGTAAGTGTGGATTTACAGTGTGTTGTGATTGCATTCCTTGGAGATCTGTAGTGGTATAGTGTGACAGTCGACTGAGTAGGTAATAATGTTTTATGCAATTTGTGTGGTAACTGTAACAGCTCTATTCATCCTGAGATCTTTAGTTGTCATTTCATGAATCTTTGCAACTTTTTTTTATTGTTATGATTCCTGAATTTCATTCCTGCACTTCATTTTCCTAGAGTAGCCGAACTCAATCTCTGCATTTGAATTCCTAGATCAATATTATGCTGGTGGTTTTCTAGAATAATTAGATTGAATAGGTGAATTAATCATTCAGGGATATGAATAGGATTTCCTTTCGTCTACAATTGTAATTTAGATATGATGTTTATCTTTCCATTCTTAGATCAAATCTCAGCAGAAGGTAATTGTGATTGTAGTGTTTAGAAGGTAAATGGGATTACATAGATTTTTGGGATGAGCATAGTTGAACAGAGGATAGTATTGTTCAATTGTAGTGACTTTGTGTTTAAGCATATACTGTGCATTTTATCCTTGAAATACAAGACTTTCTCGGGTTGACAATAAATATTGTACACTCTGTACATTGGTAGTAATCTAATTGCATATTGGGTGCTCGACAGAAGAGCTCCTTGGAAAAAAATGAACGATGAACAGTTCAGTCACAACTATGATTCCATATATTTCCCTATTTTTTGCAGCTATGACTCCACCAAATTCCACAGATTTCCCTATTTTTCGCAGCTATGACTCTGCCAAATTCTGTAGATTTTCCAATTTTTCTGCAGCTCTGACTCTGCTAAAACTTTTCCTATTCTCCTATTTTTCACAGTTGTGACTCCACCAATTCTCGTTGATTTTCCTGTTTCCACAGCTGCGACTCCGCCAAATTTTGCATATTTTCCTATTTTTCTGTAGCTGCAGCTCCGCTAAAACTTTGGCTATTCTCCTATTGTTTATGGCTGCGACTCCACCAATTCTCATCGATTTCTCTATTTTCGCACCTGATACTCTACTAAACTTTTCCTATCCTCCTTTTTTTCAAGTATACTACATCAATTTTCTCTTATTTTCTTATTTTCGTAGCTACGACTCCTCATATTTATCTGCAAAATAACTACGACTCCTCCAGATTTGGCCACAAATTATGTCACCCATGACTTTGTTGGATTCAGATGCACTTCACAGCTACTATTATATTTTCATCTAGAATGAAAAGACAGCTCTTGATTCATCGGGGTGAGATCATAGCGGCATGCACCCAATTATGTTCTAAATTAATGGCTATTGAATTGTTATGGAAAGTCACGGTTCACCTTATATCGTGAAGGTACAGATTCTGACCATCTATATGATTAGGTGTAAATTGGATTTGATGATATTAATCATGCTTTACCTTTTTGTACCCTCATTAGACCCGTACTCATTTAACTATAAATCAGTACGTTCGAACGGGTACTTGAGCTTATCACACGACTGTCACCATTTTTCTAATATGTGCCAAATCTTTTCAATTATTCCCTTCCCATAACTGTAATAAATTTCCTAATTTATCCAACCTTGACCTTAGCTATTTGTTGCATGTTCCTGGGTTGTAACTTCCATTTTTGGACCTGTAAGTTATCAAGTTGGTATCAGAACTAAGACAAAAAGGTAACGTAGGTATACTAGCCTAGCATGAACCTCTGAGTATGGAGTCTTTGCATGCGAATGTGGAGGTTTTTTCTATTTTTCAAGCGGATGGTTGGACTGAATGCTTTCAATGCTTAAGTGGTTTCCATATAGAAACAACTCTATATCTCTCCCTAAATTTGATGGACACCCACTCAGAATTTAGAGGTCTACGCATAGAAGTCTCATCCTTGGAATGAAGTGGTAATATTCTTGAATAGATATATCACCTACGAAGGTAGGTACCAGATTGTTTAATTTTCTGAATTTCCTCTATTGCCTCATCTACACCACATGACTATACTCAATATGCCATTCTACTTGTTCAAATCCCTACATTATATGACGGGGTTCATAAGAACAACTTGACACCCAATGGATTCTCTCACCCATCATGGACTGATTAAATTGCTTATCTTAAAGGCCTTAGCACAGCAGAACCAAACCTAGGAAAATTTTACTGGTCAGCCTCAGATAATTCGGGAACCTACACTTTTAAGTGGTGTTCCAATAAAAGAGGAAGATAGGGAACCTTCATAGTTGGGGGGAGTGGAAGTAGAATAGGAGGACCAGAGTCCCTCCAATTCAGTTGGGGGGGATATGAGACAGTGTTAGAACATAAACCAAACAATCAAGAGGAAGAATTGGGAGAGGTTGCAACAGAAGAAAACCCTATGGAAGGAATAGATATTTTGGAAGCTCTGGCAGTAGAAGCTGAAACTGGAGTAGCATTGGATGTCGTGACAGTGGAAGATGAAGTTGTGGGAGCTATAATGACAGAAGGAGATGCATAGATCATAACCATTGAATCCTCTCATGAATGGAGGGGAAATTTATCAAGGAATAAATTGATATAGCAGATACAAGGGGAGTTACTAAAATGGGAAATATTCCTTCTACATCAGTTGCAGAGTTAGAAACCCCTATACAATGGAGGAAGAGCATATGATCATAAGAAGAGGTACATGAATCACGACCGATAAAGAGAAGAGGAACCAGATCCATCACATAAGTAGAAGAACCACAAGAAATATGGGATAACATTGAATCGAACAATGAATTTCCAATTTTGACACCCCAGTCAGAGGCTGCTCAACAAGAACCTGCAGCAGAAGAACCTCAAATCGAGGGAATTTTGTATGAAAATAATATGTTGAAAGAAGAGGTGTAGTTTCTTCACAAGGAATTGGAAAGTTGGAAGGAAGCATGCAAGAAACAGGTGGAGAAAAGGATGCACACATTGGTAGAAGCTGCAAACCAATTCGAAGGATCACCTCCTAATGAGGAGGCTGATGAATTGGATAAAGTGATATGCCCAAAATGTGGTGAATTTTTTTACCAATCAATATATAAATTTATAGTGTAGGAATTTGGGGCACAAAAACTTGCACAAGCAACTGAAAAAAAAAAAGAGGCACCTACGGTGGATCTGAAGGGTCAATATGAACCAAAGTTTGAGATGATCCCTGATTTAGAATTTGGGGAGGCAGAGCAATTGCAATCCCAGCCAACAACGGATATTGAAGTCACCTAGGAGAAAACTCAACATTTGGAAGAAGTTGGAAGGAAGGATGTTGTCACACAAGAACCAACATCGTTAACAACTCTTATTGAGGCTACCATTCAGATGGAAGTAGTTGAGTCAGAGGTTGAGACAATTCCTTATTACAACCTGTGGGACCTTGAAGAAACTCCAGAATAGCCTCAAGACACAGAACTAATCCAAGAAGAGGATGTTGTTACACAAGAACCAACATCCTCAAAATGTTCTATTGAAGACAGTACAGACTGAACATTGTTGGGATGGGATTCAAGGGAGGAATACTATTACAAAAGAACCAGTATTCCTGAAATCATTCGTTGATGCAGCCACACAAACAGAGGTCGCTAAAATATTGGTCACAAAATATGTTTCTACAAACGAACCAACATTTTCAATCACCTTTGTTGAATTTTCCACACAAATAGAGATTGTTGCAGCACTAATGGAGAAGGAGGTTGTCATACAAGAACTAGTACCTTCGAAATTGATTATTGAAGCAGCCATACAAGCTAACACTGCAACAATAGTGAGAAAGGATGAAGTTGTTACACTCCCAATTCAAGGAGAGAAGGCTGAAACATCGGGCAATAAGGAAGGAATGCAAATTCCTAAGGAATTTATTTCAGACTCTAATGATGAAAATAATGAAGAGCTCTCATTGTTAAAGGTGGAAGTAAATAAGTGGAAATATCATGCCTATCGATGTCAGAAAGGAATGGTCCCTCTTGTTGAGCACAGAATAACTCTTAATGAATTGAGGGAAAAATTGGCAGAGGAGCTAATTTTTCAAAAGTTTCGATGGGAGGAGGTACAAAAGGAGTTGAAGGAATTGAAGAAACTCAAGTCCGTGAAAAAGGAGAAAGGTCAATTGTGCACCATCTTCCAGGAATTAATGATTTTTAAAGATCCATACCCATCCTATATGGTATTTTTGTATGAACAATTAAATTTGTTTAAATTGAAATCCTTAAAGGAAGGGAGACCTTATCAATTGACACCCTCTGCCCAGTTTTTGGAAACCTTTATCGAAAGCAGCTTCACTGAATAGAACCTGTTATGTGAATTTTATTTGCATGAAATTTCCTTCCCTTTGGACCGGAATTCTAACCCTTATCCTTACTTCGGAGATGTCCATTTGAGGGCCTTTTCCTCTTTTTTCAACAATCATGTGTAGTGGGAGAGGGCCTTTCAGACAACCTCTCAGAATGAGGCTAACTCCAATCTGTGGATTCGAAGTGAACCTCAATATCCTTGACTTCCTTTTACTTTTTAGGAAAAGAGGATGGCGTCTCCCATGAAAAACTAGCAACTGGTTGAACTACAAGAAAAGGTAATCTATACTTGTGTTGACCAGATTTCTAGACAACAACAACTGGCCCTGGAAGGAAGCAAGCATAGATGGTAGAGTTCTTCTTCAGCCTCAAACAAAAGGGACCCTTATTGTTTTAAAACTTTAAATAGGCGCTCCCTAAGGTCAAAGGATATGTGTACTGTATGAAGAAGTGTGGATTTCATTCGCTGAGACTTAAGTTTAAATTTACACTCATTTGGTGGCCAGCAATGCCATACAAGGACGATTTTTCATTGACTAAGCTACAAGAGAAGCAGTGTTGGAAATATTGGGTGTCCTGTAAGAGATATCTAGATGGGAGTGAACCTCCTAAGTGCTCCTACAATTTTTCCTCTCTCCGTGAATGAGGTACAATTCCATAATTAGATTCAGATTCTTGGAAGTTGTTGCATGAGGACATGCAATGGGATAGTTGGGGGTAGATGTTGGGTCCCAAAATACCCCTTTTTGACCACACCTATTATACCCTTTTTTCCTTGTCTTGCTTCATTCTATGCACCAGAAAGATGTTTTCCCCTCACATTCAGTCTTTAATCTTTACATGTATGATTAGTTATTGTTCTATCTTATTAATGCCTATGATTTTTATGTTTAGAACTCTGTCTCTTGAATTATGCTAACACGTTGTGATTTCATAAAGATAGTTGAATATTTGAGAAGTACAGGTGTAGCAGCCTGGGTGGTCTGAAGAGAAGATGATATTTTGATGCCAGCTGTTACTTCCTAGTCCCAACTCCACATGTTCGACGCAAATAGTGGTTGTCATTCCACACATAGATGCAACAGAATCAGCTGTGACAGCACGCCACTGCTTAAGGAATGGCTGCAATAGATAGGGTATCTCTTAAATTGGTTCTGAATAGTCACTAACGGCTCGAGAAATAAGATTCCCTATATTCTCTACTTTCATTCAATTCCACTCACAGCTGTAACAACTCATTGTAAAAAGGAATCCCGAAGATCATAGATCTTCATGGCTTCCCAATATTATTTGGTGAAGATTATGATTGTTCATGTATAAATATTGGGAAGCATTCTAAGCCAAGGATTGGTTGATTATGGATCAAACTGTGTAAGTTGTAACAACGAGTTTTACTTTTCAATTTTTCATTTTAATATAAGGAGCATGATTCTTCTTATTTTTGTGTCTTAACCTGTGTTAGTTCTGGCGTATCTGTTCGAATGCTCGACTCTCCTTCCATAGATATTGTCGAGTTAATTAGATGTTTTGATTGTTTTGTTGTGTGGTGTGGAAATTTCAGTAATTGCATTCTTTACAATTAGTTGCAACAGAAATGATTTATCATTGTAATTCCTTTGGTAGCAATGTTTTCATTTCCTTTAAGTTGTAACTGCATGGTGTGACAGTCGACTGTGTAGGTTAGTTTCCATTATGCATGTGTTTCAATAGCTGTTACAGTCAAGCTCAACTCTAGTTCCTTTCAATTACTTTCCTTTCTCAGGTTTTCTAATTCAATCGTATTATGGTTTAGAGTTTGTTTAGTTCAATTGTTGTTATTTCCAATTCTTATATTAGTTGAATTAAACTAGGGATGATGGATTCACATATAGTCTGATATTGTTAGGATTTAAATTTCTGAAAAAGTAAATCTAGTTATCAATTTCTAGATTCGTTAATTGTTGGATTGGTATTATAGGAGGTAATTTCATTTCTGAATTCCTAGGAGGGTAATTTAGATTAGTTTATCCATGAGAGGAGTTTGACTGAGAAAATAAGTAGGACAATTAATCTTCCATTCATTTGATCAGTTACTTAGTGTTTATACACAGATAATGTGAATTATCTTTGAAATAAAAAGACTTCACTGGGTTGACAATTTATATTGAGCATTTTGTATGTTAGTTGTAATTAACTTGGATATAGACTCACCAACACATGAATTATTATTTTTTCGTAGTAATAAATAATTATGGTTTAGGAGTTCCCATATTAGGGATATGGAATTCAATGAATTACCTTTGAGGATATGTGGAGTCATGTATTGAGATCTCAACCAACTGGAGGCCATTAGTGAGGAAAGTGGAACAATCAATTGATATTGTGCATGCACAAGTGTGAATGGGTCCCTAGTAGTATCCTTGTAAGTTTGGGGAAGGAAAAGGGGAATTTTCTCTAATCCTAAAAAATATTCTTATTTTCATCCATGTATATCTTCTATTATATCCCTAAGGAAAAAATAATACGTTATTTTTCTTCTACATTTAACATATAAATATTCACAAAAGCAATATCCAAATATAAAAATATTTAATGAATTACTTACCATGGGACGATATTCATTCTCTTCTTTAAAGTGTCCATGTTGTGTACAATGTTTTTTCAATTTTTATTAAAATTTTCTTCCTATTATATCCCTTGCATCTATTACAATGGAAATAAAATTTTCCATCAAAATCCCTTACATCCAATGCAACTTCCACACCTAGATTCCCACCAAGTGGAATGTTATTTGGAATTCTTCTTTACCAAACTTGCAGTGATATTGAGTATCTTCAAAAAATAACCTACCGTATAACTATTTGTAATGCACTTAACAAAAAAATATTCTTGTATAGAAAAAAATTTGAACACCATTAATATTTCACTTGCAAGTACGTCACATATACGATGATTTCTAGTTTCATTTAATATCCAACATATAGAAAATTATTCTATAAAACGATAGGGTCATTGGGTATTCGACAAGGATCAGGAAGTTAAATAATAATAATAATAATAATAATAATTCAATAATTTTTCTGATTTTATCTCTATTGTCAGAATCTGCCATCAGATTTTCTGCCCAAATGTAGTAGTGAGGGGTTCAAGTGGGGAATGAATCAATATAAATCCTATGAGTATCTCAAGAAAAATAATAGTTAGACACTATTTCTTCTATTTCCTAACATGTAGAATACCTTTTAACTTGACACAAGCACAAGTTGTTATGCTATGTGAGTTTTTTTATCCAATGAGGTAAGCTAGTATGCTATCATTGTGAAATGTTCCATGGTGGCATCCTGAAATACCCTACATATGATAAATAAATATATTCCTTAGTGCAATTTTTTAATAGGTGGTAGGCAACCACTCCAGTATTTTTATGCACATAATAATCTACAACAAACACAACACTACAACTTGTGGATGAGATTTTTATAGCAATTCCATTTGATCATAAAATACATGAAGGGGAGTAGAAATAGGTCAGAAGGAATTCTCTCAAGGAAACTTATAGCTAAGATCATATCTTTAGGTAATATTTATGCATATGTACCATTTCACCCATGATGCATACAAGGAGGAATACAAAGAAAATGAGGACTTCAAGGAGGTATTTTTGAAGGTACAAGGCCAATTCCATGTAGAAGAAGGTGAAACAATGCTTACTATCATCTCCAGGATGGGTTACTCTACAAGTTAGAAAATATATATGTTATTAATTATGATATATTGAAACTCATGAGAGAGGATCATGCTTCTAAAGTTGCAAGGAATTTTGGTGTTGAGAATACAATTTGTAACTTACAAGGGTATTCATATTTCCCTAAAATGCAAGAAAATGTATCTTACTTCATTAGAGTATGCACACGTTATTGTACAAGCAAGCCTAGGTAATAGGAATAAAGTCCTATACCATCTCTTAATTATTCCTACATGGCCATGGTAGAGAATCTACATGTATTTTTTCGGATGTATGCAAACCACTAGGAAGCATCATGACAATATATTCCTGGTAGTCAACAGATTCATTAAGATGTGTGATCTTATGCCCTATAAAAAGAATATCAAAGGGAAAAAATAAAAGAAGAAAACATATTATTTGAGAAGGTATGGGTGAAATTTGGGTTACCAAGGAGAATCATCTCACAAATGGGTACCTTATTTCTTGTAAATTTATAGCATCATGACTCATTCTCAAATCCAATATTCTGCAACCAAGATCAGGCCTTATGTGTTGAGGAAGGAATCCTAAGTTGGACTCAGGTACTTGGAGTATATTCTTTGGTTAGACTCAGTAATAACTAAGAATTCCATTTAAAGGTTATTCCTCTCATGTATAGGTGAATGATTTGATTTATCAAAGTGATGATTCTATAAGGTCTAGTTCAAAAAGTATCTAAACTTGTGTGTTAATTCGATGTTCTCATGTGGAGCTCCAATTGTGGTAGGTATCCATGGATGGACCTCTCATGTAGGCATAAGGTTTTACATATTGAAGCATTTAGTTTTGTGCCATGTATTTCTAACCATGATCAATGAGTTCTATTAAGTCTCCTTTAGATATTGGCCACCTCTAGAGTGAATTACTTTAGTGTATGATAATTTATTATAGAGTAATATTATATGATCACAACATCCATAAATATTTTTACTATAATACAATACGATATATAATTAAAGTTAGCACATATTGACAATGCAATAGGATATAATAGATAAATATAAATGCATAGAGACCAATAGAATTCAAATTGCACATTAGATGACTTCAGTTTCCTGAGATGAACTCAAATTATTAAGCTTCAGTTAAATATTTAGTTAATGTAACAATGTGAGCCTCAGTTAAATAGTGTTAATATTCAATTAAAACAAAAAATGGATGCATTAGTTAATTAAAGGAGAACTCACAGTGGCCACATTAGTGAATCAATCAACATGATTTCAATTAAGATTAATTAACTAAAGAGTTCATAAAAAAACTAGTTAACTAAAGTGTTTCACATGACGACACTTTAGTTAAACTAAAAGAAAACTTTTTAGTTAAACTAAAATATGGAATTTAAGTTATGACACTTGAGTTCCAACTATTGCATGATGGCACTTAAGTTAGTTTGTTAACGAAGTGATCCTACATATAGTTAATAGGAAATTAAATTCACATTCATTCAAGCATGATTTAATGTCAAAGAAGAAAGGAATTGTGCATTAACTGTGCATGTTTGAAGAAATATATGTTCACATCAAATATCCAAGAAGGAAATTAGCTATAGTTTGCATGGGAGGATGATTCCTCATGCATCTATTCTCTATTCATTGCATGGCACTAGTTTGACATGTTATATATTGTACTAAACTCATTGAAAAGTTCATACAATTGATATCTCTTATCTATTGTTCAATATCTAAACTAAGGGTGTTTTGTGATCCCTTATATTCCAAAAGAAATATTCTATTGTAAAAGACATTCTTTGTTATCTATCATAAATATATAGAGAGTATTTACCAGGGTTTTGCATCATCATTGTTTTTAGGATTTCCCCCATGGTATATTATGTTCTATGGTTGAATGTTTTATGTGATCAAATGTTCTATTGATTCAATTATTTAGTCTCTCCACACTTAAACTTTTAAATTTAAGACATAAACAAATTTGCACAAAAATCATCATTTATTAGTCCTTTTTTAAATAGACTTGAAGAGAAGATGGACAATAAGTTAAAGATATGTACAACATTCGATAAACATATGGGTAGACAAAAGAATTCAACAAGAATTTGGTTCGATTATAAAGGAGTTACAATCACTAGCATCCAAATACATATGATGAAGATATGATCAATATGGCAACATTATTATAACATAGTAGTCCACAGTTACATTGGAAATTCCTCTTTTGAAACTAGTTGTGGGTATCTTCCACCTTCAACTCTAGATGTTGTTGTTGTTAGGGAATTTATCTCATGACTAGTGTATGTGATCACCAACATACTAAGTTTATAGACAAACTATAACTAGGTGTATTTGAACACAAATCAAATGTGTATATTATTAAAGAGTGGAACAAAGTTCGATGGATAGAATAGGTATACTACTAATATCGATGTGATGGGTAAGTAGCCCATGGTTCTATACAACTCTCATTTTCTACTTAGCTAGAATGAAACCTCTTTGCTGACATATTGGATTAGTGCACAATCTCAATGATGCCATGGTAGAGATGGAAGGCATCTAGAAAGTTTATGTGAGATATGGATGAATGTTGTATTGGATAAAATAGTTGCATGATTATATATTTATGAATAAGAATTTTCCATTATGAATATGCCTTATGAAATGTTTCTAACCATACAACTAATGCATTTTACTTGTAGGAAAGACCGCGTACAATCGCCTACAAGAAAAGAAGGATGCAACTTGTTCCGAAGAACAAGTGAAGATAGTTCAAGAAATAATACAAGATGAAGCATAATATGATGATACTTTCAAATAAAGAAAGAGGTCTTAGACATAGTGTATTTATGTGATACTGTTGAGCGACATCATTGATGCAGATCCTTACAAGCTATGAAGAAGTAGCCAAGAAGAAAGGAAAGGATAGTACTAGTTCAAGAAGAATGATGTCTAGGATGTTGTATCGATACCTGAAGGGAAGAACATAGTGTCTTCCATATGGATATGCAAGATCCAATCTGTAGTAGATGGAAACATCGTGGAAGACAAGGAAATATTCATAGCATGAGGATTCTCACAGAAAGAAGGCATAGAATACGAAGAGACATTTGCATCCACTGGGAGTTGAGGCACATGACATGAAGACTCATGTGTGTAAGTTAAATAATCCCTTGTACGAGCTCAGAAGGAACCCATGGGATAACACATACATGGGGAGCTTGAAGATCACCTAGAGTGATGAAGATCTTAACCTTTGCTACAAGGTTGAATATGAAATCCTATAGAGGATGACAAGCCCACAGATGGGTGCAAGAGGAAATTTTGAAAAGGATCAAGATAGAGGATCTTGGTATCTAGTGACCCTAGATGGATACATAGAATATTAGTAGAAAAGGAAGCTGCTTGTCACTCTAGTACAGAATGTTTCAATGCATAGAGTATGAAAGAAAGAGGGAGAATAATGATTCACTTTAGAGGGAGTGACTGCAGAAGATCCCGAGGTTCAACATGGTACAATAATATGGAAAGCTTACTAATGGATCTAGGATTTACTGAGAGTAAAGTAGATTCCAACCTTTGCTTCAAAGTTGAAGACAGAATTCCAATGATGCTCCTATGAATTGTTCCTGACAGGAAAAGAGGAACTCATTAAAGTTGCAGTAAGAGGAAGCTTGTTAGGCATGGAGGTGTGGTATAATGAGGATGGAATCTCCATGGGACAAGGGAAGTATGTAGTAGAGCTATTGAAGAGGTTCGAGATGATGAAATGCAAGGCCATGACCACACCTATGGAATTGAACCTAAAGCTATTGAGTGTTGCTTCATCAGAATCAGTTGATGATATGATGTATCATCAGATGATTGGGTCCTTGATGTACCTGACGAATACGAGACTAGATATTTGCTTTGCTATGAACACATTGAGCCAGTTCCTGAAAGATCTGATACATGTTCACCTGGTGGTTGCAAAGCATGTAGTGAGGTACCTGAAGGGTACAATTGATTATGGGATCAAGTATGAAGTGAATCCGAAGATTAACATGGAGTGTTATGTGGATTCGGATTGGGAAAGAAGTGCCATTGATATGAAGAGAACTTTAGGGTGCTACTTTAGTATGAGATCAGGTGTGATCTCTCAGTTTGTCAGGAAGCAGTCTTGTATGGCATTGAGTACAGCCGTTGCAAAATATGTTGCCATGTGTTCATCTACTTAGGAGGTAGTATGTTTCTTGTGAAAACTACTATTTGATTTGATTGATCTGACTTGGATTTTTGTATGATGCAGATAGGAGCAGTGAAGCTCCAATATGTGATCCAGATTAAGATCTCTTGAAAGAGGGAGTTCTAGTATAGCCGGTGAGATAGGTTGTCTAAGCATAAAATTATAGTGAAGCTCATAGGTTTCTCAGACGTAAACAGTCTTGTAGGTTGTCCTCGGATGTAATCAGTCCTGGCGAATCTTGTAGGTTATCCTTGGACGTAAGCATCCCTGATGTGATTCTATGCCAGAAATGTCTAGAGTGAAGTTTGAGTACTTTAGGGAGAAGCTTGGCGTTCTCTAGATCGAGGTTCCTTCCAAGCGGAAGTGATGATTCCATGTTCCTTTCTGACATGGTGGTAGGATCGGTTCCTCCCATGATCAGATGTAAGTGTTATTCCTTTCTAACATGGTGGTAGGATTGGTTCCTCCCATGATCAGATGTAAGTGTTGTGCCCTTTTGACATGGTGGTAGGATTGGTTACGCCCATGGTCAGATATAAGTGTAGAGACCTACATCCAGCATGGAAAAGGGATGGCTCTATAGAAGTACATCTAGCATGAAAAAGGGTTGGATTTGTAGTGGCATACATCTAGCATGAAAAAGGATTGGATCTGTAGAGGTACATACAGCATGAAAAAGGGTTGGCTCTGTAGAGGCCTACATCCACTATGAAAAAGGACTAGCTCTGTAAAGGTACATCCAGCATGAAAAAGGGTTGGCTCTATAGAGGCCTACATCCAGTATGAAAAATGACTGTCTCTATAGAGGTACTTTCAGCATGAAAAAAGGGATGGCTTTGTAGAGGCCTACATCCAGTATGAAAAAGGACTGGCTCTATAGAGGCACATCTAGTATGAAAAAGGACTGGATCTGTGAAGTTACACCTAGCATGAAAAAGGGTTGGCTCTATCGATGAAGACCTACATGGAGGCTAGGCCTACAACCATCATGAAAAAGGGTTGTCTCTCTAGAACTTCCTATGATGAGAAGAATTGAGAGATATTGGAAGTAGTGATTATGATGATGATTCAGTGATGATCTAGCTTTGATGACCCAGTGATGATGATTCAGTGATGATGATATAATGATGATGATCCAGTGATGATCCAGCATTGATGAATGATCCAAGTGACGAAGACTTGTTTTTATGACTTGTGTCAAGAGAATACCTTCTTAGTTAAGAGAGAGTGTTGATGTGTTTGTAACTTTGGAATGTATTCACTTGTATATTTCATATATTGTATTTCATTGGTCCCTGATGTTCCTATCAGGAGAATCATTAATGTAATTAAGTCATGTAAAGTCATAGAGTTTAACCCTCCTTTTTTATTGTGGGCAAAAGTCCCCAAAGTTGTGGGGCACTAGGGTTATTAGACTCTCCTAGAGAAGTCGACCCTAGTAAGTAATTGTCAAGTCAAAAACTAGTATAAATAGAGAATGAGCCTCTCTATTTTAGACACATAGTCACCCAGCTATAGCGCATAGGTAAGACAAGAGGATATCACACAAGTGATAGAGAGAGAACAGTTGTTGGAGATCATCTTTCTATCTTTGGGTTTTACTACTGCCATTGCTGCTCATTCTATCTCTGAGGAAGTTGTGGGGCTTTATCCTTTATCATTTCTTGGAGAAAAATATTTGTGTCTATTTTCTCTTACGATTGATTTTTGTGGATGTTATTCTCTCAGATAAGATCCTAAGATCATATTGTCTAATTGACAAAAATATAACATCAACACCTTCACCTAGCCTCATGTGAAACTCTGAGTTCTATATCCTTCTCAGTTCATGAAGAAAATAAGACTCGTGATGCAAATATTCACAAATTTTATTAGGTCCTATCATAGCTTCCAATATGGATTCATCTTATGATAAAATCATATCTAAGAAATCGTAAGAGTATGTCGACTGCACCACCCATGTAGGAAAATAGGCTTCATCTGACTCCTTTGAGATGAAATGAGTCAATATGGAATCAACAACAACATCATATATATCTTAGTAAGCCACTTATACTGCAAATAACAAGCCACTTCTACTGCAAATAAGGGCACGTCATGTTCAACTTGTGAGGGTAGAATCTACGAATCGATCTGATCCAGAAGAAAAGAAACGTCCCTAGATGTATTGACATTCTTCCCTACACTAGAAGTTCTGATATAACTTATAAGAGTTGGTAAATAAAAGTTTCCCTTAAGTCAGGTGTACATCCCTACTCCTAATCTCTAGTTTGTTGGGTGCATGTTATAAACCAGTGGAACGTTCGATTCTGATGTTTCCTTACAATTTTTCTAGGTATAATATAGTTGATCAATAGTGACTATCTTCCCTTCATTAGGGAACATAATAACACGGAAAAATGATGATGGGATTTCACACAAGGAATAGGTCCAACTTATTCCCAAAAGGATTTGTAATCCAATGGAATGTCGACTACCTCTACTTCAACTAAAACCACTTTTCCTTCCAATTCTATATCAAAAGAAGGCAGGATACCATGCGGACATAAAGCGATTCCTTTGAAAGTTGTCATCAAGGTGTTAGACGAAACCAACTTAGGAGATCCCAGATATTTCAAACATGATATGGCCATCACACAAGTAGATTCTCACCTAGCTATAGCACATAGGTGAGAGAAGAGGAGCTCATAGAGTTTGGGCTATGTATTCCACAACATAATAGTTGGGAGAATCCCACACATTAGGATTGTGAAATTCCCTTTTGAAGACACCTTTCAATATATTAGGCATATGATCAGTCAACTTCTTAATCGAAATAGGAGTTGGTGTTTCAATATCTTCTTTGTATTTTATGATGATTCAAGCTCATAGCTTTTAGCTCTGGTTTGCAATAAGGAATGATATGAAACCATATTAATGTATGACTTATGAGAAGAGGAAGCACTTTGAGTTCCCCCAACAATATTAGGATGACTCGAAGTCATATTTTGTCCTTTTAGAAATGGATCCTCAAGGATGACAAGTTGTTTCTTCAACAAATTATGATCTTTCTCCATGAGGAGGCATTGATAGGTTAGGAGATATTATTGGAAAATATTACACGAGAATTTCACTTTATTTTTCTCTTTTTACCCCCCTCAACACCATTCATTGGTTTAGATTTATTTTTATTTCTCTCTCCCTTCTTTCCTTTATTTTTCTTCCCAATGTGCTGTTGAGTACCCTTTTATTAGATTGTGCATTGTAAAAATGCTCAGTTTTAGGGAGATTATGGAAGCATTAGTCACCTCTATTGTGTAATGATTCACAAATAGCTCATGTATTTGTTTCACTATGGATTCCAGAGTAGGTTTTTCAACTGAACCCATAAGTCCATGGGCATGTGGTTCAGGTTTGGGTTTTGCAAAGTCATTGTTGGACCTAGGTGCATTCAATATGATTTTGTAAAGATCCCAAGATGAGCATAAATAAAGTTGATAGGCTCTTAATATGTATTCCTTCTCAATTGTTTCTTTTGTTCAAGAATGAACACCTTATAACCGAAGGTCTGGGGTTACCAATGTACTCTTAAAAACTTGCAGACAATCAGCTTTAAATTACAGAAAGGAAATAGGAAGATAAAATGTACTCACCTGATTAATGACGGTTGATCCAAGATTTTTCTTCACCCGCTCTGCTTCTTCTCCAAATCTTTCAGGGATGCACCTCCTTCATCTACAAAGAGCAAATCCTCCAAGTACAAACTTATACATGTATATATGACAACTTAGATAAACAATATATAGAGTGCTTAATCATAAATATTCATCAAACCATGATACATGAAAGGTATTCAACACACATTTGGAATAAGGATTCTCTTTATTAGCAATAGTGAATGAGATAAGGTTACAACCCAATTCCTAAAACAAGGACTCCTCTACAACCAAAGGATTTTGAGTTCTACTGCTCCAAAGACTTCTGAATAGATACAACCAGCATAACTTTGCTCTCCAAGTATATTTGATTAATTCCCTCCCCAAGGCCTCTATTTATACTTAGTAAAATAGAGTAGTTTCGAAGGTTGAGGAGGTTGAGACAGTTAAGATAGTTATTGATTAGGGCTTAACACATCTACATTAATCACAATTTATTATTTTTAATGTCAAAGGCAGGCATACGTGAGTATTGATACTGGAAACCCATGTATGACACACGAGTTTCTATAAGGGAAACCCGCGTACAGATCTGTACGCGGGTTGCAATGACAATACTCACGTACAGTATGCGATATGATGTAGAAAAAGTTGTGTACAACAATTGACATATGAAAAGGTAAAAATGGCAAGCTGGATGAATAGTGAATGTATTTCATAGCATGCCCATCTATAGTGTTTTAGGAAACCTTCAATCCATAAATGTCATTTTGTGTGCCAACAACTGAATTGTCAGCACTCAAACGGGGAAGTGCCATTTGGGTTGATAACAGATGCCCCCTAATGTGTGAGTTCAAAGGGAAGCGATGGCCAAAATACATTATAATCTTTATCTTTGGAGAACTTAGAAATCCAATGGAGCAGAAGTAGTACCTAAAAAAAATACAATAATGTCATATACAAAGTCATATCTGAGGATGCTATGTTCAATATACCGGAACACTAGCTCCTTTACAATATTTGAGTACATCATATAATACAGGTACAAGACCACATATATTACCAAGGTGGATCGAAGCCACAATATACAATAATGATGAGTATTCAAATATCTGGAAGTTGTGTACATAAGTGGAACATAATCTTGCGCAACTTAGTCCATATATGAGGAACTAAGGTCTTCATAAACAATCCCAAAGAACCAGTACAATCCAATCCATGTGAATAAATGGAGGTTGAAGTCGAACATGGAGCAGATTCAACAGTTTGTCAATCAATAGGTGATAATCGACAACTGAAGCAAAGGAATTCACCAATGATGGAAGCGAATCCTAAGGTACTATCATCAAAACTCTAGGTCTTCGTCATCAGGAAGTACTGATGCGGAACCATATTGTGATACAGAAGGCAATAGATCCTCCAATGGATCACAAGAGTGACTAGGAACTAGGTAAAATAAGGTAGACACAAATGATAACAGATACAACAATGATGGGATCAGGGTAGAGATCAGACATTGAGTTGAGTCCTTGAACAATGAGCACGACACAGATATGACCCAAGGAAACTTTTAACTTTATATTTATAACAACTAGACTTATCTGTCATGTAGGATACATGATCATATTCCCCAGGTATAACGGATAAGAGGAGGAATAATAAACTCGAAGTAATAGCTGAATTGAAAGTGAACACCGAGACATGGGTATCGAAAAAAATAGAGAGTGCTATGTTCAAGGATGACATGCTTCCACTGACTGAAAACAAGAGAAAACTTCTTCCTTACCTTCCCTGTTAAATTTTAACGAGTCTAGGAAAGTCAACTTGGGTCTCTCTTCATTTTTTAACAAGATTGAAGAGAAGAGAAAATAATGCTTGATAGTGTCACTGATTCATGGATTTAATGAGCCCGAACTAGTACATGCTCAGTCAGTGTTTTCACATTTATAGAGTCTGAAAAATCCAAAGAAGACTCCAGGGGGGTCCTTTTTCATCCAATTTAGTCTCCTGAGGCTGAAAAAGTATAAAAAATACCAGAGAAGAACTCTCTTAACTTCCGCAGAAGAAAAGGTGAACCTTTTTCGTACTTAGTCAGGGAGGTCCAAAAAAGGTTAAATTACCACCTACCCAATGCTCCTTCAAGAACAACATAAATATCTTGAGTTTCACGAGTGTGAAGGAAAGTAAGATCACTAGGAAAGATCCATTTGAGTATGAGAAATGGGGCTTACAACAATAAACTCGATGCTTTGTTCTTTAGGGTTTAATGAGCATGACAAAGACATAAAGTACACTCGGAATCTTTTTCATGTTTAGGTCCAGAGCACGAAAAAGAGAAAACTAAGCTCATACCGGGTGTTCCTTTTCCATAAATTTAGTCCTTCAAGTTCGGAAAAGTGATAATCCTATGCCTAAGAATACTCTTCTCAATTCAGTAGAAAAGAGAGTGTTCCTTTCTCATATTATTCCACATGGTCCGAGAAAGTGATAACCTACCACCAATGTGGATGCCCATTCACATATTCTTAACGAGCCTGAACGGACAAGTTTACTTGGCAGTCAAGTCTATTTTGAGGAGTTAGACCTCAGACTAAAGAAACTCAATATCTTTCCCATGAAGTTTTAACGAGTCCAAAAAATTCAACTCACGACCTCCTTACTGTTTTGAATGAGCTCGAAGGAGAGAAGAAAGAATCCTCTAAATGCGAGGAGACGAGTGTCAGGGGCAAGCGAAACTAGTTCCATGCACAAGGAACAAACCTATGCATAATGCAAGGAAAGTGAGCAAGATAAGGACACTTAGAGAAAGTCTCCTCGGGGTAAAATGCATCAAGTTGCAAAGGCAAAATGATACAAATCTTAGCGATGAGGAGAACAAAGATTAGGGCTTATACAATGAGCTAAAAGCATGGAAACCAGCATTAGGCTCATAAGCGCGAGCAGGGCACATGAAAATGAATTTATAGATTGAAAAATAAGACGAGGCCAGTAAATAGTTGTGACTCCAATTAAGATTCCTGTCTCCAAGAAACAACAGCATCAGGATCATATTCAACAAAAAAGTTCTGATACAGGTCACTTTGGCAGAAACACATGCGACTTTGCTATCTTCTACAAAAGGTAAAGTCAAGGCAGAATCGATTAAAGAAGATTATGTAAAACCAAGGCTCGAGGGTTTATAATCAGTAAGATTAACCTTAGTAGGAGAGAGAAAATAAACAAGGGAGATAGAGTCTGCAGGAAAAAACTCAGTATCATGGGAGTTGAAAAATTCATAAGAAAAATAAAACACCTCAGGATCATTGACTTGCTGTTCGAAGGAAGAGTCAAAAGACTCAACAAGACCAACATAAGAAGAAAGGTCAGGCTTACTAGGAAAATCAGGGTTAGACTTAGTCACAACTGAACTGAAATCCAAAAGAAGGTCAGACTGTATCAAACACTCTAGGAAGACTTCATCCGAAGGAAGGAGATCATCCGAGATAGGACACATGTCTAAAATTTCAAATGGATCGATAGAGTGGAGAGTAGAATCCACAGTCTGTATAGGATGGCTCACCTGGTCAACTGCTGGGACCAAGTCCCGAGAAGGTAAGCATGAAAACAGAGGCTGCTTCTCAGTAGCAATTGAACGCAAAGGACATGAGGCCACATAGCTCACTTGTGGCGGGGTGGTGTCTATAGAAACACTGGGAATTAATAAAGGAAAGATCCGGTCTCTAGCTGGGTCAGGAGATGGATCAAGAAAATCCAACTGATCAATAGTGACAATTTATTCTCCATGATTAAAGTACATCACACGAAAGAATGTTGACACCACAACTTGCATGGCATAGACATAATCACGTCCAAGGAGCATATTAAAGTCCAAGGGGTCTCCTATCACCATGAAGTCAACTAAGACGGTCTTCCCACCCAAAGTAACAGGTGTTTGAGAAAGAATTCCCAAGGCTATACTAGTTCTTCTATCAAATGCCAGTATCTGACTAGCAGTCGACACAAGGCTAGGAGATCCCATGCCTCGCCAAGCTCGACAAGACAAGATACTAACTGAGGCTCCTTCATCAACAATACAATGAGCAATCATGTATGATTCAACTTTGACCATTATTTGGAAAGGTGCATTAGAAGGAAGGCACGGCTCAACTAGGCTATCCCAATCAAAGGAAGCAATTCGAGATCTTGGTGGGGGTCGATCCGAAATGAGTTCAATGCCCCCTTGTTTAGTAAGTTCCGAACTGGCAGTGAATAAAATGTGACTAGCAGACACTTCACTCTCCAAAGGAAGATTGGGATTCATCGTCAATGAAATCGATTCAACCGCTTCATCAAAGTCACTCTCCATAGGGAGAGTGGGATTGACCAAAGATGACATTGGTTCAATCACATCAAGATCACTCTCCGGAAGAAGAGTGGAATCGACCAAATTTGAGATTGGTTCGATCGCTTGATCAACCAATGGTTGAGTAGGGTGTTGAGAAACTATAGGTTGTTCAAAAACAGGATGACCATGAAACCAAACTCTTCTTACCTCTTCAATAGAAGGGAATTTATAAGTAAGGTGGTGTCCCTCAAAAATCTTACCAGGAAACTTGGGCTTGTGTTTTGAATGGGTAGTCTTTTCAACAATGTCAACATGACTCACAGTGGCTGACGAATTCTCTTCAGTATGAAGTACAAAGGCTGAGAGACTACCCCCAACATGAAGTATAGAGGCTAAGAGACTGCCCCCAGCATGGCTTGCAGAGGCTGAGAGACTGGGTTCAACATGACCTGCAGAGGTTGAACAGGTGCTTCCTTGCTTATGTTCCTTCTTCCTATTCCTCCTTCTTTTACTCTTTTTAGACTGTCGATTACTAGTATCAATATTTTCACCGCATTAGGTAGAAGGAGTAGGAGAATTAACTACAGGTGAAGGGGGAGCAATGTTTTGATGCCCTTGAAATAAGGAGGTTACTTGAGAAGCATCAGGAGCATTCAGGGAAGTTGGAGTGGAAAACAACCACACCGGTATCCCTAGGGTGAATCCAGGTAGATTCAAGGTGGCCATCAAAGGAACACCAACATTCCCCATGAGAGGAATAGTACAAGGAGTTCCCAACATGGGGATCTCTTGGTTGGTGTTCAAAGGGGTGTTAGCCATAGTTTCAAACAAGGAGACAAATTCTGAGGTCAAAAGGAAACCAAAAGTACCAAGCACACACCTGAAGGAAGACTAAGTACAAACAAACCACACAGCACTCACTAAAACTTCCTAAAGCCAAGAAGACAAACAAGTATAAGATACGCTTTCCAAAAGAAAGCTAAGAGATAGTTACTTGGCATCCCTGTAGATGTTCTTAGGCACAAGCAGAGGAATCAACCACCACCCTCCCACACCTTCTACTAGGGTTACCTTCCAAGCCCGTCCGAGGTCAACCAGAAATAGCCTTTCGGTGTACCTATGTATGAAACCTAGATGTTAAAGAGACTAAAGGCTACCTTAACTATATTGACATTCTGGGGGGACATTCATAAGCCTGGTTTGTATGCATTGGCAGGGTAGTTGAGCCCAAAACTCTATCTAGGACAGAATCCCCAGATGCATAAAAACCTTGGTCTATGCTTTGACAAGGAATCAGAGGGTTATCTCCTCAATCCAAGCCTCCACGTGGCCTCGTGCTTAACTCCCATTTGAGAGGAGCTTCCCAGATACAATCAACATACAAAAGGGTTTACCTAGTGATTGGATAACTACGTCTGAAATTTAATACTTATGGAGAGTTAAAACTCCCTAATCCACAAGTCTAGCCTGAACTAGTTGGTGTATGACCCTATAAAATAAAACTTACTAATAATTTTGAAATTATATCGTTTATTTTAAGGGATTTTTTTAGTCAGAGGGTAAATGGCTTGAAACTTATGTGGTGTTTTCACTCAAAGTTGAAACAAAATGACTAAACAAAGAGAAATGAAATGCAAAAAGCAAAAAACTAGTCTCTTTCTTTTCCAAGTAGAAACTTAGAATCCCAAAAGAACAAATTCGTTTTATTTTTTCAAAAACAATGATATGCCATGCAATCTAGACTAATAAACTAATCTACATGCATATAAAGCAAACATGTGTTTTTCTTTTTCTTTTATAAATGCAAAAGAATACTAAGACTATATTTTTTCTAATTTTTGAGATTATCTTTAAAAACTGAAAACGAAACTACTATATGCACATCAAATGCAAACGTTTCTAAATGTTTTCTTTTCACTTTTTAAAATGCTCAAAGACTACTATGCAATTAAATGCACTAAGCTTGAGTATGTTTGAAATAAATCAACTGTATAAAGCAATCAAAGTGAATTAAAATGGATTAATAAGACCAAAAATCAACCAACAAGGGAAGACTTGGAACCCTAGCTTGGGTGGGCACAATGACAAGAAATCACTGAAATCACACAAAGGTAAGTGACAAACCAATCACTATACAAAGATAGACTGGAAAAACACTGTCCAGAACCCTGATCACTGATTTAGAAAACTAACACCTCAACCTATAACCCAAACAGGCAAATCCACTTCAAAATGCAAACAGAAGACAATCCAAACAAAAGAAACTCAAGGGATTTACAAGAAAGCACAAAGTGTGGCCAACAAGGTCATCAAACTGACAACACAGTGTTTATAAGGAAGTCCAACCAACAAACAGAACTTATAGAGGGACAGGGACAAGCAAACCCTAACCCAAAAAAATCCTATGCTAAGGCTTGTACACGACTATGTACAAGGGAAAATCGTGTACTGTGCATGACTGTCCTAGAGAGCAACCCGCGTATGCAGTCCTCTGTATGCAACTGTATGCAAAAGCAACCGTGTACAGGTACAAAATTTTCTAATAAAAAGGAAATTTTTTAAAGTCTTCAAACACTATCCTAAGCATGAACCAGGACAATATACCACACACAAAATCAAGGCAAAGACTGGTCAAAGGTAAACAGAAATAACCTACAGCAGTCTGGGATCCCCTGTAGAGTCACCAGTTCTATTGTTCAGGAATAAACACCTTATAACCGAAGGTCTGGGGTTACAAACATACTATTAAAAACTTGCAGACAATCAGATTTAATGTACAAAAATGAAATAGGAAGATAGAATGTACTCACACGATTAACAACAGTTGATCTAAGCTTTGTCTTCTCTCGCTCTGCTTCTCCTCCAAAGCTTTCAGGGATGCACCTCCTTCACCTGCAAAGAGAAAATCCTCCAAGTACAAACTTATACATGTATATATGACAAGTTAGATAAGCAATATATAGAGTGCTTAATCATAAATATCCATCAAACCATGATACATGAAAGATATTCAACACACATTTGGAATAAGGATTCTCTTTATTAACAATAGTGAATGAGATAAGGTTACAACCCAACACCTGAAACAAGGACTCCTCTGCTACCAAAGGATTCTGATTTCTGCTGCTCCAAAGACTTCTAAATAGATACCACCGGCATAAATTTGCTCTCCAAGTATATTTGATTAATGCCCTCCCCAAGGCCTCTATTTATACTTAGTAAAATAGAGTAGTTTCAAAGGTTGAGGAGGTTGAGACAGTTAAGATAGTTATTGATTAGGGCTTAACACATCTCCATTAATCAGGATTTATTATTTTTAATGTCAAAGGAAGGCATACGCGAGTATTGATACTAGCAACCCATGTATGACATGCGAGTTTCTATAAGGGAAACCTACGTACATATCTGTACGCAGGTTGCAATGACAATACTTGCGTACAGTACGCGATAAGATGTAGGAAAAGTCGTGTATGTACGCGGGTTGCTTATAGGAAAAGTCATGTACAACAATTGACATATGAAAAGGTAAAAATGGCAAGCTGGATGAATAGTGAATGTATTTCATAACATGCCCATATATAGTGTTTTAGGTAACCTTCAATCCATAAATGTCCTTTTGTGTGCCAACAAGTGAAGTGTCGGCACTCGGACAGAGAAGTGCCATTTGGGTTGATAACAGTTACCCCCGAAGTAGAAACATATTTTGAAAAATAAGGCAATAAAGAATTAAAAAATTGTTCAAATAAAAACTGTAGCGTCCCCAACCCTCCAACCGGCAGAGAGGATGCTACCATGGCATTTAACCATCTGAGAAATTGTCCCATGAACATATATGTACATAAAATGTTGAAACAAAATGCTTTGAACTAGAACATGCATACATGATTATATATCATACAGCAGAAGCAAACATGCCTTCATACAAGCATTCAACATGTTCAACATATTCATTAACAGTAAATATGATTGTAGAAGTACAATAGACAAGGTTACTTATCTCATAAAGAACTCGTCCCGTAACCACCTGCGTCACTGCAATTTTCCACCCAACCATAGGCTAGCATGCTCCTGAATCTCTTAGCAATGATGCCACCCCCGAGCTGGGCATGATTCCCCGAGGAATAAGGAACAAGCATGATTACACATAGCCAAGGATACACAAAACACAGCCAAGCCAACACATTTGGGTTTATCAGGCCATAAACAAGACAGCCAAGCCAACATGGTCAAGTTTATTTAGCCATCAAGGAGCTGGGAAGGGTCATATGCTAAGATGGTGAGCTCATTACAGAGCTAAGGACACCTACACCAGAACTAGCCTAACTTCTAGCACACCCACACACACCCAACACAAGGAAATCAGTCCCTTCTCTGCTACACAGTCCCTCATGCCCTAACCTCCCTTCTAGTGCTATTCATGGGTTGTGGAGAAGAAAGTTATCCCTCTAGCTCTGTCTTTGTGGTTCCCCAAACACACCAGGTTTATCAAGCAAACCAAGCCCTCATCCCTACTCTAACACAGTCCGAAGACCAACCACTTCATACATGCAGTCACACAAGTGATTCACAACTTGGGCAAGGAAAATAATTCCTAAGTCGTTCTTGGTCCTATCGTGGACAAAATGACTCCAAAACAATCTACAAAAGCCCCAAAATGTAAAGGCAGACATGGCCAACAAACGTGGGGAAAACAACGGACCGTTTTAAACAATGAAGTCAGCGGGGAAACTTACACAGTCCGAAGATGGAAATAAAATCCAGGTTCTCAGCTAGGCAGAGGATAACATATACACAAGCCACAATCATTAATGAAAACATACACACAGTAGAAAAATGGGAATGGCCCTTCATAGGGAAATTGTGGGTGAAAGAACACGGCTCCTATCTCGCTGCGTGAGTAAAAACCAAGAAGAATCCTGTGCGTGAGAATGAGCAAGACAATGGAGTGTGGCGGTTGCCTCCTTGTGTGAGGAAAAAATGATAGCGAATCTCAATATGTGCATGAGGATGAGCAAGAATGGAGTGAATCCATAGTGGTTTTCCTGCCTACATGAAGATAGAAAGTCTGCTGGTGGAGTGGGTGTGTGGGCAAGGAATGACAGTCCTACCACCCACCACTTCCCAGTAATAACTCCCATCAACTAACATTAGCAGTTTTGAATCGGTGGTTGACACATGGCTTTATTTTTCCATTGGTTCAAGGTTTAACAATTCCCCCCCCCCCCCTTATCCTTGGGAAAATCATGCCCTTTTCATTATGGTTGTAGTGAGCATAGTTGGTTGGGTCCATTTAATTAAATATGCATATTTACATGATGATAAAACTTAATATATTTCATGTACCATGATAGACCATCGACAACGATTCTATTCACCAAAACATAACACAACTAAATCGATGGCGGGGATTTTTCCTTCAGCTCCATGCCATGATTCATTACAATATATTCATCATGTACATTTAATGCAATGGGGTCAAAACCGAGGTGTTACATTCCCCTCCCCCTTCAATAGCACTATCCTCAGTGCTTTACAAAATTTGAACAAAATGCTACACTGGTATCGCATCAATGATCCGCAGAATTGAACAAAAATGGATGTTCCAATCGTATGGCATCCTCCAGCTCCCACGTAGCCTCTTCAGGTGCGTAGTGCTCCCATTGCACCTTTACCTGACCTATGGCCAGGTTCCAGAGCATTGTGACCTTCCTGTCGAGGATGCGCATTGGCTCAGTTCGGAACTCTTCCTCAGGCTCCACTTGAATCACACCCCAATTTATCACATGGTTAGGATCATGTACATATCTCTTAAGCAAAGAAACATGAAAAACATTATGAGCTCTAGTGCTAGCAGGCAATGCAAGTCTATGCAACTAGTCCTATCCTTTCAAGCACTTCAAATGGCCCACAATATCTTGGTGATAGCTTGGGACAACTTCCAAGCTTTAGAGAACTCTTCTTTTCCCCCACTATTAGGTAAACATGATCCCCAACATTGAATTCCCTATTAACCCTATGCTTATCTGCATATATTTTCTGTCTGTCCTATGCTACTTTCAGATTCTGCTTGATCTTTACAACCTCTTGCTCCATTTCCTTGAGTAATTCTGGTCCAAGCACAACCCTGTTCACTGGATTATCCCAAGTCACAGGTGTCCTACACCTTCTTCAATACAAAGCTTCATACGGACTCATCCCCAAGGATGCTTGCTATCCATTGTTATAAGCAAACTCTACCAAGTGTAAGTAATCTTCCCACTTGGTTAGTTTGTCCATCACGTACATGCGAAGCATATCTTCAAGAACCTGATTAAATCTCTATGTCTGCCCATCTATCTGAGGATGATATGCAGTGTTGAAGTTTAGTTTTGTACCCAAATCTGCAAACAACCCCTTCCAAAAGTTGGAAGTGAACTTGACATCTCTGTCAAAGACTATTGCCTTCGGCAATCCATGCAATTTGAAAGTCTCCTTCATGAAGATCTTTGCAATGTCATCGGTCTTATGTGTAGACTTAACCGATATGAAATGTGCTGCCTTTTTCAACTTGTCCACCAGAACCATGATGGAATCATGGTGTCTCCAAGTCATCGGCAATCCTGTAATAAAATCCATGGAAATAATTTCCCATTTCCATTCCGGAACTGGCAAAGGCTGCAACAAACCTGCAGGGTGTTGGTGCTCAATCTTTATCTGTTGACATTTCATGCACCTAGAAATGTATTCAGCCATGTCCTTTTTCATTCCTGGCCAAAAGTAATGCTTTCTAGCTGTAGCAATTGTCTTCTGATATCTTGGGTGACCAGAATATGGAGCTTGATGGATTTCATCCATAAAAACTCTCCTCAAATCTGCTACATCTGGAATATAAATTCTGCCTTTAAAAGTAAGAATTCCATCTTCTTCCAATTTATATCGCTCATACCCCTTCTCAATACTTTTCTGCTACAATTTGTCTTTTACCTGCTCATACAATTCATCTCCATGACTAACAATCTGCTGCCTCAAATCTGATTGGCAAATACTAAGAGATGCCACATGCATTTCCTGCACCTTCCTACTGAGTGCATCAGCTACCTTATTCTCTTTTCCCTTTATGTGCTTGACTTCAAAATCGAACTCACATAAAAATTCCATCCATCTCACTTGCCTAGCATTCGGAGTAGGCTGATCAAACAAATACTTCAGACCACAATGGTCTGTTCTGAGCTCGAATCTTCTACCCATCAAGTAATGTCTCCACATCTTGAGGGCATGTATTATGGCTGCAAGCTCTAGATCATGAGTGGCATAGTTCTTCTCATGCTCCTTCAGCTTTCTCGACTCATAACATATTACGTGGTGGTCCTGCATAAGGACTCCTCCAAGCCCTTGTCCACATGCATCGGTACACACCACAAAATCTCTCTCTGGATCTGCAACTTTCAATACGGGTGCATTGGTGAGAAGATTCTTCAATTGCTGGAAGCTTTCTTCACACATCGATTTCTATTCAAACTTTATCCCCTTCTTTTGCAAAGAAGTGATGTAATGTGCAACTTTGGAGAATTCCTCAATGAACCTTCGGTAGTATCCTGCAAGTCCCATAAAATATCTTACATCTGTCACATTTCTTGGAGTAGGCCAATTCATAATGGCTTCAATATTTTTAGGGTCCACAGATATACCCTCCTCAGAGATAATATGACCCAAATACTGAATTCTATCTCTATAGAAGTCACACTTGCTTAGTTTTGCATACAACTGGTGCTCCCTGAGCAATTGCAATATCAACCTCACATGCTCTTCATGTTCTTCCTCATTCTTAGAATAAACAAGAATGTCATCAAGGAAAACAAGAACAAACTTGTCCAAATACCTGCTGAAGACACTATTCATAAGACACATAAATGTAGCTGGTGCATTTGTGAGCCGAAATGGTACCACTACAAACTCATAATGCCCATACCTTGTCCTGAAGGTTGTCTTATGAATGTCTTCATCCTTGATTCTCACCTGATGGTAACTAGACGTGAAGTCGATTTTGGAAAATACCTTTGCTCCTCTCATTTGATCAAAGAGGTCATCAATCCTAGGCAAAGGATATTTATTCTTAACAGTAACCCTGTTCAATTGTTTGTAATCAATACACAACCTGAGTGTACCATCTTTCTTCTTTACAAATAGAACTGGTGCTCCCTAAGGAGACACACTTGATTAGACATACTTCTTTTCCAACAATTCTTGCAGTTGCATCTTCAGCTCTAGCATCTCCGGTGTACTCATCTTGTAGGGTGTCTTGGACACTGGTGCTGCTCCTAGAACAAGTTCAATTGTAAAATCAATGTCCCGCTTTGGAGGAAGCCCTAGAATCTCATCAAGAAACAAATCCTTGAATTCCTGTAACACCTGATAGTCCTCCAACCTCAAAGTTTCATCATCTGTTGCCTCCAAAATCTGAGCTGCATACAACTGGCAACCTTTCCTACAGAACTTCTTTAACTGCATTGCTGAAACTTGCTGTACTGAAATCACCTTTGGAATACATTTCACAACTACTGGGTTCCCTTCTTCATTCATGCATTTGAAAGTCTTATTGTAACAGTCATGCTTCACCCTGTGAGCTTCTAACCAATCTATTCCAATGAGAACATCATAGGAACCAAGTGGTAGAAAATTCATATCTACACAAGTGACCAATCCATTCATGACCAATGGACATTTCTCTACCACTTCACTGGCCTTTCTCTTAGTCCCAGTGGCTAGCTGGACTAACCAAGACTTACTATGCTTTACTTTCTTAAAATCACAAATCTCCACTACTCTAGGAGTAATTTAACTGTGCGTAGAACCACGGTCAATCAAAATAGAAACAGATTGCTCAACAATCTTACCTACAACTTCAACTACAGCTGATTGGTGATCTGCCTAGCTGTCCTCCAGTGCTGCATAAATCTTAGGGACTGCCCTTGCTACTTGACCCAATATTTCTGCTTCTTGAATGTTATAAGCCGGTATTGCACTCTCATTCTCGAGTGGACAATTTATGCGCATGTGGGGTCCTCCACATTTCCAACATTGAAGTGGTCCTCTATTTTGTGATGGATCCTTCAGTTTTTCTCCTGTCACTCCAACTAGTTTACTCGCAGCTTGGGATGGCTGCTTCTACTAATTCCTAAAGTTAGAAGGTTTGAAACCTTTCTTTCTTTGGTCAAACTTCTCATTATTCTTGTCCTTCCATGCCTTATGGTAATCAGTTTTACCTTTGCTTTGCTAATAGCAATACTTAGCCTTCCTTATTGCTTCTTCAAGAGTTCTAGGTTCATAAAACTCAATTCTATCTTTGTAAGACTGAGGTAATCCACTCAGAAAACACTGGACCTTCACTTTTTCATCTCTAATCTACCCAACATACCTCAAAAACTCCAAAAAATTATTTGCATATTCTTCCATGGTCTGCTGTCCCAATCTCAACTCATGGAACTCCTTAATCTTGTCATCATAATACCTATCAGAGAGGTATTTCTGCTTGAAATACTTCTTGAATTGTTTCCACCTAAGTCTCCTTTCACTGATCCTCTTTACTTGCTTGAAGTGTTCCCACAAAATGGATGCCCTTCCATTCATATTGAATATGGCAACTCTTGCCTTCATGTTTCTTGAATAATCATAAGCTTGAAATTACTTCTTTATCCCAAGAAGCCAAGCTTCAGCCTCTTGTCCAGTCTTTACCTCACCATCAAATGTAGGAGGTTTAGCCTTCTTAAATTCATCTCGAGAGTGATCCCTATGGTGTCTCTTTCTTTTTCTTTTATGAGAAGAATAACTTGAATCCCCGCTAGATTCTTCAGAGTCAGATGATCCACTAGAAGTCCTTCTCCTTCTCCTAGTACTGCTCTTACTGCCTTCTGGTCTTGTTGTACTTCGTCCAGAGTCTATCTTTCTCTGCAAGTCTATTAAACTTTGCAACATTGTAGCATTCAGCTGGTGTTGATCTTCCTGGGATTTAATCAAGCTTCTCATGGTGGCTGCAACATCTGATGCTGTCTCTTGGAATCTCCTTCCATTAGACTCTATGTCCTGATTTTCATTACGGACATTTTCTCCCATGGCATTTCGCGCATGCTCATAAGAATCCCGAGCATCATATCTGTCATGGGTTCTCATAACTAAACCACCACTTACTTACCAAACTGCACTACCTAGAATAATACCCTTGAAGGTGACTGTGATTATGCAAACGTGTTAGTAACACAACTGATAGATGCATAACATTGATATAAATCAGAATTACTTACCTTCTCCTAGAAAAATCATAAAATAACAAATTTTCCCAAACACAATATTTTCTTCATCAAAGAACGTATGTCTGAGGGGGATGATGGGGGTCAAGGGGGCACAATCTAGTGCATAAGATCACTGCCACTTTCTCCTTTTCAGCCCTGAAAATCCACTGAAAATCCACTAAAAATCCTGCTGAAAAATAGCCAAAATTTGCTAAAAAAAATCCCACCTGAAAAAAAAACTCAAGATTTCCTCATACAAGATCGGGTCTCATCCCAACTAACATCCTGACGTTTCAACGGTCAGCACAACTAACTTCCTCTGCTGTTCATCGGTGATCTGTTCACCTACTTTCCTCCAGTGTGTCGGATCCATAGTCATCTAGGCTTCCGATATTTATCGACGATCAGATCCACTAAGCACTACCACGGCAGTGATATGATCATCTACTCATCGGGCGGCTAGTTCCATGGGCAGACGCAATGGCGAGCGTGTGAACTCTTAATGTTTTCCATGAACGTAACCCTATCGACAAATCGGAGCAATTGATCACTATGTTTTGGCGGCTCAAAGCTGAATGGGTCCGTCGTGCCGATGACTTCAACAACTAAGGTTTTTTGATGGTGGCATATCGGAAATCATAAGCATTGATTATTCTGGCATCAGTAGTCAGATGCGTTGTCCATCGGATGGATAGTCTCTTAGGTGGCCGCAACGGCTAGTGCAAGAACAACTAACTTCCGCCGATCCAAACAGCTAACGTCGCCGATCATCGATCTCCTTTTTTAGACGGTCTTTCAACTAAAAAGGGTTGGCGTTTCGGCGGTCTTCGGCTGCTCTTCGCTGAAACTATGGCTCCAGCTTCCACTAACTTTCTCTGACAGCTGATGATCACTTAGAGAAAATTCACAAGTTCTTCCTCCTTCGAGTGATATTTCGTCTAGCTCTCCGCTACATCGGAGGAGCTTCCACATAACCTTCCGATGGGCCGATGGTTCAGGCACTTAGACAAAATTTTCAACAAAATTTTCAAGAAATTTTCTATCATAAATTTCTGATGTCTATTGGGTAGAAACCAATCCTTCCTCTGTCACTGCATCTTCATGGTCCATTCAGGCCCATGCTACAACATGAGCTCTGATACCACAATGTAGCTTCCCCAACCCTCCGACTAGCAGAGAGGATGCTACAATGGCAATTAACCATCCGAGAAACTGGCCAATGAACATGTATGTACATAAAATGCTGAAACAAAATTCTTTGAACTAGAACATGCATACATGATTATCTATCATATAGTAGAAGCAAACATATGTTCATACAAGCATTCAACATGTTCATCGTATTCATTAACAGTAAATATGATTGCAGAAGTACAATAGACAAGGTTACTTATCTCATAAAGAACTCGTCCTGCAACTAGTTATGTCGCTGCAACATTCCACCCAACCATAGGCTAGCATGCTCCTGAATCTCTCAGCAATGCTGCCACACCCAAGCTGGCCATGATTCCCCAAGGAATAAGGAACAAGCAGGCTTACACATAGCCAAGGATACACAAAACACAGCCAAGCCAACACAGTTGGGTTTATCAGGCCATAAACAAGATAGCCAAGCCAACATGGTCAGGTTTATCAGGCCATTAAGGAGCTAGGAAGGGTCATATGCTAAGTTGGTGAGCTCATTGCAGAGCTAAGGACACCTACACCAGAACTAGCTTGACTTCCAGCACACCCACACACACCCAACACAAGGAAATCAGTCCCTTCTCTGCTACAAAGTCCCTCAGGCCTTGACCTTCCTTCCAGTGCTATTCAAGGGTTGTGGAGAAGAAATCCATCCCTCTAGCTCTGTCTATGTGGTTCCCCAAACACACTAGGTTTATCAAGCAAAACAAGCCCTCATCCCTACTCCAACATAGTTCGAAGACGAACCACTGCATACATGCAGTCACACAAGTGATTCACAGCTTGGGAAAGGAAAACAATTCCTAAGTCATTCTTGGCCCTATCATGGCCAAAACAACTCCAAAACAATCTATAGCAACCCCAAAATGTAAAGGCAGACACGGCTAACAAACGTGGGGAAAAAAACGGCCCGTTCTGAACAATGAAGTCACCACAGAAACTTACACATTCCGAAGATGGAAAGAAAAGCCAGGTTCTCAGCTGGGCAGAGGATAACATATACACAAGCCACAATCGGTAAGGAAAGCATACACAAAGCAAAAAAATGGGAATGTCCCTTCACAGGGAAATTGTGGGTGAAAGAACACGACTCCCAACTCGTCGCGTGAGTAAAAACCAGGAAGAATCTTGTGCGTGAGAATGAGCAAGACAATGGAGTGTGGCGGTTGTCTCCCTGCGTGAGGAAAAAAATGATAGCAAATCCCAATCTGAGCATGAGGATGAGCAAGAATGGAGTGAATCCGTAGTGGTTTTCCTGCCTATGTGAAGATAGAAAGTATGCTGGTGGAGTCGGCATGTGGGAAAGGGCTGACAGTCCTTCCACCCACCACTTCTCAGCAATAACTACCCTCAACTAACATCAGCATTTTTGAATGGGTGGTTGACACATGGATTTATTTTTCCATTGGTTCAAGGTTTAACAATCCCCCCCCTTATCCTTGACAAATTCATGCCCTTTTCATTATGGTTGCAGTGAGCATAGCTGGTTGGGTCCATTTAATTAAAGATGCATATTTACATGATGACAAAACATAATATATTCTATGTACCACGATAGACCATCGACAACGATTCTGTTCGCCGAAACATAACACAACTAAATCGATGGCAGGGATTTTTCCTTTAGCTCCACACCACGATTCATTACAATATATACATCATGTGGATTTAATGCAAGAGGGTCAAAACCGGGGTGTTACATAAACTCAAGAGGGATGTTGTCCTTAATCAGACTCGTCCACCTTTGACAATACTAAATATGGTCAAAAATGTGTGTAGACTTGTTTATCCTAAAGGTTTAAAAAGGTCTGTATTGGCATTGTACTAGATAGGAAGTTTGAAGTGGTTGAAAAAAATCGTCACTAAATCAAGGAAACTATTGTAAGTAGTGGATGGAATTTCAATGTACCATTTGGCTCTCACGCTAGTTAAAGTTCTTTTAATTTTTTTTATCTCAATAAAGTAATCATTTAGCGATTTGGAAGAGCACCATAAATGAAAGGTAGTGACTTGGTCACCATGATATTCACTAGTTTTTCCTTCAAAATTTGGCATGTCTAAAGGTAATTTGACCAGAACTGGTGGCCATCTCGAGTCATGACGCTCAGGGTCATACATCAATTTTGAAACATATGGAAAGTTTAAAGTTTCTAAAAATGGGAGATGGGGCCTAGATGGAATTTGATTTTAAGGAGCTTGGTGAGAATAAATTCTTGCAGTAAAGTTCCTATAAGGTTAGTTGAGGTTTCTGCCAAACGGTGGCTATGAAGTAACAATTGTTTAAACCGGGTTCTACCAGAAAGACAAAGAGTTTCTCCCTTGGGGTGAACTATACTAAGTTTGGCTATCTCTGACTGAAATAAGTGTTGAATAAATAGGAGTGATATTACTTCCACTAAACAATTAAAAGGGGGGTCTTGATTTGTGTAATCAAAGTTTGGCCATTGGTTTGAAAACTAAATCATGAAATGGGATTTTGGATTCCCAAAGATACTTCAGATTAAGTAGGAACAAGGCCCATAAACGGTGATGATGGATGGATATGTCCTCCAATAGCAAGGATAAACCTCAACAAAAGGGGCAGAACTCTCAGGGTTGTTTTGAAAATTTTTAAATAACGGGGAGGATGTAAAAGGAACACTGGTGAAAAATTGTAAATAATGGGGAGGATGTAAAAGGAATGTTGTTTATACCAATGAAAACTACAATAGACGACGCAGTAGTGTTATACACAAATTCTAGAGGAGTAATCACTCTAGTACTTGGTGAAATGGTGGATGTCAAAGAAAATTTCAATGACATTACCGGTGTAGAGTGTGTTTTAGATATCGATGCACCTACATGTGTATGATACACTCCATCCGATAACATATATGGAGGGGTGTAAATATCCCCTAGTCCTTCTCTCGTATTTTCCATTACAAAACCTAAAGGAACACCAATCCCAAGTTGACTGAATGGAATTATTTGTATAAGAACCAAATCTTCTTAGTAAGTGAGCGGTGGGTTAAAATTTCTTGCAAACTCTTCAGCTTGTAGGTCCTCAACTTCTACTAAAATAAGATTAGGTTAAGTATATCTAATAATTTCAAGTTCTCCTATACTTTCGCTTATACATGTCGATTCAAAATAACAACTCAGGTTAACCTTCACCTTTGAGGTGGCGGTGGTAAATTCCACAGGAAGTGGTGGAAGGTTGTTCAACGCTCTTGACCTACAAAGAGATCGATATTCCATAGCTAAAATTTCAATCACACACACCTAAAGGCCAATCTAGAATACAATTACTCCAAACAAAAAACTACTATAAAAATTCTTAAGTATCCAAACCAGGATGATAGAGTTACCTTCTAAAGGAAGTTCTAGAATGATGAGGGACCAAAACTAACCAGTGAAGGAGTGAAGAATAGTTACCCAAGGTCTCGATATAATTTATTTGGGGAAAACATTTGAATCAACAACCACTTTTCTAAATAGTTGCACAGGGTTTCCTCCCACATATGTCATAGGTACAACGGAAATATGCTTCCACTGTAACCTATGTAAGAATACTAGTGATCAAGATACTATGGCTACAAATACTATAAATAAGGTTTGACAGAACAGTCGTCATTCCAACTTATGTGCGTGGATAAGATAGAAAATCCTGAAACCCAAACAGTATCAGCATTGGAAGAGGCCAAGGGTGGTACTGAGTGAATCCCTGAATGCGCAACAGTTCTAGTGTATGCTAAACTGAGCATTAGAGGGGTATCTTCGCAAGCCAATATCGTACAACCTCGTTCTTGACTCCTGTGTGAGAGAATGTTTCAAGTTCTCTTTTTGCAAGATTGTATTTCCTAGAAGAATAGTCACTACATCTGATTTTGATAGTTTTGGGTAGTTTAAGGATGAACCCTAACGAAAAACCTTATCTTAAACTAGTAGATGTCCTTCATAAAAAAAATTACTTCTTGATTTTAGATTATAATCATTCTTTTTAGAGGCTATAATTTACTCAAGGGTAAATGGTTGTGAAACTGATGGAATTTTTTACTCAACAAGAAAGAAAAATATACATGATGTAATAAATTTCAAATTAATGTTTTCACTTTGTTTTCCCTTTTTCAAAATTAATGAAACTACCTACTTGAATTTGGAAATAAAGCTTTTTTCTTTTTCTATTGAAGTTTCAAAAACTATGCAAATGCACCTACCTAATGTATCTAGACTAGAATGCACATAATTTGTATTTGTTTTTATTTTCTTTTCAAAATGAAATAAGAAAAAAAAATTATGAACAGTATGTAAGTCATATATAAAAGTTTGTATAAATCAGACTCGGGTCCTATGATATCATAAAAACAAACTTCAAGCCACTCAAGAATTTTGACAATAACCAACTTGGAAAAAAATGACGATGTCTTTGCAAAAAAGTTGTTCAAATTTTGGGAAAAGGGGTCATGTCAATCATTCAGAAACAAGTCAAAAAGTTGAGCTAGAAATCAATAGGAATTGTGATAATTAGACTCTACATACACTCAATCCAAGCATAAGGAAAGCGGTAATACCTAAACCAAATATTTTACATTCACTCCATCTAACTCAAAAAAACATGCAAATCATCCAAAAATGCACCAAAATAATTGTACTATACCAACAAAGTTCTTAAAAGAGTTTTGAAATACTCAAATATTGGAAACAAACTGGAAAAAACAAACCCTATCTTGTCAATCCCAAGTAACTTACTGGAAATATGTGACTATGTAGTAGGAAAACCATGTATGATACGCAACTGTATAGTATTAAAACCACTTATTCTTAGGAGATACGTGGGTGCAAGTAGCCTACACTCGTGTTTTCTTCAAAAAAATTTCAAAAGGAGAAAAAAAAACTCACAAAACTTAGGAACTTTAGTTGGACTCAACTAGATATTACTTCTGCAAGTCAAAAATAGAACCAAAAACTAACACACTAAAAGAAATGACTCAGAAAAAAACCCCAAAGCAAAGGTAACTCTCCAATGGAGTTGCCATTTATATTGTTAGGGAATTTATACTATTCCTGGGGTATGAGATCACCAAAGAGTGGAACAAATTTCAATGTATAGAATATGCATACCTTATTTTCGATGGTTGATCCTAGATTTAACTTCTCCTAAACCAATCCTTTGATCTGTTGCTCCAATACCTCAGTCTGGATTGATCTTCTTGAAACCTAGTTTTGATCCCTCTTGCTTCTCTTCTCAGAGGAAAATACTCTATCATAACACTATCTCTAGAAATGGTCCCATTTTACTCTAGCCCCACTTCTCTTTTTATTTTCATTTGGGAGGAGGAGTTAAGAGGTTATGGAATTCAAGGAAGGTGGGTTGGTTTACATATCGACCCCAACCACCTCATAATTAATTAGGTTTTTATTTTTTAACGTGTTTTCAAGGAATACACGACTGCAACAAGACGAAATTGTGTATATCACACGATTTTCCTTAAGGAAACTTGTGTATGCAACTTTTAAGGTAAATATGTGGGTTTACTTTGGACAACTCATATCTAAGGTGTGGGTTGTCAAAGGGAAAGTCGGGTATATACTCAAAACTCAGAATAGAAGGGTGTTATTTATAGAGGAATCATCATATGATTTAGACGAAAATATACTATAGCCATAAGGCTCTTCAATCCATCTTGTGCTTTTATATGATGACACGTTGAGTACCATCACTCCAACGTAGAAATTCCATTTTGAGGTATAACAATTGTTTATGGACAAAAAAGGGGAATGAGGGAATACACCACCATTAAAGCACTAAGATTTTGAAACCTCCTTGTTAGGATCACACAAATTAATATACTGCAAGTATAGGAGGCATTGAGGAGATCACAGGAAAATTATAAAGCAAGACATGACCAACACGAGGGTGAGAAAACATTTAAAGGTGGAGATAGAATTTGGTTTCACTTGAATAAATAATATGAGGTCCTAGTTAGAAGATAAATGAATTAAGGTATGTTCCTTTTGAATTGTTGGAGAAGGTAGGTGATAATTACTACATAGTGAGACTACCCCCATATATGCGCATTGACATAGTAGTGAATGTGGAAAATCTTAAACTTTATAAACATTCCATGTTTGGCAAGGTACTTGAGTAGGTCTTACATTTTATAGAGGACATAGTACTAACGACTCAAGTGGATTTAGTACAAGAGATTTTCATTGAAAATAATTCCATAACAACCATGTGAGGATGTATGAAATTCGGTAGGTGGGATTGACAGAACAAATTCTAGGAAAGGAAAAATGGTACTCCAAGGACAAGGTAGAGGAAAAATTTCCTCACTTAATCTAGTAAATTATTTTAAGTACCAAAGCCATCAAAAAATTCGAAAGTTGTGATCTAAAGGATCAACATATAATTTTTTATCTATTGTAGTTCCTCATGTGTGGAAATATTGGATGAATTGGCTTGTAGGGTCAATTTTACATCAGGCCTCACTTTGCAGATTTGGGGTCCAAAACCTTATAAGGCATGTTTAATGGATTGAATGATGTTTTTTAGGGTCAAAATTTAATCAATTAATCAATTCCCCTTGATGTTATTTTACACTACAAGATATTTCCAATAGTCCAAGAATTGCCTCAATTGGAGCCTATATGAGAAAGTTATGCCCCTAGCAAGTTGATCTATATAGTTAACCACTATAATACTGAGTGGATTCTATGGTATCTCTCGTTTATCATACTTGTTAATCTATTCATATTTGTAATTTCAAGATAATTATAAAAGGTCCAAAAACCCGACTGTTATAAAAAATTGACGCATGCAAAAAAACTAAAAATTAACCCAAGACAATTATTAAACTATATCAAATACCAGGTCATTAGGAAAAGAAGATTTTCCATTCTTATGATGTTATTGCATTTCTCCGTAGTTGAGATACAAAAAGAGAGATCATAATAGAGAAAGTACAAGATCCTTCAGTAGCCATTATGGCTATAGAGGAATAGCTAACTCCATAGAGAGTACCTTACTCTTTGTATTTTCAAACTATATAAAAGAGGAAGGCATATTCCTCACTTATAATAGGGTTTTTCCCCATAGTGGGTTTTCCTAAGGTAAACCTTTTGTTCATTGTACGCATCGTGTATTTCTTTGCTCTAATTATTTTTCTTTCATTTCCAATTTATTTGGAATTTAGTTGAAATAAGATAATAAACAAGAACTAAGTTATGAGATTTTTTGTGAGGAAATATTCTAGTTGAATATCCATGTCAGTTTATGAACTAGGTTTGAAGAAATATTTTTTCCAATTCTTGAACTGTAAATTTTCCCTCAAAACCCCCAAAGAAAAGTTCCATGAAAATGATATGATCTGTAAGCTTTTATGGATAATGGAGTGGAATTGTTTGTCACAACAAATCTTACAAATTTATGTAAACTCTTATTTAGTTAGTGATTTCTAGAGATTTTAGATTCATTACATGTTAGCTTAATTATCAAATATGGTAAAGAAAACTGAGACTAAAAGGGAAATGCCTAGGTAAAAAGTGCACATCTAGACACACAAATAACATAAGGTAAACCTCAGGAGAAACCGCTATGGGGAGAAATCTAGGCTTAAGTGAGGACTATCCCTTGCTCATTTCTTCACTAATATGCAATGAAAATACAAACAATATGGTACCTCTATGGAGTTATCTATGATAATGTGAGTTGTATGGCTACTACAAGATCTCCTATTTTCTTTGTTAAGTTGAAATATATATTCCTTTGCATTTGTTGAACTATGGAACAATACAATGACACCTAAGGAATGGAACCCCTTCTTCTCCTAATGTTCCAATTTTTAATAATTTACTCATAGCCATATAAGTTTAGTTTTAATGTTTTTGAATGATCCAAATATCTATTAGCCTTTATGGTTTTTGACCTTATAGAATTTTCTTGTAATTCACATAGCCAAAAGTGAGACCAATGGCTTGCTCTTTTCTTCTTGTAATGTACGTGACACCCTCGTTACTATTTTTGCAAATGGGGCATGATTTTTTTTATTTTGTTTAATTCTTCCAACAAACTAATCAATTAAGTTAGCCTCAATAACAATAAACAATATTCTTTTTGTGATCCTTCATACTTTTTAACGCTCACTATGTAGTCTCTTTATTACTAGGACGACTATTTTAATTTCTTCTTCGTTTACATAATTTGATCGACATTCTTTCCTACGTATGAGAGAATACAATAATATTAAACTTGTAAGACATGAAGTCCTTGTAGACATAATAAGGTTTTAGAACAACATAGTTAACTCACCAATTGAATTCTTATATTTATCCTTATCAATAATATAAAATGTCAAACAATTATATTTATCAATTTAAGACATCATAAGTGTAGTTACTTCTTCTTATCCTTGTATCAAGAAAAAACTATCCAACAATGCACTTCTTTTCAAGTAACAATCTTGTATCTATTTACTTATTTTCATACAATTTACGTTAAAGTAATGCATTATTAAATGAAAATACCAAGTGGCCTATAACTCTATGCCAACCTAAATTTATATCTATCATTCTAATCAATGTATTCTACACAAAACATATAACAAACTTTTCACATTATTTCCCTCATACTTAACCACATTGTTAACTTAGTTAAGTGTCATATGGATGTAATAAGATAAACTATTATCTTTAACTAACCTCCATCATATTTGGTACAATATACAATTCAAATCTGAATGTAAAGTCTAATCACTCGGTTAAGATTTTGGTTTCAACCTTCATCAATAAATAGAAGTCTACTAACGATCCTTATTGTAAGTGAGATAATTTATTAAAACCACTAATTCATTATACATAATCATGGGAATTGAAAGTTTCGCACTCATTTAACTAGAGATATCATTTTTTATGAATTTAGTTCATTTACTTGATAAATTCGCTAAAATGCTAAATCATAAAGACATGATTGCTTAACTGAAATAAAAGCAATATTGATGTAATTAACTAAATATTTATTTCTTATACTTATAATAATTTAATCAAGATTCATCATTTCCAATCATTAACAATTATAAAATATTTGCTGATAATTAAACATAATTCATCAACTCAACATAAGGAGGGTACATCCTTATAGAATTCTGCAATCTTATATTCATTTTATCTAAATCACAAAGACTAGACCGACTGAATAATTAACTTTAACTTTCCTACCAACCATCTGGCTCTCTATTCAGCTTATGTTTTCTTGCTGAGAGGCCACCCTTAACTTGGGCATGAATCCACTAAGGTAAAGAACAAGGAACACTCTATCCCCTAAAGTTATTTCTTAAATCTTTATTTGAATCTTATACTGGTTCCTTCTTAGTAGGATTTTGGGTGAAGTGGGTCCTTTGGACAAAACTAGAGGACTCTCCATCTTGATACAATATGCTCTCTACTCTTAGAATTTAGGATAACAAAATCTTATTTAACTTTTAATTATCAAACCTATCCATATACCTTACTCTAACTAATAAGGAAGTGGAGTTTTGTTTGGTATATCTACTCATAAATAACTAAGTATTCCTCCATGCTCAATGGATTTCAATTTAGTTTTATAACTTTCTTTTCCAATGAAATTCGACGTGGACTTTTAGTAACAAACTTATACTCCTTTGTCCATAATTTATGGAATTCGGATTGGCCCTTTAAATAATACGTAGGCACGTTTTTATTTAGCATGGGAATACTCTCCCCCAAGGAGTCTCCCGGTATTTCAAAGTTTAAACAATATTCATTTGAACGTTTTGGCATGGGATTGCTTGCCCAACCATTTCAAAATTTAAACAAGATCCAATGTAAACGTTTTGGCATGTGACCATCCCTTTCAAATTTTAAACAACATTCAATTTCAAAGTTGAAACAAGATTCAATTTTAACGTTTTGGTATGGGATCGCTTGCCCAGCCATTTAAAAGTTTAAACAAGATTCAATCTTAACGTTTTGGCATGGGATCGCTTTCCCAACCATTTCGAAGTTTGAACAATATTAAACCTTAATGCTTTGGTATGGGAACGCTTTCATCTGTTGGCCGTAGGAAAGAATTAAGTTAGAAATGTTTCCAAGAAGGTAAAGAGTTTGGTTGCATGGAGAAGAAGTTGTGACAGAAGCAGATGAAGATGGAGGAGAAACCTAGTTCTCGCAGTTACCCATAAGAAATATCTCAAGTGAGACTGCATCTTCATCGCAAGTAATGTTGACTGGGAATTTCTTTGGCGGGCCGATATATTGGGATATTTTGCGTGCAAAAGAAATGGACCTTATAACAAAACGAGCCAACAATAAATTCTTGTGAGTTGAATTCAAGAACCAATCAATAAAATGAGTCAACCATGATGGTTGAATTGACATATCTGTCATAAAAAAAGAAATACTTTTTTTGTTCGTATTGTCAACATATCTCCCTTTTTTTTACTCAAATTTTGATTGGGAGGGCTTGTTGGATGCATAATTTAATTCCACATCCAATGAGTACCCACACTGCATACTTTTGGTGGACCTCGCTACTTCATCATACTTCATCATCACGTTTTTTCAGGTATTTCTTGTTTTTGGGGTAGTGGGGTCCATTAAAAGTATTCAGCGTGGGTACTCATTGGATGCAGAATTAAATTTTGCATCCAACAAGCGCTCCCAATCAAAATTTGAGTAAGAACACAAGGAGATATGTTGACAATATGAACAAAAAAGTAGTTTTTGTCTTTCTACCTCCAAAATTAATAAATATCATTTTATTATTTTATTATTTTCCTTAGGAGGCCATTTTAGACCTCAAATTTCTTCTAGTGATTCCAACTAGAACATCTAGATGATTTCTACTTAGCCGAGAGAAGGAAACATTGTTGTCATAACAAGAGGATGTGTTGCGACTGGAGTAGACCAAAATACACAACAAAACTAACCACAGGTGCAACCGATAACATAAAAGAAAGTATCATTAAACGTCTAGAGAGAAAATGAAGTATTCTTAGATGCATGACCATAATTCATCGACAAGAATCAAGCATCAGCGTTTTCTCCTACACTACCAAGAGGACAAGTAAGGGAGATGACTGAAAGGTTTGATCAACTATTCTGAAAGTAACCGATGAGAAAGGTTAGTAAACTCAATGAATTTTTAAAAATTTTCTTATCACTAATCCAAAATAAAGATGTTGTCGCAGAATTGACAACACTAGCAAAAGAAACTCTGGAAGAGTTGCAACCAGGAAAAAGAGTTAACCATGTCAAAAAAATATTAAAGACCAGTGACTAGTCAAGAATGACTACATAGATAGGAGATTATGATATGGACTATATCATTTTGGACCTAGGCTCTGATGTAAATATTTTGACGAGACAAACATGGGAAGGTATGGGAAAACTGTGACTAGATTGGTCCCCCATTGAGCTCAGATTAATGATTCAGACGAAGGTCTTACCTATTGTTCCACTGAATCGGGTACCTGTCGAGGTAGAAAGACTGAGAAAATACACATATTTAGAAGTGATCGACTTTGTCGACGATACAAACCCATATACTGCACTTTTGGGGATTGACTAGGTGATAGACAATCAGACCATCATCAATTTTAAGAAAAGAATATTTTTATTTGAAGATTCAGAGATAAAGGTGGTCATGCCAATTGATCCTCTAAAAGAACAGAGATATGTCGAACCAGTACATAGTGAAGGACAAAGTGATTATCTCGACCATATCTATAACATCACATATGCAGGATACAACTATATAAATCCAATAGTTTATGGAAATCTTAGTTGGCGTAGTGTTAGCTCTTGTACATCAGATTCAGGTGAAGCATTAGAAAATTGGCTAAATAGAATATATGAAGTATTAATGAGAAGCTACGCAAGTTTTACACGATCTATGAGATGGGTAGGAGTCAAGGAAATAGAGCTACCTACATATTAAGGTTTACCTAACGTTGCATCTTTTCTGACAGAGTTTGAGGTGAAAGTTACAGATTCTCAGCGCTTGTCTTCCCTAGATTTTGTGCTAAAATATACACCCACTATATTGTGATGAACACATAAAAAATATATCTCTAAATGGACACAATGTAGAAGATTAATGGAGATAGTATTTGGTGAAGAGATCAGTTATACTGGTTGCAAGTATACAAAATTGACAAATCATGTCAAACATATTGAGTACTGTCATGCGACATGGGAGGGATGCCCGCGACAAGAATGGGTACATTAGTTTATATATACACTGGACATGATACAAAGAAATTGGTATACATCAGTTGAACTGTTATGAGGAACTGTTGAGTAGAGGGAGTTAAATACTATTTTGACACATACATTTGAGTTCCCAGATGACCATCCTTCGATTGATGTTGAACTGCTAGCGATGAAAACAAAGATATTTGAAGATATCCATGTTACAATGAGAAACTTCATGTTGGAGTAGGGTCCCGCAGCTATAGGAAAAACTGTTGTTTTGGAACGAGTAAGTCAAAGGTAACAATACCTGAGCGGCCGAGAGGAGAAAGCTCAACCACTGCACTTAAGGCAGTGGCGTAGACAGGAGGGCTCAGCTACCATCATAAAAGAAAAGGAGCAATGAGGCCGAGGTATTGAAGACGAAGGACAGAAAAGGAAGCGGCGCCGGTACCCACGGTCAGCGCCGGGAAGCATGGAAGATTGCAGGAAGCTGTGGTGTGACGGAAAGCGACAGTTCAAGTACAGATACGCCGACTGTCACACTTAGGGTTTTGGGTTACTGTTGGGAGAGGCCCACAGTGTTGTAATGGAGAAACCTTCGGGATGCCTATAAAGGGATGTATTTTGTATTGTAAAAGGTTAGCTAATTAGATATTTAGCTAGTCGGACAGTCTGTTAACTAATTAGTTATTCAGCTAGTCAGTTGATGATCTGTTAGCTCATAGATATTTTGTATTATAGAAGAGCCGAGCTCTAGTTCTGTTATTTAGTCTGTAGTATCTTACTGTAATCAGTAGCTGACTCCTAGAGTATGTATGTAACAATCCGCAGGGATTGAGAGTGAGAGAGAGAGAGAGAGAGAGAGAGAGGAAGAGTATATTGTAAGAGAAGCAATATAAGAAGAGAAGAGATCTAAGAGAGAAGGGCTCCCGGCGGTGTGCGCGGAGTTACCCAGAAGATCTCAGCTGCATATGAGGTTGCAGCGGAACTGTGTTTACTCTCCCAAGTTATAATATATAAACTAGTTCCCGTGGACGTAGCTTCTACCCTAGAAGTTAACCACGTAAAATTAGTGTGTTATGTGAATGCTTCATGTGATTGTGTTACTTAGTTGCTATCTATTATCTGTTACATGAATTCCGTATATCAGTTAGTAAATGTCTATATGTTCTCATTCCTTTACAGCATTATAGAAGGTGAAAGACGAGTTTAAATGTATCAAGTATCTGCTTATGAGTTCATCAGTGCTTGTTTCACACAGTAATAGTCACTCTGTTAAGTGTTTCCAGTATACTTATTCAGCAAGATCAGTATAGCGATGTAAGTGTGTTGAACCATGAAGTGCGTGTAAGGTTGTTTAACACCCTTTTGGAGGTTAGCCGAGTTATTCCTCCCAGTGAGAAACCCTTTGGACCTTGAGAGTCACATTGGGCCGTACTATAGGAGATATCACATTGACAAAAGGCGATATCATACCGATAGAGGAGCTGTGGTGTGAGATATCATAGATAGTGAGAAACGCGGAAGGGAGAGTTTGCGCATCATCCTAGTCGTTGCGATGTGATAGGATTCCTCCCCCTATCAGAGTCCACGAGTAAGAGAGAATTGCGACTCGCAAAAAGATCTCGCTAGCTAAGAAGAGCGGCGAGGCACCAGGATGCTACAGAACCTGGTTAAGGACACTTGAGCCTTTAGCCAAACCATCTAAGATCACTTCGGGTGAGACTTCAGGCCACTCTGCAGTCTGTTGCCGAAAGGGCCAGTGAGTTAGGGGTGTTGTTGGTACATTATAAGTAAACCCGAGTCTGCCCATAGTAACCAACAAATGGTTCCATTTCCGGTTTTGAACAAACTAAAGAGCTAATGTTCTGTTGGCATCCTACTAAAGAAGAACTCAACTAGTGGGTTGGGTCTACAAAAAGAGAATTTGCTGTGACAGAAAACGAGATTCCTACGTTGAGTACAGAGGACTGGTTACAAAAACATATCTTCACAGAATTCCATACGATATTTTTTGCGAGCTATGGAAATGAGTTGTACGACTGGTTATCAAAGTTAACTGATCAGAACATATTCAAGAAGAAAAGAAACATTGTCTAGACACCAGAGCTGATTCAGACCGTGAAAAGCGTTGATAATCCCATTTCACGAGCAGTGGACTTCTGGCTTGCGAGTGTGCTAGAAGGCTTCATCACAGAGTTTGCAGTCGATCAAAGAAAGAGCTTCAGCGAAGCAGAGAGGTACTTCTTCAAAGGATATCGCGGTAAGTACCTAAGCTCTTTACACTTGTCCATTAAGATGTTATTACATGAAAAAGCAGTACTCGATATATGTTCAGATGTATAAGTTCAGTACATGTAATGTCACAAGAGTTTGAGAGTGATTTTGATGAACTTGGATGTACACGTAGTGGAAAGAAGTATAAAGTAGATTTTAGATCTTTTGTCTTTGAAAACAGTTCAAAAAATACTAGATAATAGAGTCACAGTAATATAGAAAGAACAGAAGGGGGTATCCCTTACCACCCTTACACCCCACAGAAATCAACCAGGACTCTGAATAATACCATAGGAACTCCATCTAGTAGCTCACATACAGTACATACTACTGCTACATCACCTACATCTACACCACCGAGTGGTAGTCACACAGCAAATCAACATCCACCACGTAGAAATAGAATGGGGGATGATATGAAGTTACCTACCTTTAAGGGTACAGGGGCAGAAGACCCAGAGTAGCATTGGTTTCTATGTGAAGCCGTGTGGACCATTAAAGGGATCCAAGATGATAATATTAAACTTGTACAGTTGGTCACCACACTTAAGGAATGAGCCTTAACATGGTATATGAAGTATACCTCAGTGATACCTAGAACGCTCGTACAGGTCAGGACTGCCATGATCAAAGAATTTAAGAAACCTAAGTCTGAGTCATAGTGCATTATAGAGCTCAAATACATTAAATAGTCACCTACAGAGTCAGTATGGGATTTTGATCAGAAATTCAAAGCTCTCATAGACCAAGTTAGCTTTGAGTTTGCACCAGAGCAGCACAAGGAATGGTTTATTGCAGCACTGCTCCCCCACATCAGACTGCCACTGATGTAGCAGAAACTCCAGACGCAGGATGACGCGTTGGAGATGGCAATGAAACTAGAGGAATCACCTCTCACTGAGACCAGTACAGGTATGAAAAACCTGCAGAACTAGTTAGCTAATCTCACCTTACAGATGCATGAGATTAAGAAAGGAAAAGAGATTGCACAAGAAATATGGTGTACAAAGTTTAAAGCACAAGGCCATACTAAAGATAACTATGCAGTATTTGTTGAATAGCTAGCAAGTGGGGCTCCTAACCCCTTAACACAGACGCAAGGGCAGTGGTGCGAACTATGCAGAACAAGAGGACATCCACCTCAGCAATGCCCTTTACTTTAGAAGTATGTACAGACACCTAAGAACTTATACTGTAACTTCTATAAGTCCATAGGACATGATGAAAATAATTGTAGATCTTATGATCTCATGGTCGAGAGAAAACATGACTTATATAGAGTCCAATCAGAGACACCAGGTCCAACTGCAGGACCACAGCATCAACTGGCTCATGATGGTCATGGAGGAGGATTCAGAGGACGAGGCCATGGAGGAGGCTTTGGCCGTGGTGAAGGCTTTGGACATGGTTGTGGACCGATCACTTGTTACAACTGTGGAGTTGTAGGACATTATGCTAGGGACTGTCAGGGCCCTACTACGACATGTAACTATTGCAAATATTACGATCACACTATAGAAGAATGTCCTACCTTAATAGCCAAGATCAGAGAACCTAAACCAGCAGTACACCAGAACATTCAGCTTATTGCTGTTGAGAAGTAGGAACCAGAATCAAGAGTCAACATTGTGACTCGCAGCGGTGCTTCCACCAGTGGGACATCGCTGGATACTGAAAAGAACACAGGTCCGGAGTGGGTGCGCAAAGCCACTACTAAATCACCACTCTAGGGGCATACCGTAACAAACACCATGTGGCGTTAGCCCTGTGCAGATATCGCAGGCTACCACATCGGAAAGGTGCGACGAGGATGAGTCGACAGGAAGTATACAATCCTTCCTGGGGAGTTGCTTAAAACTCATGAGAAATGAGAAAGCTATCGGAGAGATTCAGTGCGTCATAGATCAGTGTCAGCCATTTTCTTCTGTAAGCAGTGCGCAGCATGCTATTCATAACATTATCGGACATACAAGAATAGGAAGAGAGATGCGACTCACAGCACAAGTTGGAGAATTTGAAATGGATGAGGTAATCCTAGAATTAGGATCGGAATTTAATCTTCTGACTAAGCAGACATGGGAACGGATGGGTAGCCATAAGTTAGCCAGATCACCTATCCATCTGAGACTAGCCAATCAGCAACGGGTATCGCCACTGGGTCGATTACCACAGGTACCAGTTGATATTGACGGAGTTCGCAGCTTTGCGGACTTTGAAGTTATAAAAATCATTGGCGATAGTAGATCATACCCAGCGCTACTAGGTATTGATTGGACAATCGGTAACATGCCTGTTATCGATCTGAGGAAAAGACAGATGACCTTCGAGAACAATCAGATTCGGGTCATCGTACCGTTGGATCCTTTTCAGGGTCCTAGATATATTGAACCTATTCGAGTAGAGGATGAGGCACATAATATGGAGAGCCTCTATCGGATGACAACCAATCAGAGCAACTACATCAATCCAACCGTAGAAGGGAACATTAGTTGGCGATGTGACAGCTCATGCGCATCAGACTCCGATGTTGGTCTAGAGAACTGGCAGAATAGACTTTACGAAGTCTCAGCTTGCAAATGTGCGTTTATGACTAAGTCACTGCGATGGATTGGCACAGATATTAAGGATACTCCATCGTTTGACGGATTAGCAGATCTCCACGAATTTTTAGAACAGTTTGAAGAGGAAATTCCTCAGGAGCAGAGGATGTCAATCATTGACCTTGCAGTAAGAGCCACACCTGCAAGATGGTGGCATGCACATAGAGAACATATCGCATCATGGGATGAATTCAAGAGATTGATGGCGATCAGGTTCTCTAATGACAAGGAGTATCTACAGCAGAGGTACACAGGAGAAAGTGACCCCAGGTCACATATTAAAATGTGTGAACAGAATTGGTCGGACATTCCAGAGGATGAATGGGTTCACCTATTCATTCACACTTTAGACCAAACTCCAAAGAACTGGTATATTGAGATCGAGTTGCGTAGAGGAACCATTACATGGCCACTTATGATAGACAGCTTTGAAATCGCTTTTGCTTTTGAATCTGAGTATCTGAGTATTGATCAGGCCCTAGACATCATAAAGAATAAGATATTTGAGGACTATACCCTATCAGTACATACTCAACCCGAGTGGGCCATCCAGTTAGAAGATGCGCTCGAGTGTTATAACTTCACAATAGAACCAGAGGATGAGGATGAGGATCCTCGCAGCATCAACATTCCGGAGTCAGAAGGGACTCGTGATGTTGATGGACCGAAGCTACAGATTCCAGCTATCACAGATCCCATCAAGATTAAAAAGATCAATATTGGCACAGACACAGAACCAAAGTTTGCCTCTATTGGAGACTATTGGGATGATGAAATGGTAGCACACATTGCATATCTGTTACACGACTATCAGGACTTATTCCCCACTAAGTTCACAGAAATGAGGGGAATAGTAGGAGATCTGGAAGTAATGAAGATACCATTGAAAGAGGATGCTAGGCCAGTCAAACATCGTCCATACAGATTAAATCCGCGGTATAAATAAAAAGTTAAGGATGAGATCGATAAGATGCTAGTAGCAAGCATCATTGAGCCCGTATAAGAAAGCGAATGGGTTAGTCCCATGGTCATGCAAGAAAACAAAACCAAAAGAGAAATCAGAATTTGTGTCGATCTGCGTAAACTCAACGATGCATCACTTCATAACCCATTCTCGACACCATTTACTGATGAAGTATTAGACAATGTGGGAGGACAGGAGGTCTACTCCTTCGCTGATGGCTTTTCAGGCTATCACCAGATCAGAATCCATCCAGAAGATCGATATAAGACCACTTTTGCGACAGAATGGGGCTTATTCCAGTATACAGTAATGCCCTTTGGTATTAAAAATGCACCAGCTATCTTTTCAAGAGTAGTAGTTGTTGTATTTAAAGAATACATCCATAAATTCCTAGAGGTTTATTTTGATGACTGGACTATATTTGGATTATTCGACAAGCACATAGGAGATTTAAAACTAATGTTAGAGAAATGTAGGCAGTACCAGATTTCTCTGAACTTGAAAAAATGTATATTTTGTGCGCCATTTGGTATTTTGTTGGGTCACATTGTTTGCAGACAAGGCTTGATGGTAGATCCTACAAATATTGCCATCATTGTAAATCTTCCAGCACCCAACTCAGTCAAGCAATTGAGGATAGTACTTGGTCATACCAGGTACTATAGAAAATTCATTAAGGGTTATGCAAAGATCACAACACCTATGGAAAAGCTGTTAAAGAAAGACGTGAAATTCCTATGGAATGAGGAATGCCAGCAAAGCTTAGACACACTTAAAGAGAAGATGGTTACAACACCCATCTTAGTATTTCCAGACTGGACCAAGCCATTTCATGTACATGTGGATGCATCAAGCATCGCACTGGGGATCATCTTAACTTAGCCAGGAGAAGGGGGTATCGATCACCCTATCGCATATTCAAGTAGAAAGCTATTAACTATAGAAAAGAACTACACCACTATAGAGAGAGAAGGTTTAGCTATGGTAAATGCTCTGCAGAATCTTAGGCACTACCTGTTGGGTGCCTCATTCAAGATGTTTACTGACCATTCTGATTTAAAGTACTTGGTCAATAAGCCAGTGTTAGGGGGAAGAATCTGTAGATGGTTACTCATGTTTCAGGAGTATGATTTTGAAATCATTGTAAAACTAGGAAGATTAAATGTTGGACCTAATCATCTGTCGCAGATAGACCCATGAAAAGAACCAAGTAACGTAGAGGACAATTTTCCAGATGCTCAATTGTTTGCTATTCAGATCGCAGATGAGTACTATGCTGATATCATTCACTTTCTCACCACAAGATGGGCACCTGCTGAGTTTACTAAGCATCAAAAGAAACAACTAGTTGTTAAAGCAGCATACTTCACATTGATCGCATGACACTTATACAAGTTGGGTCCAGATGAAGTCCTGCGCATATGCGTTATGCCGCATGAGAAAGAGGCCATTATCAGAGAAGCACACTCAGGTGCCATAGGAGGTCATTTTGCAGGAAAACCAACTGCTCAGAAAATCTTAGCTGCAGGATTATGGTGGCCTACTTTACACAAAGATACTGAGGAGTTTTGCAGAAGCTGCGATATCTGCCAGAGGGTAGGAAAACCTTCATGAAGAGATGAAATGTCGCTACGACCACAGATCACACTGTGCGCATTTGACAAATGGGTTGTAGATTTTATGGGTCCTATCTAGCCACCAGGAAAACGAACTGGTGCGAGATATATCATCACAGGAACAAAATACCTCACCAGGTGGGCAGAGGCTAAAGTAGTAAGAAATTGTGATGCTGCTACAGTTGCATAGTTCATTTTTGAAAGCATCATCAGTAGATTTGGATGTCCAGTAATTTTGATGAGCGATCAAGGAACACATTTTTTGAATTGCACTGTTGAATCCTTGATAGAGGAATTCTAGATCCAGCACCATAAGAGCACTCCCTACCATCCTCAAGATAATGGTACGGTGAAGGCCTTTAACAAGATTCTAGAAACTGCTCTTACTAAGATCTGTAACAGCCAAAGAAATGATTGGGACCCCTGGGTTAACGCTGTATTATGGGCTTATAGGACTACATGCAAGAAACTTACAAGGCACACACCTTTCAGCTTGGTGTATGGACAAGAGGCGTTTATGCCTATGGAATATATTATTCCCAGTTTAAGAGTTGCTCAAATTACCAGGATGGCTAATACAGACATGATGAATGAAAGACTAGCGCAGCTGCTTGCCTTAGAGGAAGACAGATTCATTGCAGGATTCCATCAGAAAGTGCAGAAGGCACGAGAAAAAGCTTGGCATGACAGGCACATTAAGAGTAAGACTTTTCAGACAGGAGACCTAGTGCTCCTTTATGATAGTAAGTTTATTAAGTTTCCAGGAAAGTTCAAGACTCATTGGTTGGGTCCATATCAGTTCTATTCAGTTACAGAAGGAGGTACCGTTTAGCTTAGCAAACTAAACGGGGAGCTTCTTCCCACTTTGATTAATGGCAGCAGGGTCAAGCTCTATAGTGATAGCCACCCCACTTCTCAGGCCTAACTCAGACAGTATATGGTAGTGCAGATGCCCAGTGTAGTTGAAAGGAGGCATCGCACCGGAAACTAGTCTACACCGGCAGATATTCTAAGTACAAGGAATCGCATGAGGATGGTTCATTTTGCGCAAGTCATAGGAGGCTTGCAGGAAAAAAAATAAAAATAAAAATTTAAGGAGTAAGTTGTTTTGCACAGGTGATGCGGTGATGCATCGCAGAAAAGCGATGTTTCCCCATGCCACGTAGCCAGTGTTGAAAAAGGACAGAGGGCCAGTCACTTTGCCCTCTGACAAGCAGTTAATTTGGATACGACAGGTATCTGTTGCCCTAGATTTGGCAACAGTATAATGAATTTTCTAGATTTGGTAAAATCTTCGACGAGATTGGCGCTTGCACACACGTTTTGAGGGAAATTAGATCGGATTTTAGTAATTAATGAGGATCGAAATGACAGGTGTTGTCTTTTCCATGCAATTAATACTGTCGATGGGTCTAGTCTACAGGACTGTTGAATCACAGAGTATCACCTTTGTTATAAATATAAAGATCATCCATACGGAAGGGTTACTTTGGCAATTTCAGAGAGTTATAGAGTAAGTTGCAGAGTTTTCCTTGTACAGAGATACCCCAGTTACAGAGTGCTAGTTTTCCCCAATTTTGCATACATTTCCCGTCTAGAGTATTGCATCGAGTGGGTTCTATCTGAGGAGGAACCCTTAGAAGACATTGTGAGACGATTCCAGAGTGGTGGCCTCCAGTCTGCTATGACGACGCTGCCCAAGGTTGTGAAATTAGGAGCATCATAGGTCAGACAGCCGCCAAGGATGAGGAGTCACGCTCAGATTGTAGAAGAATCCAGCACGGAGCAGGAGGAAGAAGTTCATATGGCAACAGAATACATCGTTCCACGAGTTGAAGATGCACTAGAGGTAAACATTCCCAAGGGTGCTAAGTTTCATGTTCCCATACCGCCAATTGATTCTCATGTAAAAGAAGATGGAGATCTATTAGGATATGCCCCTAATCTCAAATTTATAGACTATAACCTTGGAGATAGTAAGACATATCCCCAGTTTTGCCCGGACCAGTATCTTACGATTCAGAGGAACCTGAGGACCGGTGCAGATGAATTTGTTCCTATGGAACATGTCCATATTCTTGAGCGCTCCGGCTTGCTCAATTTGTTGAGAATACCACAATTTGGACGAGATGCAGAGGTTAATGTTGTGGTGTGTGTGCTACTTTCTTGTGTACATGGAAGTTACCTCTGGCTAGTTAACAAGGTCGATCTGAACGTCGACCTCATACACCGCATCACCGGGCTGTCCAAAACTTGTAAGGACCCTAAGATACATATATCAGGAAAAACCAAAGACTCCAAGCTACCAGCAGCCCTAGTTACCAAGTATAAGCTACAGAGAGGAGGCTGGGCTTATGACCTCGTAGAAATACCAGACGATACACTCAGATTAATAGCTGGTCTGCTTGTAGGCAGATTGTTAATGAAAGTTTGACCGAAAGAAGTCACCGGATCAGTAATTCACCTTGCCATACAAGTTGCAGAAGGTGAACAATTTAATTGGTGTTTAGTTTTACTAAATATTATTTTCAAGATTGTTTGACAGCACATGATGAAGAAAACCACCCCTTCCATTTCTCGTGGCTTCTCATATTATGTGCATTCATCGGATGGAAAGAACCGCCCCATACCTAGTTTATACAGCTACGAAGTGGCGACTGTAGAGGTGCACGCTATGCAAACTTATGGGAGAGCAACATCCCAGCCAAGAAAAAGGTCAATATGATAGTATTCTATGAATACTATAAACTGTTGAAGAGAGTCATCCAACAAACACCACGGATCACTACAGAGACTGCTGACATATATGATAATCGGCTTGATTTCATGGAGGACAGCCATACAATCTACCTAAGGCCAAAACGGTCTAAAATGGATAACTGGGAAAATGGATCATTCAAGATGATAGTGCAGGATGTCAAAGACATCATCAAATACTTTGATGACGAGTGAAAAAAATCAATAGAAGATTCCACAGCACTACCAACAGGTACCGCACAGGCAGATCCAGTGGACAAAGGAAAAGACAAAGAGGGGCCCTAGATGAAAGATATAGCAGAAGGGCCACCATCGGCACAAAAGAGGAAAGATGCAAAAGAGGAACCAATACAAGCACCAAAGAGGAAAAAATCAAAAGCTTCAAAGCCAGCTTTAGAGACCACAATGACAGACGACGACTATGAGCAAATTGCAGCAAGATTGAAGGAGAAAATGAAGGACTCATTCGAGGCGATGCAGCTAGCGTAGGACAAGCTGCAGAGCACGGTAGACAAGCATATTTTGGAGATGAAAGCAGTAACTGAAAAGATTGCCATAATGCAGACTCAGCCAGTTAAGGTGACAGTTGGAGAAAGCTCAAAACAATTGGTTTCCCATGAGGAAATCCTTGTAAAGGATCGCATCAATATAGTGTTGATACCACCAGGGAGCATCTAATTCCCTGATTCAATGATTGATGTACAGATACAGATTAGACAATATGTCGAGATTAATCTAGCAGAGTTCCCATTTGATCAATTACAAATGATCCAGCAGTAGCTAGCTGCAAAGCTCACGGATAGAGAGCTTGCGACTTATAAATAGAACACCTAGCTGAAATAGGAGAATGCAGAACTCACCGCAGGCATTCAAACAAAGGCAGATGAGATAAGAACATATGAATAAAGAGAACAAGATCTCAGCCAGACCCTGCAGAGCATCGCACTGGAGTTACCCCAGTGTAACATTGAGTTTGCCTTACCTCTATGGAAGAAGGTAAGAAGAGTCACAGATAGAGCAAAGGATCTAGAGGAGATAGTGACTAAGATGGAGGAAGACCACAAAGCTCAAATTACGCAGCTTGAAGCTCGAGCACCAGGAACAGCGCAGGAAGACAAGGAAGAAAGGGCCGAGGCCTTTAGACTTGCTTCAACACAGATGAAGAGTCGCATAGATGATGCAGAGTCATTACTAGCCGATGCGATGAAGACATGGTCAGAGCTAGATGAGCTCCCAGAAAGAATGGCATTGCAGCAGAACATCCAAAACATAGAGAATGCCACGACAGCAATGAGGGAAGAAGTCAAGAGCTTAGGAGCTCTTGCAAAGATGAGGAAGATGACAAAGATGAACCTCTTGCAACAAGAAGCGCAACACTTAAGAGCAAAAGAGATACGATTCAATAACCTGCTTCAACCATATCAGGAACAGATTGCAGAGCTAATCGATGCAGTTGAGCAGAAGGTCAAGGAGTTCACTACAAGCAAGAGTGAAATTGATGATATAGAAGACTCAAGCATTAGTCAAGCTATGCTTTAAATGACACAAGAGTGTGTCGAAGCTATGGAGAAAGAAGTCACAGGACTTCGACAGAGATTTACAAAGACTTCGTAGGAAGCCAAGGAGAAACTACAACAGGAGAAGCCAGCTGTTAGTGGCTCAGGGACAAGCCATAAGTAAGTGTTAGGGGACTGTTGGAGTAGGGTCCCGCAGCTACAGGAAAAGCTGCTATTTTGGAACGAGTAAGTCAAAGGTAATAGTACCTGAGCATCCGAGAGGAGAAAGCTCAACCACTACACTTAAGGAAGCGGCATAGACAAGAGGGCTTAGCTACCCTTATAAAGGAAAAGGAGCAACAAGGCCGAGGTATTGAAGACGAAGGACAGAAAAGGAAGTGGCGCCGGTACCCACAGTCACCGCTGGGAAGCGTGGAAGACTGCAGGAAGCTATGGTGTGACGAAAAGTGGCAGTTCAAGTATAGATATGCCGACCGTCATAGTTAGGGTTTTGGGTTACTGTTGGGAGAGGCCCACAGTGTTGTAATGGCGAGACCTTTGGGCCGCCTATAAAGGGATGTATTTTGTATTGTAAAAGGTTAGCTAATTAGCTATTCAGCTAGTTAGACAGTCTATTAACTAATTAGCTATTCAGCTAGTCAGTCGATGATCTGTTAACTCATAGATCTTTTGTATTGTAGAAGAGCCGAGCTCTGGTTATGTTATTCAGTCTGTAGTATCTTACTGTAACCAGTAGCTGACTCCTAGAGTATGTATGTAACAATCTGCAGGGATTGAGAGAGAGAGAGAGAGAGAGAGAGAGGAAGAGTATATTGTAAGAGAAGCAATATAAGAAGAGAAGAGATCTAAGAGAGAAGGGCTCCTGGCGGTGTGCGCAGAGTTACCCAGAAGATCTCAGCTGCATATGAGGTTGCAGCGGAACTGTGTTTACTCTCCCAAGTTATAATATATAAACCAGTTCCTTTGGACATAGCTTCTACCCTGGAAGTGAACCACATAAAATCAATGTGTTATGTGATTGCTTCATGTGATTGTGTTACTTAGTTGCTATATGTTATCTGTTACATGAATGCCGTATATCAGTTAGTAAATGTTTGTATGTTCTCATTCCTTTACAACATTATAGAAGGTGAAAGACGAGTTTAAATGTATCAAGTGTCTGCTTATGAGTAGATCAGTGCTTGTTTCACACAGTAATAGTCACTTTGTTAAGTGTTTCCAGTATACTTATTCAGCAAGATGAGTATAGCGATGTAAGTGTGTTGAACTGTGAAGTGCATGTAAGGTTTTTTAACACCCTGTTGGAGGTTAGCCAAGTTATTCCTCCCAGTGAGAAACCCTTTGGACCTTGAGAGTCGCATTGGGTCGTACTATAGGATATATCACATTGACAGAAGGCGATATCGCACCGACAGAGGAGCTATGGTGTGAGATATCACAAATAGTGAGAAACACGAAAGGGAGAGTTTGCACATCATCCTAGTCGCTGCGATGTGATAGGATTCCTCCCCCTATTAGAGTCCATGAGTAAGAAAGAACTACGACTCGCAGAAAGATCTCGCTAGATAAGAAGAGCCGCGAGGCACCAGGATGCTACAGAACCTGGTTAAGGACACTTGAGTCTTTAGCCAAACCATCTAAGATCACTTCGGGTGAGAGTTCAGGCCGCTCTGCGGTCTGTTTCCGAAAGGTCCAGTGAGTTAGGGGTGTTGTTGGTACATTATAAGTAAACCCGGTTCTACCCATAGTAACCAACACTTCAATCTATGCAACACGAAAAACCACCATTGGATGGAATGCTACAACATGATGAGAGAACATGATGACGATGAATTGCTTGACGTAAACATACCTGAGTCGGAAGGTATGCATGCAGTGGAAGGATTTGGTATTTCTAGTGACCAATTCCTAAGTCCACTAAAAGTTAAGAAAGTTAATATTGGCTCCCTAGAGAATAAAAAGTTTGTCATTATCAAATATTATTGGGATGGCAATACTATAGGGAAGATCATTTACTTATTACATGAGTTCCAGGATCTATTCCATATGAAATTCTTAGAGATGAACGAGATCATCATAGACCTTGGAGAAATTAATATACCTTTGAATCCCAATGCAAAAGCAGTCAAGCAGGGACCATACCGATCGAATCCGCAGTATAAATAAAAATTCAAGGAAGAACTAGACCCAATGTTGAATGCAGGTATCATAGAACTGATAGAAGAATCAGAGTGGATCAGTCGAATAGTGGTGCAATACAAATAGGCTATTGTTGAAGTAAGAATTTGTGTTGACCTAATAAAAATGAATGACGCTTTCTTGCATGACGCATTTCTGATTCCATTTAAAGATGAGGTAATGGAAAGTGTCATGGGTCAAGATATTTATTCATTCACTGATGGTTTCTCTGTCTACCATCATATTCGAATCACAAAGTAAGATCGACACAAGACAACCTTTATGACCGAGTGGGGTTTCTACCAATACATGGTAATTCCCTTTGGACTCGAGAATGACCCTGCTATTTTTTTCCAAAATAGTAGGCACTTCCTTTAAAGACTTTATTCACAAATTTATTGAAGTCTACTTCGACGATTGGATAGTATTTTGGCTGATTAAGGATCATATTGAGAGCCTCAGAATGATGCAGGAATGATATCTCCAGTATCAAATTTTGTTGAACTTCAAACTTAATATATGTTTTGTGCCCCGTTTCGAATCATGTTGGGCCATGTGGTCTATTGCAATGGAATGTTGGTCGATCCTTCTAAAAATATGATCATATTGACCTAACACCACCGACCACATTTAATAAATTTCACGTGGGACACACCAGAGACTACATAAATTTTATTAAAGGATATGCGAAGGTGACTTCTACAATGGAAAAGTTACTCAAGAAATATGTCAAGTTTGTGAAAAGAAAGTTTCCAATAGAGTCTTGACACATTGAAGAGCAAGAGGGTTACAACAAAAGCACTTATATATATAGACTATAAGAAATAGTTTCATGTACATGTCAATGCGTCATTTGTCACACTCGATGTGGTACTAACACAACTTGGTGAACGATCGATTGATCATCCCTTTACTAGTAGGAAATTATCCACAACAGATAAGAATTATACAATGACAAAGAGAGAAAGATTAGTTATGGTATATTCTCTGCATAAATTTAGGCATTATTTACTGGGTGGACGCTTCAAGATGTACAGATCATTCAGCTTTGAAATACCTGGTTAATAAGCCAGTGTTGGGGGGGAATATTTGCTGGTGGCTTTTTTGTTTTCAGGAATTTGACTTTGAGTTCATTGTTAAACCCAGTTGATTGAATCCAGGACTAGACCATATGTTGAGGATCAAAAGTGGAGAAGAACCTAGTAACCTCTACGATAGTCTCCCTGATGCGTATCTATTTTCAATAACAATGTTTGATTATCACTACAGAGACATCATACAATTTTTAGTAGTGGTTACACACCAACTGAACTATTGTGCAAACGAAGTAGTTAGTTGTGCAAGTTGCAGAATTCCAGTTAATCATTGGATAGTTTTATAAGATAGGACATGGTGAGATTATTTTTCATTGCATCTTGGAACATGAGCGATTGATGATAGTGACTGAAGCACATGCTAGTGTCGTAGGAGGCCGTTATGCTGAAAGAACTATGGTGCAAAAGATATTGCAAGTAGGATTGTGGTCTTCTACCATGCATGTGGGCGCACGAGGATACTATCAGAACTGTGATGTTTTCGAGAGAATGGGAAAGTCATCACAAAGTGATGAAATGCCATTAGTACCTCAAGTAAATCTACATGCATTTGATAAATGGGTCATTTATTTTGTGGGTCATATTTGTCCGACAAGGAAGCGTACAGGTGCAAGATATATAATTACTATGACCGACTGCCTAACTAGATAGGATGAAGCACTGTCAATAAAATATTGTACTGTTGTGACTGCTACAAAGTTTATGTTTGAAAATTTTGTGATAAGACTCAACTTCCCAACAATTTGGATAAGTGACCAAGGTACAGACTTTGTTAACCAATTGATTGAAGAATTGACAGAGGAATTTAAGATCCAGCATAAAAAGACAACGTCATATCACCCTCAAGAAAGTGGTGCTCTCGAATCATTTAACAAAATTATGGAAAATGCGTTGACAAAGATTTACAATGTCCAAAGAGACGACTAGGATCGTAAAATTTCTGCAATACTGTGTCCACATCATGTGACATGTAAGAGGTTGATAGGAAAAACTCCATTTTGTTTGGTATATGGGAAAGAAGTTGTCATGCTAGAGGAATATATTGTACCCAGTTTAAGGATTGGTACGGTCACAGAGATGACATATGTTGGTGCTATTGAAGAAATACTCTCACAGCTGGTAGAGTAGGAAGAAGAACATTTTGTCACATGATATAATCGAAATGGTGAGAAAGAACGACATAAAGTATGTTGTGATTTCCATATAAAGAATAAGAAATTTTAGGCCGGAGAACTTGTTATTCTGTATGAAAGAAAATTCTTCAAGCATCTATGTAAGTTAAAAACACACTGGTTAGGACCATATATTGTAATTTAGGTCACTGTTGGAGGTGCAGTGCAATTGAAGAAGTTGGATGGAACACCTGTCAAAGAAATGGTAAATGGAAGTAGGCTAAATCCTTATCAGGATATACGCGACTTAGTCAAATGAAAAAAAACTGAGAAATAGAAAAGAAAGAGAAAGAAAGAAAGAAAGAAAAAAGCATTTAACCACGGGAAATCTATTGTTGCAAAAGAAAAGATTGTCTCAAAGTGATAGTAAGTTGCAAATGGAGAAAAATTGTTGTAGACCTTGTGTCTGTTGTAAGTGGAAAAATGAAGGTGAAGACAACCCATTTGTCGTGAAAAAAGGAATCTCTTGAAGGAAGGATATCGGTCGCAAGAAATAGTGATGTTGTCATAAGATAAATCTAAGTCACTGAAATGACTGTTGGCCATCATTGTTTTGAAAAGACCAAGATATTTTTCCATCGTGATTTTTGGTCACCTCCTTCATCGTGGAAATAACTACCACATAATTTAGCATGCAACTGGTGACATGCATAGAAGTTTCCTAATGATCACTTGAACGGTCATCTCATGTGATTGAAATGACATAAAAATTTCCATTAATTTCACAAGTGTGTGAAGGACAGATGAATTAAATGGTTAGACATTATCTCCATTCACACCCAAGTTTTGTGTCATTCTGTTGTACGTGAGAGAGAGATTTTTGTCTGCAATTGAAAGAGTCAAATTGAGTTTTTCATAGAGAATGGTTATTTCAATTTACAACACAATCATAACTGTAGAATCTAAGACCATGGTCACATCATCATGCAAGATACTATTGGATACATCCCACTACAACCTACACCCACCGAAGAAGCTCGATGACCTCCATTTTCCCAAATAAGAAAATCACATCAATATCTACTAAGTCTGTCTATTACAACAGGNTTGGATACATCCCACTACAACCTACACCCACCGAAGAAGCTCGATGACCTCCATTTTCCCAAATAAGAAAATCACATCAATATCTACTAAGTCTGTCTATTACAACATGGGGGAAATGTTTCGCAAGCCGCAAGAAAAATCACCAGCACCACCACCATAGGAGAAGGAGGAAGAGGAGGATGAACCACGACATGAGACTATGCTACCATACGTCCCACAAAGATAGTATAATGCACCAAATATTAAAGTAATGAAGAATGCATTCTACCCACTGTAAACACCAACTTTGTAGGAAGGAGTTCTAGTGTCGTAAAACATTCTGCCAAACCTTCAGAAGCTGGCCTCCGCAGATCACGACACACAGAAACATAAATATTTGGACCTAAACAATTTGATGTTGCTTATACAAGATACATTGGATTCCCTGAAGCATTTCGCTCCAATCGAATGGACAAGAGGATTAGACTAGACATGCCTATTGTCATTACTCTTTAAGTCACATTTAGGTCGAAGTGTACAAGTAAATGTGTGTGCCAAACATTTATTGGTTCATTTAACGATGGTTTCTTATGGCTTGCTAAGAATATTTATATTGATTTCTAAATCATAGCATCAATCAGAGGATTACCACTTGCAGGCATCGATCTAGCGTCCTATTTCAGAAAATACCAAAACATTATAATGGCGACCAAGATGAAGGAGACGTATTATTTGTATAGGGACACTAAAGGGTTCTTAGTCAAATCCATCATTGACCATACTATTCAGTTCGTTGCAAATATATTGGCTACCAAATTGCTCAAAAATATGTGACCAAACCAATGTACTGCGGGGGGGTTCGTAGTGGATAAACTCTATGCGGATGGACTTCAAATTAATTGGTCAAATTATCTAATGAATGAGATATTGGAATATGCAAAAGAGTTGCAAGGAAAAGGTACTAAATTCCAACACTCCTAGGTACTCATTTTGATTTCATTTATCGGATGGACGAAACCATAAAACTACCAAGTGGTAGACATGCCAATGCATTGTCAAGGAGATCGATTCCAGAATCTTGGGTACAACAAAGATAGGAAGGGTCGAAAGAGAGAAAATAATGTGAAATTTTTTATGCATGAAGAGGACTTGCACTATTAGGTGAAGAAACAAGCAAGGATTATGGACAAAACCGTTCGATGGTTTCGAAACATCATTAAATTTTTCATTGGGTTACATAATATCTTGTTGCAGTTGCGACAAGATCCACACCACACATTGTTAGTGACCCATTTTTTGTTGCATGGAGAAGAAGTCGAGTCCATTACCCATGATTGGTTGGAACAATGGTGGGTTCCTGTCGTAGATGACATAATATCTTCAAAAGAAGCGTTGGGATAGAAAACCCACAAACAAAAAATTATGGTGAATAGGGAGGGGACCCACCGCCAAAACATAAGATCCAAACCCTCACAACAATAGTTTAAAACAACCTCGACAGACCCAAGGGTAGGATATTAGAGGAAGCATGCTGAGGGAGATTAGGTTGAGACATGACCAAAGAAAAGAAAGAACGACAAAACAATAAATAATGTAATCCTTGATGGTAATATCTTTAATCTTCTGACCGAAGCAATGGTAGAAGTTGAGAAGTAGATATTGGAGATAATATATGAGAAATAGATAGAGCTCACAAGAAGTATCATAGATCTATTAACAGTTCTCTGTAGATATGTAAAATAATTACAAGTCACAGTTGATTATACACCACAACTGACATAGTCGCAAGACTTACTGGGAACGTGAGAAGAGAGACAAAGTGATGTACTAATTCCAATTCTTCCAATAAGGACTCAAGTGGTGGGTGAAGAAATCGACCCAAGAACAAGACAATTGAATACTATAGACAAGAACTTGGGCCTAATGAGCAGTGATTTCTTGCAAATTCCGCTATACGAAGTGTATGCAATGCATATCATCATAGTTGTGGAATTGAAAGTAAGAAAAGGTGTGCTGACTAAGAGGTGAAAGAAACAAATGATATTGTTAGAAATATGAAGAAAGTAGTTAAGGAAGTATAACAAATATATAATACAATGTTGTAGCACTTTCTTGCACCAGTTTTGCAAATGCAGGAATAACATAAGATATTTTTTAAGAAGCCAAGGTCATTCGAATTGGCCCGAACGCGAACGCACTTTTCAAAAATTACAAACTTAGAATTGCATGTGAAACCTAGTACACCCACGGAGGTGTTAGAAGAAAGAAGAAAAGTAGCAACAGAGGCTACGAAGAAGATAAAATAATTAGAGGCACTATGTGCCAACACTGTCGACCAAGTTTCTGAGACTTGGGAAGAATTGATCGAGGATGCATATTTAGAGAAATTTATAGAGAATATTTACACTACTGAGATAGAAGAAAATCAGCTGAATAATGAGATGAAGAAGTTACCCTTAGCAGAAAAGGAGCTAAGGCCGCAGAGATGAAGAAAATACAATAGGAAGTTGCAGTGCTCCACACTCTACAACGGTAGAGGGCTGACAAAGTCGCAGAGTTGTTGGCTGAAGTAAAAAGAGTCACAAGAATCATTTATGCTATACCTCAGAAGGTGTGATGAGTAGAAGAGGATGCAAGACTCATAACGTTTAAACAGATCAGTTTCAACATTGTTAAACAATTGCGGAAGGAAAAAGAGGACGTGTGACGCGAGACAGATGATATAGTGAAAATATTTCAATATTTTCAAGTTAACTTCATCACAAATGCGAAAGTTGTGGAATAGAATTGCATGGCTCATGATAAGCCATTGGTGACTATTGGGGGCCTATTGGCCCTAGGGAAAGATATGCATAATTTAGTTATAATTCTTCCCAAGAATGTAAAGAGTCTGGTTGTAGTGAGAAGAATATTAGATAGAAGTAGATGAATACAAAGGATACTTGTGATAGAAGAAACTATGAGAGGAAGACCAAGGTAGAAGAAGAAGCTTTAGATGTGTTATAAAGGAAGCTGTGACAGAGGAAGACAGACTCTAGATAAGGAAGAAAGAGCTAAGACATAACAAGTAGTCACAAAGGAATTTTTGACAAAAGAAGAGTTCACAAACAAAAGAGAATCCGTGACAAAAGGAAAGGATGTGACGAGATCAACCATGATGGAATAAACCATGATAGAGAAGGTGTGAAGTAGTGCAACAACTGAAAAGGATAGCTCGAGAAATCATGGGTATGAAGTTGGATAAAGTCACACATTCTTTAAAGAATAAAATCATCTTTGTATTTTGGGCCGATTATGCCTACTGACAAGTGTAACTAGAATAGGAATGACATCTTGTTGGCTAACAGAATGAAGTCATTTGATGTGACATGTAAAGGGTCTATAAGAATAAGAACCAAAGCTATGTGCAGGTTAATTCATGGTCATTAAATAGGCTTCTTACTTCCTAGTTAGTCTGTGTCTGTTTGAAGAGTCTAAGAGTACTCATAGAGTTGTAGAGAATGGTGAGTCGATCGAGGCTATGTGCAAATTGATAGTAGAGTAAAGTAGAAGAATATTGAATGACATAAGACTAGAGAGAATGAGAGGATAGAGGATTCTATATAGATAAGAGAAGAAGATCTAGAATAGAGTCTATAGTTCAGTGCACAGAGAAAAGGTGCCATATATTTTTCATTCCAAATCAAGAGCACCTTCAATGGTTGTTCCCGGATGGGTTTCCATGTGAAATATTGTTTCAATGTGTAGACGATGAATGTGTTTATGTCACATGAATGTATACGATGAATGTTCTTAAGTCACATGAATGTATATTGTGGATAATTGTTTATGTACTTTCTTATGACTGAGCTCTCTTATGCATGAGTCACACTGTTGACAGATAACCTATGTGTTAAATAATATATTGTTATTATAATTTCTCTTGATATATACTATAAGTAGTGTCTTATCTGTGCATAGTAAGAATAAATAATACACCCAATGGATTTGTTCAAGAAAGTTGGTAAGGTTCCAAGGAAGAAGAAATATCCACCCAACTGTAGAATCATGGTTTCGATAGTTACCCATAAGAGATGTCTCAGGTGAGACTGCATCTGTGTTGCAGGTGCTAGTTACTAAGCCTTGCTCTTTCATGCCAATATATTGGTATTTGTTGCATGCCAAAGAAGTTTTGAACTTGGATAGAAGGCATAAATGACAACTAAAGCAGCCACACTCTTTTCTTGTTTCTAGCATGGGATGGATTTCTCAAATGGAGAATCATAGGCTGTGCATGAATTAATAAAATCAACCACATGTTTTTCTTATTTTTGGTATGTAATGGCTCTCTAAAATTGAGACACCAAGCCTATGCATGAGTTAATAAAATTAGCCACACATTTTTCTTGTTTTTAACATAAGATGGCTCTCTCAAATGGAGATGTCCATCATGTGCATTTAATAAAACCAACCATGTTTTTTTCTTATTTTTTGCATGGGATGCCTCTCTCAAATGGAGACGCCTGTTGATGTAATTGTAACTTCAGAATGTATTCACTTGCATTTCTTATCTATTGTAACCCAATGTTTATTTCGGGATGTACTTGTGTCATGACATGCCCCGATGTTCCAATCGGGAGGATCTATAATGTAAATACGTCATGTCAAGTTATTGTGGGTAACCCTCCTATTGTCTAAGGGTTAGATTCCCCGCAGTTTCGGGGTACTAGGGTTATTAGACTCTTTTAGAGAGGTCGGCCCTAGTAGGGTTTTAGTCATGTCAAGAATTAGTATAAATAGAGAGGTAGCCTCTATATTTAGCATACACTCATCCACACTCAGTTGTAGCACATAGCCGAGGAAGAGAAAGACATTGGGGAAAGTAAGAAATAGGTTACTGCTATCGAGAGATCATCTTACTATTTTGGGGTTTTTACTTTTGGTGCTGATTCTATCTCTGAGGAAGTTGCAGGGTTTTCTCCATTTCTTGTTTCCCCGAGGAAAAATACTATGTTCATTGTCTCTTGTGTTTGATTGTTGTACTTGTTGTTCTCTCAGTTAAATATCCTAACATAATGCTATCTTGAATGATTAAAAACTAACATGGTATCAGAGCTAACCTGAGAAGAAGACACTATACAGCTGCGAGAACTAGGGATTCCTAATTTGTGGATCTCTCTCCATATATTTTCAGAAAAAGAAGGTTGGAATAACTCTCCTCGCTAGGGCACATCTTTCTATTGAAGCAGAATCCAATTCTGAGGTTTTTCAGTTTTGGACCCAGCATTACTGCCGAAAATTAGGGCTTTTCACAGAAGAGGAATTTTTCAGTGAGCTTGGGCCTGGATTGATATCCTCCCTAAAATCAAATTTAGGGATCAAATTCAAATAATTTGGTTGGATAGAACTCTGGAAAAGTAAAACCCTAATCTGTTCCTGAACCAGCTCTGCAGGATTCCAGCTCCAAATTTAGATCCAACATCTTGACTTGGTAACATCTAAATCTTTTGTATTTCCATTTGAGGTTCTCAGTTAAGATGTCTCATCATACCAAGCTTGATTAAAATCTTGAGGGAGATGATAACTTCCGAGCTTGGAAGTATAGGATCTCCCTGGTCCTAAAAGAAAATGAGTTGGACTCCTATATCAATGAGGAGGTTCTAGTTCCAGAGGGAGATGCGGTAAAGGCCTTACATAAGAAGAAGTTGGTTATGGAAAAGAGGATCATTGCTGATTCTATCAAGGATCACCTCATACCACAGGTGTCCTCCCTAAAGACACCTAAATCTATGTTTGATGCCCTAACCAAATTGTTTGAAGGGAAGAACATAAAACGGAAGATGACTCTGAGAAACCAACTGAAGAATGTGAAGATTCAGAATGCAGAAACAATCCAGTCTTATTCACAAGAGTTTCTCAGATCAAGGAACAAATAGAAGCAGTAGATGAAGAAGTGGAAAATGTAGAGATTGTAATGACCACCTTGAATGGTCTCCCTAGATCATGGGACTCCATTATTCAAGGAATCTGTGCTAGAAAGAAGTTAGTCAAGTTCAATAGACTATGGGAAGAGTTCTCTCAAGATGAATCTCGGATAGCATCTCAAGAAGAGAAGATGGGAAGTGAATATCAAGCTCTCATGGTACACTCCAAGAAAACTAGAAGAAGATCTCATCACCCTAGAGGTAAGCACTATCACAGAGATAACACTAGAAAAGATCTGTCTAAAATCAGATGTTATACATGTGTTGAAGTAGGACACTTTGCAAGAAATTGTCCTAAAAGACAGAATAAGAAAAAGAGCAACAAAAGAAGACATCATGCTCATGCTACAAAAGATGATGAACCATCCAAGAAAAGAACCAGATATGAAAGTGAAGATTCTCCAAGCGAGGAAGAATATGTGTTGATTTCTGCTCTCACAGGAAACATCACTCATGGAAGCAATGATTGGCTCATAGATAGCGGGGCCTCCAAACATATGACAGGATTCAAGGAATCCTTTGTGAGACTATCAGAACATGAATCATCTCATAAGGTGAAGCTAGGAGATGACTACCAATATCCAATAAAAGGAAGTGGGGAATCCTCCTATAAGCTAGACTCTGGAAAGTCTATGACAATGAAGGAAGTAGTGTTTCTACTAGGACTCAAGAAGAACCTTCTCTCCATATCTGCATTAGATGCAAAAGGAATGAGGTTTGCATTTATAGATGGTCAAGTCATTATGTGGCCAAAAGGAAAGACTATCGATGATGCGGTGGTGATTGGAGAACAAGAAGGAGGATTGTACAAATTGAAGCGCAATCCAGAATAAGCCTTGGTCCATGACACAGTAGAGACAAATGAACTTTGGCATAGAAGGCTTTCACATGTGCATTACAGAGCACTACCTCTTGCAATAAAATTCGTTGAAGGTCTTCTAGAAATACAAGCAAAACATGATGGGGTCTACAAAGGATGTGCGAAAGGAAGGAATACAAAGAAGACATTTCCAAGTAGCGAAAGCAAAGCAAAAGGAATCTTGGAATACATGATGCGATGGTGATTGGAGAACAAGAAGGAGGATTGTACAAATTGAAGGGCCATCCAGAATAAGCCTTGGTCCATGACACAGTAGAGACAAACAAACTTTGGCATAGAAGGATTTCACATGTGCATTACAAAGCACTACCTCTTGTAAGAAAAGTCATTGAAGGTCTTCTAGAAATACAAGCAAAACATGATGGGGTCTGCAAAGGATGTGCGAAAGGAAAGAATACAAAGAAGATATTTCCAAGTAGTGAAAGCAAAGCAAAAGGAATCTTTGAAATCATCCACTCTGATGTATGTGGTCCTATGTCATCAATATCACTAAGTGGGTATGTATATTATGTTTCTTTTTTTGATGCCTTTTCTAGGAAGACATGGATTTACTTCATGAAGAACAAAGACGAAGTATTCAGCAAGTTCAAGGAATTCAAAGCCTTGATCGAGAATCACACTGAAAAGAAGATCAAGACCTCTCGATCAGATAATGGCAGAGAATTCACTTCGAATGAATTCAAAGAGCTATGCAAAGACTCAAGGATTAAGAGGGAGTTGTCCACTCCTTATAATCCACAACAGAATGGGATTGCAGAAAGGAAGAATAGAAATATCATGGAAGCTGTAAGAGAAATGCTTCATGATCAAGATCTTCCTATGCATCTTTGGGCAGAAGCTTCTAGAACAGCGGTGTATGTACAGAACCGTACTCCACACAGAGTACTCAAGAACAAGACTTTTGAAGAAGTCTTCTTCGGCAAGAAACCAGAAGTCATCCATCTTAGAATATTCAACTGTCCAATGTACATACACATTCCAAAATAAAAGAGGACTAAATTAGATCCTTCAGGAAAGAAGGGTATATTTGTGGGATACTCTGAAAGCTAGAAGACTTACAGAATATACTTCCCCGGATTCAAGAATATTGATATCAGTAAGGATGTGACATTTGATGAAGACACAGCTTACAAAAAATCCAGAAAGAAACCTACTGAAGAATCTGAAGAAGCAGAAGCACCCAAAATTCATGATACAACCATGATCGAAGAAGCTCAAGAAGAAGATAGAGAATTTGAAGAACCACAAAGACCTGTAAATCCACCTCCAAAGAAGAATCCTCATAAGCGGAAACCTACTTGGGTACAAGAAGTTATCCAAGGTGCAGAAAGATATGGGGCTCTAGAAGAGAATCACAGAGAAAGGAAGAGGAACATATCCTACTCCAGGTATGTAGCATTACTATGTGATTTCATCGATAAAGAACCTTCCAATTATGAAGAAGTGGCAAGATGAAAAGAATGGAAGGATGCTATGATTGAAGAATATCAATAAATCATGAAAAATGATGTTTGGAATGTTGTCCCAAGACCAGAAGGGAAGTCAATTGTAACTTCCAAATGGATCTACAAGATCAAGCATGCTGCATATGGTAGCATAGAGAAATATAAGGCAAGATTCGTGGCTCGAGGTTTCTCTCGAGGTTTCTCTCAGAAGAAAGGAATAGACTATGAAGAAACCTTTGCACCTGTAGCCAGATACACTTCCATCAGATCAGTACTTTCTCTGGCTGCAGTGATGAAATGGAAGATACACCAAATGGATGTCAAGACTGCTTTCTTGAATGGTGTAGTGGAAGAGGAAGTGTATGTAGAGTAGCCACTCGATTTCGAGACACATGACAGGGATTCTCATGTGTGCAAATTGAAGAAATCCCTGTACAGTTTGAAACAGGCACCCAGGACATGGTACGGCAGAATTGACAGCTTTCTATCCAGTTTGGGCTTTACCAAGAGTAAAGCAGATTCCAACCTTTACTAAAAGGTTGAATATGGAAACCCAATGATGCTTCTACTATATGTAGATGATCTGTTTGTGATAGGTATGGATGGGTTTATTGCTGATACAAAGAGAAAGCTTGCTACCGAGTTCGAAATGAAGGACTTGGGTATGGTGCATTATTTTCTAGGTATGGAGGTGTGGCAGAGTGCGGATGGAATATCCCTTGGACAAGGGAAGTATGAAATAGAGATCCTGAAGAGGTTTGGGATGATGGACTGCAAATCCATGTCCACACCTATGGCATCGAACCTAGAGCTATTGAGCGATGCTTCATCAGAGTCGGTTGATTCCACGATGTATCATCAGATGATTGGGTCCTTGATGTACCTGACAAAGATGAGACCAGATATTTGATTTGCTGTGAGCACCTTGAGCCAATTTCTAATAGATTCGAGACATGTTCACTTGACTGCTACAAAGAATATTCTAAGGTACCTGAGGGGTACAATTGATTATGGGCTCAAGTACGATGTGAATCGAAAGATTAACCTGGAGGGTTATGTTGATTCAGATTGGGCAGGAAGTGCCATCGATAGGAAGAGCACTTCAGGAAGTTGCTTTAGTATGGGATCAGGTGTGATCTCTTGGTTTAGCAGGAAGCAATCCTGTGTGGAACTAATTACAGCTGAAGCAGAGTATGTCATAGCTTGTTCATCTAGTTGTGAGGAAGTATGGCTGAGGAAGCTACTGTCTGATTTATTTGATCTCCAATTGGACACTACTTTTATACATTGTGACAACCAGAGTTGTGTGAAGTTGTCAGAGAATCCAGTGTTCCATGACAAGTCGAAGCATATCGAGATCAAGTATCACTATATCAGGTACATGGTACAGAGGGGAGCAGTGAAGCTCCATTATGTTGCAACGGACAATCAGATAGCTGATGTGTTGATGAAGCCATTGGCCAGAGTGAAGTTTGAGTACTTTAGGGAGAAGCTTGGTGTTCTCTAGATCAAGGTCCCCTCTAAGGAGAAGTGATGAGTCCAGAAGCCATTATGATGAGTAGGTCAGATGTAAGGGCTGAGCCATTCTGTCTTGGGGAGAGGATTTGGTTCCCTCCTTGTCAGATATGAGTGTTGAGCCATTCTAATGTGACTATAGGATTGGTTCCTACATGATCAGATATAAGTGTTGAATGCCATTCTTGGAATGGAGGTACCTGGTCAATTACCAGGAATACTCAGTCTAAGACTGAGGAGCCATTCTGACGAGTTGGTCAAATGTAAGGGCTGAGCCATTCTGTCATGGTTAAAGGATTAGGTTCCTTCCATGTCAGATGTGAGTGCTAGCCATTATGACGAGCAGGTTAGATGTAAGGGCAACTACCATTCTTTGGGAGAATGGAGGCACCTGGTCTATTACCAGTTAGCTCAGTCCGGGATTGGGTGCCATTCTAATGAGACTATAGGATTGGTTCCTACAAGATCAGATGTGAGTGCATGCCCTTCTGATGAGTAGGTTAGATTTAAGTGATGGGCCATTCTAACGAGTAGTTCATATGTAAGGGCAACTGCCATTCTCCAGGAGAATGGAGGCACCTGGTCAATTACCAGGTAGCTCAGTCTGGGACTGGGGTCCATTCTGATATGATTGTAGGATTGGTTCCTACAAGATTATATGTGAGTTCATTCCTTTCTAATGCGTAGGTCATATGTAAGTGCTGACCCTTTTCACAGATGATAGTAGTTATGTCCTATCATGCTGGTGAATGTGAGTGTTGGGCCTTTCTGATGTGATTATAGGCTCCTACATGATTAGATGTGAGTGTTGGGCATGCCTTTCTAACTAGTAGGTCAGATGTAAGTGCTGGGAATGCCATTTTGATGAGTAGGTCAGATATAAGTGCTGAAGAAGACCTACATGGTGGCTAAGCCTACAACCAACATGAAAAAGGGCTGGCTCTGTAGAACTTCCTGTGACGAGAAGAATCATGAGATAGCACATATGATGATCCAGATCGAGCTATGATTCAAATCCAGTTATGATGTCTCCGAGATGATCGATATCGAGTGATGATCAAGATCTAGCAGTGATGATCCAGATCGAGTGATGATCTAGATCTAGTGATGATCTAGATCCAGTGATGATCCAGATCTAGTGATGATGTCCAGTGATGATCTAGATCCAGTGATGATTCAGATCTAGTGATGATGACTAGTGATGATCTAGATCCAAAGACAAAGATGACTTAAAGATGCAGATGACAAGAAGATCCATAGAAGAATACCAGTGATGAAAATTGCGTAGAGAGAATACCTTCTTATTTAAGATGGAGTGTTGATGTAATTGTAACTTTGGAATGTATTCACTTGTATTTCTTCTCTATTGTAACCTGATGTTTATTCCGGGATGTACTTGTGTCATGTCATGCCCCGATGTTCCGATCAGGAGGATCTATAATGTAAACAAGTCATGTCAAGCTATTGTGGGTAACCCTCCTATTGTCTAAGGGTTAAAGTCCCCGTAGTTATAGGGCACTAGGGTTATTGGACTCTCCTAGAGAGGTCGGCCCTAGTAGGTTTTTATTCATGTCAGAAATTAGTATAACTAGAGAGCTAGCCTCTCTATTTAGCATACACTCATCCACACTCAGTTGTAGCGCATAGCTGAGGAAGAGAAAGATATTGGGGCAAGGAAGAAATAGGTTACTGTTGTCAGGATATCATCTTATTTTTTTGGGTTTTTTACTTTTTGTGTTGATTCTATCTCTGAGGAAGTTGCGTGGTTTTCTCCATTTATGGTTTCCCCGAGGAAAAACACTATGTTCATTGTCTCTTTTGTTTGACTACTGTAATTGTTGTTCTCTCAGTTAAAGATGCTAACATAATGCTAGCTTGAATGATTAAAAACTAACAACGCCAAGCCTGTGCACGAGTTCATAAAATCAACCACACATTTTTCTTATTTTTGGCATCAGATGACTCTCTAAATGGAGACTCCCAACCTGAAAAATTATATTAAAGAAATTCAAGACATTTTCTCAAAATATTGATATTAGGGTTATGTTATTTGCATACCTATGGATGATGATCAAAATATATAGTATTTATCATAGGGAATTCTTTTCTTGTTTACAACCATACCCAATATCTTGATCTTCAATTCTTACTAACGTTTGGGCAGGCACGATCTCTATATCTCAATAAGGATTCCCCACTTACCTTACAAGACCGCCATCTCAAAATCTATGTGGCCGCACCATCTCTTGGGTTGCACATATTCTTTCCTTCAAGTTAGTGTCTTCGCCCCTTCCTTATTCCAAAGAGATTCCCCCCTTCTTTAATTAGGATAGGGTTTTAAATAAAAAACCTACCCTTTAAACAATTACTTCTTATTTTCCCAAAAAGAATTAAAGCACATGCTTTGGTTCGGAACCATGAGAAATTAAGTTGATTACATGAATTTACCTTGTTGATCCACCCTCTCACTATGAGTTCCTTCTAGGTAGATACCCAGTTCAATCCATTTCAAACTAATCCCAGTTAGATCATATCCAGATCTTGTTCAAAGGCTTGTTCCATTTATCTTCCAGAGATGAAAAATCTTCCTTTTTCAAGGCTAGAGTTAGTACCAAAAGTATAGAACTTCAAGACCTTATTGCATGGACCTTTCTAAGGCAGCTAATAGTACTAGAAATTTGGGGTCAAAACTTATTTTCTTTGAGGTTAAAATAGAATTGATAGATTCTCCTAATGTTTATTACTTTTGGTAATTAAATAATGGTTTACTTCAACTTTAGTTTTATTTAACATAACTAGTTATCTTTTGTTTTCTAACTTCACTAGTTAACTTAACGTGGCCCGTCTTTTTAATTACTTAAGACCATTTATCTTAGCGTTAACTTTCACTAACTTAACTAGTTTAGATTTATCTATGCTAACTTAACCATATTGAGATAACTAATTTAACTTGTGTAATAAACTCAAGATCTTTACTCAACTTTGTTAATCAATTATCTTGAGATAACTAGTTTAACTTAACTTAAGATGATATTTTAACTTCATTAATTATCTTGAGAAAATTAATCTCAACTTAACTCATTAACTTTCATTATCTTCTCAACATCCTTTTTTGAGACCAAGGTATCAATGACATCTATACTAACTTCTTGATTTTAGTTATTAGCACTTAGTAATAATTAGCCTCATGTTAATCATTAAGTCATAGGTGTTTGTTAATTCCCTGCAGTGACTAATAGTTGTTCGACGTCCCCACCTAGGACTAACTGTTAATCGTAGCTTATATGTCACTTATAAACTTAAGTTCGATATAGTGAATAATCAAATTTCACTTTCATTGTTAAGTTCCCATGGCACCAAGATGACACTCGTCATTGACTCATCATGGTTACTCATCCATTCAACATCTCCCCTTAGTGGATTCCATGCCCCTATCGTTTTAGTTGTGTCAGGTCTTCAATCCTCTAAGTCAAAATTCACAATGTAGGTTAGGAATTTACAATCGTACTCATATAATTTTAGTTGTGGAGCTTCTACTTTGAGATCCTTGTCATGAGCGAGTACATTGATACACTTTCAGTTACAAGTATAGGGGCAAAGAAGATGGATATTACACTTCTCCACTATGCAATGGAAATACAAAAAATTAGGTACTCTCTATGGAGTTTCCTATGACAATGTGGCTTGTATGGTTACTACAATATCTCGTATTTCCTCTGTGATGCTCTAAATATATGTTCCCTTGATTTTCTTAACTACAGAATAATACAATAGCACCATAAAAATGGAACCACTTTTTTTTGTAGCGACCATGTTTTTTAAAATGTCATGATAGGCATCTAGGGTTAGTTTTAGGGTTTCTTCATGTGACAACTCTTGATTAGGGTTAGAGTTTTGAACCTAGAGAATGTTCTCGAAATTGCATAGGCAACTAGCTCCACATGTGTTGATAATGGAAAATTCCTTGGAGTCCACTCGATACCATTGTAGTCAACAACACTAGTCAACTTGTGGGAGATATAACATCCTTAGATAAACTCCAATTGGAGTTATTTTCCCACCATTGGAGAGATCTCAAGGTGTACAATCCCTAAAATTGGCACTACAAGCCAATTCATCTACTCATTCCACATTGGAAAAACCAAAATAGATGGAAAATCATATATTGATCCATTTTATATCACGTGAACTAATGCATCTTCCTTAACACTTCTTCTAAAGACTTAAGTGAAGCCTTTATCGAGATCTTCTTGAAATATTTTCCATGGTTTCTTTGAGTCCTTTATTTCCTTGATCATTTCTTGGTTACTAAATAAGTAGTAAAAATCAACCTCACACACATCAACAATAAAATTTTAAAAAAAATGTAGAATAATATTGTTATATCGTCACCCATCCCTAACCAAAACTTGATCCCTTTATTTAATGTAAAAAAAAGTAATGTAAGAGATAAGGAAAACAAGTAAAATGCGTGTATAATAGAATACTAAAATACTCGAAGTGAAGAATGCCAAAGTTGGGAAAAAATATTTATCTTCTAATTTCATAACTCTTGTATACTAATTTGGATGTAGACACAAGACATATTTGTAGAAAGTTTATAACGAGGAGAAAAGCATGAAATGGAAAATAAACATTAAAACAATGGAATTTGCATGGGAATAGAACACAAGATGATGGAAGCACGAGGTAACTTAAAGACACAAATCAATAAAAAATAAAAGATAAGGGTTAAGTTAACATATTTTTATCACAATTTTTTTTTCATGGGATGCCTCTCTCAAATGGAGACGCCCAGCCTGTGCATGAGTTCATAAAATCAACCACACATTTTTCATATTTTTGGCATCAAATGACTCTCTAAATGGAGACTCCCAACCTGAAAAATTATATTAAAGAAAGTCAATACATTTTCTCAAAATATTGATATTAGGGTTATGTTATTTGCATACCTGTGGATGATGATCAAAATATATAGTATTTATCATAGTGAATGTTTTTCTTGTTTGCAACCATACCCAATATCTTGATCTTCAATTCTTACTAATGTTTGGGTAGGCACGATCCCTATATCTCAATAAGGATTCCCCACTTACCTTACAAGACCTCCATCTCAAAATCTATGTGGCCGTACCATCTCTTGGGTTGCACATTTTCTTTCCTTCAAGTTAGTGTCTTCCCCCCTTCCTTATTCCAAAGAGATTCCCTCCTTCTTTAATTAGGCTAGGGTTTTAAATAAAAAACCTACCCTTTAAACAATTACTTCTTATTTTCCCAAAAAGAATTAAAGCACATGCTTTGTTTTGGAACCATGAGTAGTTAAGTTGATTGTAGGAATTTACCTTGTTTATCCACCCCCTCACTACGAGTTCCTTCTAGGTAGAGACCCATTTCCATTCATTTCAAACCGATCCCAGTTAAATCATATCCAGATCTTGTTCAAAGGCTTGTTCCATTTATCTACCAAAGACGAAAAATATTCTTTTTTCAAGGCTAGAGTTAGTACCAGAAGTATAGAACTTCAAGACCTTATTGCATGGACCTTTGTAAGGAGGCTAATAGTACTAGAAGTTTGGGGTCCAAATTTATTTTGTTTGAGGTTGAAATAGAATTGATAGATTCTCCTAATGTTTATTACTATTGGTTATTAAAAAGTGGTTTACTTCAACTTTAGTTTTATCTAACATAACTATTTATCTTTTGTTTTCTAACTTCACTAGTTAACTTAATGTGACCTGTCTTTTGAATTACTTAAGACCATTTATCTTAGCATTAACTTTAGCTAACTTAACTAGTTTAGATTTATATATGCTAACTTAACCATATTGAGATAACTAATTTAACTTGTGTAATAAACTCAATATCTTTACTCAACTTGGTTAATCAATTATCTTGAGATAACTAGTTTAACTTAGGTAATTAACTCAAGATGATATTTTAACTTAATTAATTATATTGAGAAAATTAATCTCAACTTAACTCATTAACTTTCATTATCTTCTCAACATCCTTTTTTGAGACCAAGGCATCAATGATATCTATACTAACTTCTTGATTTTAGTTATTAGCACTTAGTAATAATTAGCCTCATATTAATCGTTAAGTCATAGGTGTTTGTTAATTCCCTGCGGTGACTAGTAGTTTTTCGATGTCCCCACCTAGCACTAACCATTAATCGTAGCTTATATGTCACTTATAAACTTAAGTTCCATCTAGTGAATAATCACATTTCACTTTCATTGTTAAGTTCCCACGACACCAAGATGACACTTGTCATTGACTCATGGTTACTCATCCATTCAACATCTCCCCTTAGTGGATTCCATGCCCTTATCATTTTAGTTGTGTCAAGTCTTCAATCCTCTAAGTCAAAATTCACAATGTAGGTTAGGAATTTACAATCATACTCATTTAATTTTAGTTGCGGAGCTTCTACTTTGAGATCCTTGTCATGAGCGAGTACACGAATACACTTTCAGTTACAAGTATAGGGGCAAAGAAAATGGATATTACACTTCTCCAATATGCAATGCAAATACAAAAAATCAGGTACTCCTATGGAGTTTCCTATGACAATGTGGCTTGTATGGCTACTACAATATCTTGTATTTCCTCTGTGATCCTCTAATATATGTTCCCTTGATTTTCTTAACTACAGAATAATACAATAACACCATAAAAATGGAACCACTTTTTTTGTAGCAACCATGTTTTTTAAAATGTCATGATAGGCATCTAGGGTTAGTTTTAGGGTTTCTTCATGCAACAACTCTTGATTAGGGTTAGAGTTTTGAACCCTAGAGAATGTTCTTGAAATTGCATAGGCAACTAGCTCCACATGTGTTGATAATGGAAAATTCCTTGGAGTCCACTCGATACCATTGTAGTCAACAATACTGGTCAACTTGTGGGAGATATAACATCCTTAGATAAACTCCAATTGGAGTTATATTCCCACCATTGGAGAGATCTCTGGGTGCACAATCCCTAAAATCAGCACTACAAGCCAATTCATCTACTCATTCCACATTGAAAAAACCAAAATAGATGACAAATCATATATTGATCCATTTTATATCACGTGAACTAATGCACCTTCCTTAACACTTCTTCTAAAGACTTAAGTGAAGCCTTTATCGAGATCTTCTTGAAATATTTTCCATAGCTTCTTTGAGTCCTTTATTTCCTTGATCATTTCTTGGTTACTAAATAAGTAGTAGAAAACAACCTCACACACATCAACAATAAAATTATTAGAATAATATTGTTATATCTTCACCCATCCCTAACCAAAACTTGATCCCTTTTATAATGTAAAAAAAAGTAATGTAAGAGAGAAGGAAAACAAGTAAAATGCGTGTATAATAGAATACTAAAATACTCGAAGTGAAGAATGCCAAAGTTGGGAAAAAATATTTATCTTCTAATTTCATAACTCTTGTATACTAATTTGGATGTAGACACAAGACATATTTGTAGAAAGTTTATAACGAGGAGAAAAGCATGAAATGGAAAATAAACATTAAAACAATGGAATTTGCATGGGAATAGAACACAAGATGATGGAAGCACCTGGTAACTTAAAGACACAAATCAATAAAAAATAAAAGATAAGGGTTAAGTTAACATATTTTTATCACAAAATTTGTAAAAAATGATAAAGATAAACGCGAAACCAAGATGTCATAACACATTCACGTGTGTTCCATTTATAAAATGCATAATAAAAAGGGCAGGGAAAAATAATTACAGTATCACTAAAAGCTTTGGTAAAAGGAATAGATGATCTTGGAACTTGTAAATGATTCCACTGGTTTGAAAGAGTTATTTCAAAATAGTTCTGAATAATATTTCCTTTTTTTGAAATTGCATGTTAATTATTGTTTCTTAACATGTTTTCATGTAAAGTTGGTATTGGTTTCTTGTTATGCATTTACTTGTTAAAGTACGCTCACCTATTAAATCCTAGAATAATTTTTTTTCTTTTAAAAAAGTAATAGATATCATATATTTTTAAGGAGTTTGTTATAAATCTTTATAAATTCTAGAATCATTTCTTTTATAATTTTGTAATATATATCAGTTTGTTATAAATCTTTGTAAATCCCAGAATCATTTTTTTTTATAAATGGTAGTAGATATCATATACTTTTGAAGGAGTTTGTTATAATTTTTTATAAATCCTACAATCATTCGTAAAAGGGAATAGATATCATATACTTTTCAAGGAGTTTGTTATATTTTTTTTTTATGAATCATACAATCATTCGTAGAAGGGAATATATATCATATATACTTTTCAAGGAGTTTGTTATAAATCTTTACTTTATTTCCTTTCCTTCAGGTAAATTGTTATAATTCTCTTAATATTATGTATTAAAATTATTATAATCTACATTGTTTTTATGGCTGTATATTTAAGTTGATCTTATAATTTTATTAAGTTAATTTTATGGAATCACCTTTTCTAGAATGGGCCCAAGAGGTTGCCGTATCATCGTTGTAGCTTATAAAGTTGCGTGATATTTGAGCATGTCGTTGTTCTACAATGTTGGTGAGTGAAACGGGAGCGGTACTACTTAAAGGTGAGAGAATAAATATATATTTTGAAAAAAAATTAAGTTTTAATTTTTTTTTTTAACTTTGAGAATCTTGGGAGCGTTGAAGGTGAGAGGTGAGAGAATAAATATATATTTTGACAGAAAATTAAGTTTTAATTTTTTTTGGATTTTTTTTTTTAACTTTGAGAATCTTGGGAGCCTTGAAGGTGAGAGAATAACTAGCATAGCCACAAGTAAATAGTCGGTGAATGGTGATAAACACAACAAACCACTTAATTTTTTTAAAGATAGCTAAATGTTAAACGAAGGATAAAATATATAATTTTATATCCATTATTCATAATAAATTGTTAGAGTTATTATAAACACAAAACAAATACTGTTTAACAAACAAACAAAAACAAAAACTGATATGAAAAACAAAAACAAATTGTTAATGGTTTCTTTAACTACCCTTTAACTCAAGCTTATTTAAATCGTAATCAAGATGCATTTTAACATAACAATATATGATAGACAATGAAATGAATCCCTGTTTGTTACACTTGGGTTAATCTTGTTGATCCGCTCAATCAAGTCCAAAATCTGAAATAATATCTAAATGCCTATGAACATAGATATGATATTTTGAAAGAAAAATGAAATTTAAAGGTTTTTTGAAATACAAAGAAGTTTTCAGTATAGGTGAATGATGTGTAGTGTTTGGTGTAGAAATGCTTTTATATTCTTTTTAAGGAAAGTAGCAAGTATAGCTTATTATAAATGAAATGTTGGCATAAAATTATGTAACCAAATATAAAAAATAATTAACTAGCACAATCACAACTAAAGCGGCAAAGATAACTAGTTGTTTTTATATCCATTATTAATACAAGATTGTTAGAGTTAATATAAGCACACAACAAATACCATTTAATAAACAAACAAAAAACAAAAACCAATTTGAAAAAACAAAAACAATTTGTTACCAATTTCTTTAACCACTCTTTAATTGAAGCTTATTTAAATATTAATCAAGATGCAAATTTAAGCATAACAAGATAGGACTACCATGAAATGAATCATTCCTTTACACTTGTTACACTTGGGTTAATCCTGTTGATCTATTCTAGCAAGTCCAAAATATGACATACTAGCACACTAACATAGTTTGTGGTTGGATCACGTAGCTATGAATCAAATGGTTAAGAAATAGTTATGAAATGGAAGACAATTTTGATTTTTTTTCTCATATTCTTCTAGTTAAATTGGTTTAACTATGAGTTATCCATGCCTGACTACATGTTATCACTACATGTTATCAGAGACATTCTTTCTGTTATCCATACTATTAATTATTTTTTATAACTACATGTTATGAGAGACATTCTTTCTGTTATCCATTTGTCAACTATTAATTATTTTTTATATTCTTTTTCTTTTTATCTCACATTCTTCTAGTTGGTTATCCGTTCATTAGCTATCAATTATCTATGCATTGCTACCAATTATCCATTTATCAGCTAACTACCAGCTATTTTTTATATTCATTTTTTTATAATTGTTTATTTCAAATTGTGAACTACTGCCATAGAATTAATATCTAGAGTACACTTGTCTCATCCTAGTCCGTAGATGAAAAAGCATAGGCCCTAGTCAACCCCGAATCTCAAATAAAAGGTCTATGGACGTAAATATCTAAACACCTATTAACATAATTAAAAACAAGGACACCCACATAGTTTGAGGCTGGATCACTTCAGGATCACTTTAATATGGATCAAATGGTTGAGAGATAGTTATGAAATGGAACGCACTTTGGAAATATTTTTTTATTTGCCATATTCTTCTAGTTAAACGGGTTCAAGTGGGAGTTATCCATGCCTAGCTACATGTTATCACCGACATTCTTCTTGTTATCAATTTATTAACTATTAGTTATTAGTTATTATTTATATTAGTTTTCTTTTAATCTCACATTCTTTCATGAACTATTGGTTATTTTTTACATTCCTTTTTCTATAATTATTTATTTTAAATTTTGAATAAAAACTTCTCTTAACATAATTACAATTATGTTACTAAATATAAAAACTAATTAATTAAAAATTAAATCTTTTCATAAAATTTTATACTATAAATATCTAAATATAAAAAATATACCTTTATTTTTAATACTGTTTTCTAAATCTTTTGTTCTGTTCTGTACCAATATTTGTGCGGTCCTTATTTTTATGAAATTAATTCAGCCAAGAAATGTTCCTACTACACCGTTATACCGTAATTAGTTAATACCACAGCCTGAGTGACACAAAATGTGTAGACTAAGACGCTTGTTACATGTGAATATGACATGAAAGAAAACTGTTGTACTTTGTTATGTTCTTATTGTCGAACAACCAAAATATTATTCTCGACGTTAATGGATTGACAACGCTCATACCAATTAAACTCAATAACGAGCGGAACTGGGTAAGCTTTCCTGTGTATATCCATCCATTAAACTTTCCTGTGTATATCCATCCGTTAAACGAGCAGAAAATAAAGGCCACCCAATGACGATTAGGGTCTGCAATTCCCTAGCGACACTATCTTTACTGGAGAATTGAATTCGAATACAAATGTTTTCTGAAGTCTAGATTCTCCTTCAACAATTTGGATAAGAAAATCAAAGTGTGGCTACATTATACAATCTATATATTTATTAAAAAAACTCAATAAGACCAAATAATAATTATTCCATCCAAACTACAACCAATAAAACAACTTCTTACATAAATCCTATTTTAAATAGAAATAAATTTCTCGATAAAACAACGTCCTACATATATCCTATTTTAAATAGAAATAAATTTCTCAAAAATCATTTTATTTATTGACATGTTTTTTTTCTTTCTTAAACTTAGAGCCTAAGCTTTTATGGAGCTTAATTTAGCCACCTTGAACATCATATTTTCGATGCCGAATATTTGGTAAGGTATCTTTGGATATTGTATTTAGATTAGTTAGCGTGTTTTAAAATTTAGTTCCATGAGATGTGTTTTGGGAGTGTAAATTATTTTATTTAGTTTGTAATATAAAATTAAATAATTAATAAAATATTTGTTTATGTTATATGATAGATTTAAGTTTAAAATGAATTTATGTTTATTAGTTTTATAAAATGATTTTTTATTTATAATTTGTATTTAATTTTGATATTTATTTAAAAATATATTTTAATTTTTATTATTTCTGAATGCAAATCATCTTTTTACATTATCTTTTAAAATGGTAACTAAAGTAAAAAAATCTAATAACTTTTGAATTAATATCTTATCTTAGAAATTTTATTTAACTCACAATTTATATCCAAACATATATTCTAATTTATTTTTTAAATTTCATTAATTAAAATAAATATATATTATAGTTTTATTTAGTTATTAATTTATTTTGATGGCATATATAAACTCAAAATTGAGCACCAATAACAGGAACCTTATAACAAATAATTTCATTACACGGGCATAGACTTATTTCAAGTTTAAACATGATCTCTAATCTCGCTTTGAGAAGTAAAAGAATTTATGGATTGTGAACGCAACATGCAACTAACTTCAAATCTTCATCGTGACGAAATGGTGTATTAGTGGACGAACAAAGTCGGTAAATAATTTCAAAGGTATGTGATTCTTTTACCACTTACAAGTTGAAACACAGAATTCCTCTCGAATTTTTGTGACAAATTAAAACACAAAATCCCTATGGATTATTATGTGACAATTACCATGAGAAGGGAAAACAAATTATCAAATTCAAAGTTATAAAACAACTTCTATTACGGAAGCTATTTTCAGAGCAGCCAATAGTAAGCATATTTGATGAACAACCAAGCAAGTATTTTTTTTGAAAGGAAACAACTACTTAGATACTCATTTATGGGTGCTTGATAGTACTAATCCACATGTGTAATTAGTGAAATTCATTCTTAACACATATGTTAAGCTATTTATCTTGCATGTATTTGATTTTATAAATGAAGTTGAATCGATTTATGTTAACATTTTGCAAACATATCATTAGTTTGATTGGCATTTGGATATTAGAAGGAAATTATATATGGAGGTCCCTTAATGAAAATTCAAGAATATAGAGGACATGGCAATGACGAAGAGGAAAAGGTGGATATAAATCCTTTTCATGTCTATACATAAAGATCATCAGAATGAATACATATGCACTTTAAAATAACCACTATTGCTTTAACAAGTTCCAAGGAAAAAACCAAGGGACATCACAAAGAATCAATGGATGAGTCTTCATCTAAGCTTGAAAGCATAGTTTAATAACCACTATTGCTTCAACAAGTTCCAAGGAAAAAACCAAGGGGCTTCACAAAGATTCAATGGTTGAGTCTTCATTTAAGTTTGCAAGTATAGTTTTTGTAATCAATCAATTTCATAATTATTGAGTTAAATTAAATTTTATTTAATTGAGAAAGTGAAAGAGTTGACACTTACTTTATTTCTTATTAAAATAATAATATGTTTCTTTGTATTTTTAATTGAAAAAAAATTCATTAATATCGGAAATGTTTCTAGGCTTAACATGGTATCTAGATTATGCAATTTGATATCTTCTTGTTTGATGTTTGTTAAATCTTAGCAGGATCAGTTAGTCCGTACAAGTACAAATTTACTCATTCAATCTAATTATGGAGTTCACCTTTCACCCTTCATCTCATTTATGTAGTGGCATAGTAGTCTAGAAGTCAAGATTTTAGGTAAACATCGCTCTCATTTGGGACATAGTAGCTTAAAAGTCAAGTATTTGGGTAAATGTCACCTAGAAATTTATTACAGTCTTAAATGTAAATTTTGGTAGCTTCTAAGAGAAGTGGGTAACGAATCTATGTAAATGAATTTAGAGTTATTTTCTCAACACAAAAGAATAGAAAGAAAAAGAAATTGATTTATAGCGCACAAAAAATAGGACCATGTCCTAATCCGTTGCAAAGAAACTAATTTGCGAAGTTCTGGGTTCATAAGAGTTCATGTCAAAAACATTTGCATGGGTAGTTTCCATTGATATGATATCATAGATTGGTAATTACAATAGTTACAACAGTTTATCAAAGCAGGTTCATGAAGACAAGAAGCTTTGTTTTAAAGGAAAGAAGGTAATTTTAAAAAAATGGCTTCCAATTTTGGTGCACAAATGTCAAGTCCACTAACTCCAACTTTTATAGGAAAAAATTATGAATATTGGTCTCTAACCATGAAGGCCTTGTGTAGAGGACAAGATGTACGAGAGATAGTTTAATATGGTTATGCAGAACCAACAGATATATCAACACATAATGCACTCTCACAAGAATATAAGGATTTCCTTAAAGAACATAAGAATAAGGATGTAAAAGCCTTATTTTACATACTTAAATCAATGCATGGAAGCATACTCCCAAGAGTAGAAGCAACAAATATTTCCAAGCAAGCAAGGGATGCACTTGAAACTCCCTATCAAGGTTTGGGAAAGGTAAATACTGCTAATTGCATATTCTTAAAGGATGTAATATCCCATATCTAAATCAGATCTGAATAATAAATACTACTACCCATATTATCAAAATTTGAATAAGATTTTTACAAATTATTCAGTACTTTCATCAACAATGAAGACATAAAATGAGAGTGGTAGAGGATTAATGTATGAAACCAAAGGAAAGGTTTGGATATTTAAATTTGAGATCCCTAAGCACATGTATGTTTTCCCCTTTTAGGTTTCAGGCATAAAAGAGGTTGAAGTCTACTCGTAGGCTTCTAGGTGTCCCAACCAGTGTAAAATTATTTTGAAGTCTTATGGAAGGATTGGGTGGGTTATTAGTCATTTATTAGGATTAAAATATAATTTGAACAGGCTCATAAAATATCTGGAGAAATTTGAAAGAGTTTGAGGGTTTTGGGGAATAAGTTAAGAATTCGGCCTAGAAAAATCCCGCGCCGAGGAGGCCACTCAAACACTGGAAGACCAAAAAAAATTCTTAATATATGAGTTAGGTTTGGTTTATGGGTGAATTTATAACCTACAACAACTTACAAAATGAATATTTAGTTTACATATCATACATAGCATCAAAAATTGTAAAACTAGTCAAAATTGACTAGTCAATGAGGACAGGTAAGAAACTAACAATGAATTTCGAATATGTATTTAATCATACCTGAAATTAATGATTAACATAGTTTTATTAGTAAATACTAAAAATCATAAATCTCATATACCATTATAATGGCCATTACATCAATGCCATTGCATTAATCTTACAAAAATGCTCATTTAAGGAGCATTGGAAGGTCTCTTTCATGAAAATTTGGAATTATAAATTTACTGGACAGAACTATTATTGTATAACATATATCACAATATAAATAAGGATATGATAATCTCATAAATTACTTGGACGATATGATCTCCCTCAATGGTGCCCAAGACTGAGGAACAGAGGCCTGAAACTAACACCCTGCACCGATCTAAGAGAATAAGTGAAGTCTCCCTCATTGGAGATCAACTTCCATGGATGGATGGATGTTATCAGAGATCCAACTTGGTATTCAATGTATTCTCTATGTCTCTTTTTGGTATGCACTAAATAATGAAAGAGAAGATAACAAAATGGAGGCTTGGGGCACATCACCCAAGGTGACTAAGGCACATCACTCAAACTGGAATCTTAGCTTCACTCAAAACCAAAATATCAATGATAAAAAACTATGAACTAGAGTTGGAAGCAATATTTTATATACTTGAGTGACTTGTTGAGCAAGTCAACCACCTATTGAGAAAGTTACCCACTTGCAAACCCTAACCCTAATACATGTATGCAACCTCCTTGAGGAAGAAAGCAAGTCTAGCCTGAAGGTTTTGTTTCCTTGCTTGTACCACTCAACCTAAAGTGGAAATTCACTCTCGTTGAGAAAAAGTTTCCTTCTTTATGACTAATTATGTTTCCTTGTTTGCATCCTTTCACCAAAATGGAAACTTCTCCCTCCTTGGCCAAATGCTTTTTTATTTGTGACTGATTGTCTTTCCTGTACTTTCCTTCTTTGACAACTGTCTTGTTTTTCCTTTCTTTTGACAGTTTCCTTCTTTTCTCTAACAGATTCTTTTTCCAGTTTCTATCTTTTTTGGCTTGAGTTATTTTTAGCACTTTAGTGGTTTACTCTAGGTTTCCATTTTTTAATTCCAATTCATGGCTCACTTGGACCCATGCACCCTCCTTGTAAACTAGGAAAATTACAACTCATTTACACATTAATTATTTTTCATAATAATTAATTACAAGCAAAATAAAAATTGAAATTTTAATCTATTACATTCCTCCACAGTATTAATTAATTAAAATTTCCTTGGAATAATTGATTTAATTCACTTAACCCCTAGGAACTTGACAAGGTCAAGAATTTCAATGTCCTCCAAGGAAGGCACATTACAGTCCTCCCCTCCCAAGTCTACTTGTCCTCAAGCAAAAGAAATCCAGAGTGCTACAAATTTGTTCACACTCCCAACTGGAATCTTCATTGGGAAACCCTTTCCACTGCACTAGTTTGTATAGTCATTCCCCTAATGACTAACCCCCATTCCACAAAATTTTCACCCATTTAACATAGATGAGTAGAATGCCTGGATCATTGTGCAAGGATCCAAATGTTCGTGCAACTTTTAGAAATTTGTTATTCCAAGAAATGTTAGGGTCCCATCATCTCAATTGCATCCTCCCAAACAGCAGTAACCACAATAAAAAATCATCATCACAAAAAATGAAAGTGAGGATGTGAAAATCATACCACCACATTGAAAATTGAAAACTCCGAATGCAAAATTCAATATATGTGAGACTATCCCACCTAGAATAAAATTACTTATGTTCCTAATGCACACAAGCAATGAAGCTCATCATTTGTTTTCTGCAATGACAAGGTGTAAGTCCCATGTCCCAAGACAATTATAGGCATCCTCGAACAACCATAGATTCCAATGTTTCTCACAAAAGATGTAGGATGTGTTTGTTGAAACTCCCTTGATGTAAGAAAAAGGTACACCCTCCAAGGTTCATAACTTCAACAAGTACCTACCCATCCATGGCATGGATGAAAAAATCCTCCAACTGTCATGTCCATATGGGAATGTTATTGGTTTCCCATGTGCACATTCCCAATGGCTCAACTCTCTACCACCAATCATGCAATCACCACCATGAATGGAGGAATCAAATATAGGAAATGGATGCATTTTTCACTGTTGAGAAGGGGGTTGTTCTCTCATCAAATCCCCATGGATGAGTGTGGGATCCTCAGTCTCCTTAATTGGAAGAAAAAGAAAGAATCCCTGACCTAGTTATCATTCTCATGTGTTGTAGTTGTAGTAAAAAGTGTAGAGGATAGAAATCCATGAATGGAAAATTGAGACTTTGGTAATACTCATCCACCACGAGAGTGTGTGAAAAATTGACTCCCTTTAATGGTTCATAATATGTACTATCTTTTTCCTCCTCCAAAATCATACAACTTTCACCAAGAGGCATCTCGAAATATCTCTGAAATAGTGTAGGTGCTTGGTATCCATTTTGTTTTCTCTCAAAATATTCAAGCACATGAAAATCAAAATGCACCTTCGTTGCATATGTACTGGAGGTATATGATGGCTGCAAAATATATATTGGTGTATTCCCACAGGGTAGGACAATATCAGTAAATCAAGAAAATTTATCATAGAAGCAAACCTATTTTTTCCCTTGATGAATCTCTATCTTGGCTATGTATTCATCCACCCAATCCATAGGTGAATAAAATATTTGTCTTGTTGATTTATGTGAGATGTAATCAGCCACCCTCTTTAAATATATGTCTTCTCTCCGTATAGGTAGCTCCTAAGGCCTCTCCTCCAATGCATGCATGTCAAAAAACTCCCTATAGATGTAGGAACAACTTCTGCATCTTGGGACCTCCATCCTAGTGATGTACTTGTCTATCCAATCCATGGAAAAATAAGTCCCTTTACTTGAATATAGGAATGGTATGTATTCTTGAATGTATTACTGCAACAATTCAAATCTTTGACCAATATCTTCTATGACATATGCTTTCACCAACACTTACAAATCAAAACTTTACTCATGTTTGTCCTCCACATGAGGTTCCTTCATAACCTCAACTATGTCATATTCCATGTGAAAATGACCATCTTCTATGCAGGATACGGTGTATGATGAACTGAAATCCTTTCAAAGTTGATCATTATGCATTATTTATTCTTGAAGGGTCCTTTGTGTGCTCTTTAATGAATTACTGGTGATCTCCAACTTACTAGTGAGCCAGTCTTATCATTGTTCTTCATTCTTGAGTGAACTATGGTACATTTCAACCATCATAAGGATATGATATCTATCTAATAGTAAGGTTCATATAACTCTCTTTCATATTTACCACTCCTTTAAGTGCTATGAATTCTTCCAAAAAAACACTTCTCCTTCCAACTCTCCTACTGAAGCTTTCCAATTGCATCTTGTCACCAAGGTGTTGGTGTCAACAAAGTTGTTCATGGCTTCCATAATATTCTCTCTATCCTCCACCAATTTTTATCCTTATAATAGCCAACACATAAAACCATCTTTCTTATGTCATGGATCCACAACAAAAATCTCATTCTCAACATACTAGTCAACTTTTGAATCTTCTGCAAAATCACTTCCATGATATACAGCGGAGGGTCTGTTCAAAGGTTGCAATGAAATGCGAACTTTGCCACAATTAGAAATTACCTCATATATTGGAATTTCATTTTCATCATATTACTGTAGGGACACTATGGTGGCCTTCTCTTCCACCAAATTGTCTGGTTCACCCCAAGCGGTATGACCTTATCTTCTTAGTCATTATGAGGCTCAAGAGGTAACAATAAATCTGATTCAAAATATTCTTTTGGATCTGATCCAAAATATGTCTCATTTCCCTCACATGGACCACCATCTTTAGTAGTGATATGAAAATCACCCAAAAAGAACTTGGATGTGCAGTCATCTTCACTTTCTTCTCCCATGCTGTCACCTTGCAGTGACTTGCACTCCACCTCATGGATATCTACCTCTACTTCATTTCTATTCTCCTCCAGGCAATTTGGAACTTCTCTATCTTCAATAGCATAAGGATATGCATCGAAATAACGACCCACCATAATATTGTTTGCACTTTCTTCACAGATATTTAATGTAGAGAAATTGGAAGGTGATACTTCATTATGTTGCAACCTTTGCTCCACTTCTTTGCACACATTGTTGAAAATATGTTATATTCTATTTTGATGTGAGTTTCCAAAGGGATCCATGTTCCTAAATAATATTCCAATCTCGTATTCACAGAAATCCTGAAACGACAAGAACTCCTAGATCTCTTTGCTTAACGTTTGATATCTTTGTAGGTACTTAGAAGCATCAACTTCCAGTTGCTTTCCTACAATGACCATTCTTCCATCAACAATGTTGAATTTTGGGGGATTAAGTCATCTTCTCTCTATGCACATAAGTTCATATGAAGAGTGATTATCATCAATATTAATAACCTCATCATCATATCAAGATTCTTCCTTATCATCCCATTCAAAATCGTCACTAGTTTGTGCTAGTCTCATGGCTATAAATTCCTTCCTTCTTGAAAGAGGTGTCTTGCAATCTTATTCAACAAAGACCCTATTTTCCATCGGTGGTCAAATGAAATATATTTGATACAACTATAATATATCATATCTAAATTAGATATGAATATTAACTCATATTGTTGATATTATCAAATTTTGAATAAGATTGTTATAAATTATTGAATACTTTATTCAACAAGGCACAATACAAGTAGTAAAGGCATAAAATGAGAGTGGCGGAAAATTAATTAATGAAACAAAAGGAAATATATACTGAAATTTCATATCCCTAATAACATGTATGTTGGTTACCTTTTGGGTTTCAAGCATCAACGAGGATAAAGTCTACTCCCAAGCTTCTGGGTGTCCACGGGGGCTTCACTTGTTGACCAATATCCTATCACGTTAGTTCATATTGTGGGTTTTAAAATTATTAAAAATTGATCCAATATATTGCAAGTATTGGGGGATGAGGGGTTTAAGGTGGGGGTGGGTAGGGTGTTTTATAAGGATTGAGGTATAAAAATGGGTGGGGAGGAGGTTGTAAGTATTGCGAGGGGGTTTCAACAAAAAGAGTTTGGGTCAATATCTCTGGAAATTAAGGGTATTCTTTAATATCCCATGATTGCACGTGCTATGTGAGATGTTCACTAAGTGAAGTCCCCGTGTGGGTGTCCCAACTAGTGCAAAATGAGATTGAACAGCCAATTACAAGAAACCAAGGATTATGGAAGGATTAGGTGGGTTATAGATCACTAACGAGGATTTAAATTTCATTTGAATAGGATAAGAACATATCTAGAAAAATTTGAATGATTTTGAGGGTGTTTGGGAAAACATAGGATTTTGTACTTGAGAAAGCCCATGTAGAGGAGGTCACTCAAAATCTGTATGACCCAAAACAATTCTTAATATATGAGTTAGGATTGGTTTTGGGGTGATTTTATAACCTATATCAACTTACATAATACAAATTGAGTTTACAGATCATACATGGCATCAAAAATTGTAAAACTAGTAAATGAGGAGGGGTAAGAAAATAACAATGCATTTCGATTATGTATTTTATCACACCTGAAAATAATGATTAACAGAGTTTTATTAGTCTATCCTAAAAATTATAAATTTCATATACCACTATCATTTCCATTACATCAATACTAGTGCATTAATCTTACAAAAATGCTCATTTAAGGAGCATTGGAAGGCCTCTTTCAGGAAAATTTGGCATTATAACTTTATTGGAAATAAATATTCCTGTATAAAAGTGGTGAGAATATGAATAAAGAGTTTATAACATAATAACGGACTTGTAGGGGCTGATCTTCCTCAGTGGTTCCCAAGAATGAGGAATGGAGGATTGAAACTAACACCTAACACCAATCTCAGGGCATAAGTGAATTCTTCTTCAAAGGAGCTTCAACTCCATGGTTGGATGGATGCTATCAAAGATCAAAATTGGTGTTAAATGGATTCACATTGTCCCTCTGTGTTATGTGCTAAAGAATGGAAGAGAACAAAAGCGGATGGATTCTTGTGGCACTTCATCCAAGGTGACCGAGGCACATCACTCAGACTAGAAGCTTAGATTCACTCAACACCAAAGTATTAATGATAAAAATCAGTGAAATGGAGCTAGAGGCACTCTCTTATATGCTTGAGTGACTTGTTGAAGAAGTAATCCACCTATTGAGAACATTACCCACTTTCAAACCCTAACCCTAATCTATGAATGCACCATTATTAAGGAAAATAGCAAGTCTATCGTTAATATGTTGTTTCCCTGCTTGCATCACTCAACCCAAAGTGTAAATTCACCCTCCTTGATAAAAATTTTCCTTATTTATGATTGATGATGTTTCCTTGATTGCATTGTTTCACCAAAATGGAAACTGCACCATCCTTGACCAAATTTTTCCTAATTTATGACTGACTTATTTTCCTATACTTTCCTTCTTTTACAAATGCCTTGTTTTTCTTGGTTAGTTTGTCTAATCTAATTAACTTAATTAGGATCTTTATCTAAAAGAATAACAAGTACAACAAAATACATAAGATAGAGCTGATACAAAATACATAATGATTTTCACCGAGGAAACCATAAAGGAGAAAACCCCACAAACTTCCTCATAATAGTTATGTCAAAGACAATATGACAAGATGGAAAAACACAATAAGAGGAAGTATTGTGCAATCTATCTCTCCTCCTTGTATCTCTCTCTCCTCATGTGAACTTGAGTGAGTGTGAGTGTCTATAAATGAGGGAAGGTTCCTCCTTATTTATATCCTTTAAGTGACTGACCTAAAACAAGAGCGGGGTCGACCTATCACCCTAACAGTGTCAACTTCTCCCAAAGAGACTTCGAAAGCGCATTACAAAATATTATACTAAGGATTATTTTCCCGACTTACAATGGAGGTTGTAACTCAAGGTCCATACAAAATAATGACATCCCAAAAGGAGGAAAATACATATCGAATGGGGGTACAACATCATACAATGATAATATAAATCAGAATGTTTTCTAAAGTTACAATTATCTTAAAACTCCCTTTTAACTAGGAAAGTATTCTCTCTCTACATAGTTATCAACACATCTTCTCCAGTCATCATCAAAGACTCTTCATCATAGCTTCTACCATAGTCATCATCTTGTCGATCATCAAATAGTATTATCTGTCATTGAAAGTTTCTACATAGCCATTTCTTTTTCATGCTTAGTGTAGGCCTAGTCCTCATCTAGGTCTTCATCATATGCATGAGAAAGCCATTGCATAGGTACAACCTAGGACCATTCTTTACATTTCCAATGTAATAACCTATGCCTCTTACCATCATCTTGCCATATCTAGATCATATCTTTGTCCTACACAAAACAAAACAAAACAAAAAGAGAACATAAAGCACATCCCAAATGTTGACGTCCTATGTTCTACCAACATATGAGTTTTCCAAGATCTTTTACGTCACCAAGAAAACCTGCAACTTCCACTATGCGAGAATCGCATAGGAGCACACCAAGTGCATTATGTCTCTCTATGGTCAACCTGCATTCTACGAACATAGGAGCATGCTAGGATATTTCACATCACTAAGCTGATAACCTGCATCTACCACTATGTGAGAAATTCCTACGTGCACAACAAGTTCCTTGTGACCTCATCATCACCAATATGTGAATACATGCATGCAATAAATGATTATGACCGAACAACCTTTGTACCACACTAGGAATTTTATGTTCCAGGTCAACCTCAAGGACTTATTACATCCGAATGACCTGCATCTAGGATATTTTCCATTCATACAACCTTCTAGGCCTCATTACATTTTAGCAAACTACATACCACAGTTGGACCATTTTACACTCTGGACAACCCATAGGAGTGATTACATCCGAACAACCTGCGTACCACACCAAGATCTTTTACATTTTGGATAACTTGTACTAGAACTGATTACATCCAAGGATAACCTGTAACCTTCACTAGGACTAATTACAATATAGGATAACCTATAGGATTGATCATGTACAAGCAACCTACGCACTACACCAATATATTTTTCGCTCGAATAACCTATTTCTTTTCCCATGTGAGATATCATGCATCTGCATCTTCTGATCTCTCGTCATCTCTAGAATATGAGCACAAAACTGATTACGTCACCAAGAAAACTTGTAGCTCTAACTATGCTAGAATTGATCAATCTCTATTTCGAGGGGTGTCATTCTAGATCACACCAAGTCTTTCTTTAAAGTACTTGAACTTTAATCTAGCTAGAGGCTTGGTCAATACATCATCTACCTACTTTTCCATTGCCACATATCTGAGCTTCAGCGCTCCTCTCTGCATCATATCCCTGATATAGTGGAACTTCATATCTATGTTCTTCGAATGGTCATGGAACATCAAGTTCTCTTACAACTTCACACAACTCTGGGTGTCGCAGAAGATACAAGTCGCTTCCAATTGGAGATCAAACAAATTAGAAAGTAGCTTCCACATCTATACTAGCTCCCAACTAGTCAAGTAGGAGAGAACATACTCTACCTTGGTTTTACTTTAGTGCCATGCAAGACTGCTTTCTGCTAAACCATGAGATCACACCAGATCTCAAACTAAAGCAAAAACCTGAATTGCTCTTCTTATCAATGGTGCTACCTACCCAATCTGAATCAACATAATCGTGCAAATTAATCCTCTAATTCACATCAATTTTAAGCCCGTACTCTATTGTACCCTTTAGGTAGTTGAATACATGCTCTGCAACAACCAGGTGAACATTGCTCGAATCCATTAGGAACTGAATCAGTGTGTTCACATCAAATAATATGTATTTTCTTGTATTTGTTAGGTACATCAATGATCCAATCATATGACGGTACATCATGGCATAAGATGACATTGATGAAGAATCACACAAAAGATTCAAGTTCGATTCCATAGGTGTGGCTATCACCTTACAGTCTAGCGTTCTGAATCTCTTAAGAATCTCCACTGCATACTTTTCTTGACAAAATAAAATCCCATCTACGCTTTTCCACTCCATGCCTAAGAAGTAGTGTATCATCCCTAGGTATTTCATTTCGAAATCAGTAGAAAGTATCCTCTTTGCATCTTCAATGTATTTGTGCTCTCCTGTCAAGAACAAGTCATCGAAATACAGTAGGAGGATCACCTATCTTTTTCCTTAAACCTTTAAGTAAAGGTTGGAATCCACTTTACTCTTAGTAAATCCTAGGATCATCAAGAAGCTATCCATCATGTCGCATCATGTCAGGGGTGCTTGTTTCAGTCCATACAATTCCTTATTCACTTTGCACACGTGATTCTACCTATCGTGTGTCTCAAATCCAAATAGAAGTTCTACATACACTTCCTCCTCAACTACACCATTCAATAATTTTTTCTTGATGTCCATCTCGTGTATCTTCCATTTCATTATTGCAGCTAATGAAAATATATATCTAATGGTATTTTACCTTGCTACAGGTGCAAATGTATCCTTGTAGACTATGCCTTATTTATGTGAGAAGCCTCATACCAATAATATTTCCTTATGTTTCTTAATGCTTTGCATATGCAACATGCTTGATCTTCTAAATCCAGTTCGAATTCATGACATACTTCCTTTTCGGTCTCAGAACTATATCGCATACATCATTCCTCATAATCAAATAATACTCCTCGATCATGGAATCCTTCAATTCTTTCTTTTCTGCAGCCTCTTCATAGTTGGAAGGTTCCTTTTCAATGATGTCACACAACAAGGCCACATTGTTTTTGTAAGGTTTTTGTCTTTTCCTTTCTCTATGCATCCCTTCTAGAGCGCCATAACTTTCTACATCTTGTATTAGCTCTAGTTCCCATGTTGGTTTCCTCTTGTGGGAGTCCTTCTCATGAAGTGTCTGTATAGGCTCTTTTGGTTCTGCCATGTCATGATATTCATTGTCTTCTATAATTTCCAATTTCATTGTTGTATCTCAGACTCTCATTTCTTCAGGTTCCTCAACCTCTTCAATAGGTAGCCTCCTGGATCTAGAGTATGTTGATTCCTCATTAAAGGTTACATCTATACTGATGTCGATATTCTTGAATCCAAGGAAGTATATTTGGTAGGAATTTTATGTATCACTGTATCCTACGAATATTCCCTTCCTCCCAGAGGAATCAAGCTTGGTCCTCTTCTCCTTTCGGATATGCATGTACACTCAGTAGCAAAATATTTTGAGATGGTTTATTTCTGGTTTCTCTCTTGAGAAATCCTCTTTAGAAGTATTGTAGTCAAGTACTCGATGAGGAGTATGGTTCTATACATACACATCTATCCTTGCTTCTTTCTCCCAAAGGTGCATTGGAAGATCCTGGTCATGTATCATTAATTTCTCTACTTCCATTATGGTTTGGTCCTTTCGTTCCACAACACCATTTTATTGAGGATTTTATGGAGTTCTTAACTCCCTCTCAATCCTAGTCTCTCTACATAATTCATTAAATTATTATGAGGTGAACTCTCCACCATTATCTGACCACAGAGTCTTCATATTCCTTTCGGTGTGGTTCTTGACCAAGGGTTTGTATTCCTTGAACGTATTGAATACTTCATTTTTTTTCTTTCAAGAAATATATCCAAGTATTGCATTATAAATCATCTATAAAGTAAACATAGTACACATACCCACTTAGTCAGTTGGATGACATGGGCCCACATACATCTGAGTGTATTATCTCCAATATTCCTTTAGCTTTACTTTCATTGGGAAATTTCTTCTTTGCATTCTTTTCTTATGCACATCCTTTGAAAATGACTTCATCCTTTTCTTGGATTTCTAGAAGTCTCGATACTTCTTTTCTTGCAATCGGTAGTGCTTTTTAATGCACATGTGCAAGCCTTTAGTGCCAAAGTTCACTTGGTTCTATTGACTCATGAACCAATTCTTGTTCACACTGCCCCTTTAGTCTGTACACGCCTCTTTCTTGTTCTCCAATCATTTTTGGATCATCAATTGTCTTTCCTTTAGGCCACATTGTAACTTGGTCATCAACAAATGCAAATATCATTCCCTTTTCATCTAGTGTAGAGATGGACATAAGATTCTTCTTCAACCCTAGAATATACAACACATCCTTCATCTTTAAATATCATCTGGAGTCTAGCTTGTATGAAGCTTCTCCAGATCCTTTTATGGGGCATTGATAATCATCCCGATGTTTCACCTTGTGAGGCGACTCATGCTCAGACATATTGACAAATGATTCTTTTTATACCCATTATTTAAGGAACATCATTCCAATTATAAACAAGAATAATTTTATTTTATTGCTTGCTCAAAATTTCATCTTAAATATTTGTTTTTCAAATAATGTTCATATATCCTAATTGTATATGTTGCAATTCCATGCATTTGAGATCAACGTTGTCTGCATATTAATAATTTTTATGTTGAATATTTTACCTTATATGGCCATGTATAATCATATATACTTGCTTTTCAATCTATTTCCATACAAGTCACTACGAAGAATAAACTTGTCTATCCAAATAGCATAGAAACATATGATGTTGATAGAAAGCAATAGGTTGTAAGCTCTTAGATATGCATTACATGGATAAATTTTGTATTCAAATTACTCCAATAGTTCATAATATACATATCTTATTATGCATGTATAATCTTCAGACACATTGATGTTTTGACATAATATAGGTTCTCATACTCAATGATAAATTAAAAAGAATAATGTAGATTCCTAAAATAAAATTGAGAAAATAGAACCTTTTATAGTTGTGTACATGGTTCCAGTCTTATATTTTGAAATGTGGTTGACATGAATGGACATGACTAATATTGACTGATGGATATATAATATAAATGAAGATTCATCTCTATCGTCTATTAACATACCTTTACTTTTTCATATTTGTCGTAGGTGAGCACATGGAAATTTAATACACTATGAGAGTTGACAATTGACTCTTTGAGTGCAATAACTTCTTTTATTCTCAAGTGAAATGAATTTGATGTTTCCTCATATTTTTTTGTAAAGGAATGAAAAATGATTGTGCTCTTCATCATTGACCTTTCATGAAGTTGCACATTCGAAATATTATTTTCTTTCAGAGTGTCATGGGTGAAAAATAAATAAATTTATGGGTGTATCTCACAAGACTCTCAATTAGGCTATTTAAGGGTCAAATTTTGGCATTTCCTATATCATTAAGTGATTAATATGAAAGCATTAAGAATTGGAAGACTCATAAATTCTCTTTTTCATAGCTAGAGAGAGAGACAAAGCAAGGTGATCCCTTCTAATGAAAAAATATGGATTATGCAAGAAAAATGTGCAAAGAAACATGTATCCTTGGAAGCGAAGCTCTTTATGCTTTTATTGCTTGGGTTAAGTTAAATGATTATATGTCTTTCGAATGTTGATCATAGGATCAAAAACAATGTATCGAGAAAGGATTTTCCTTCAGAAAAAAAAATAAACTTTAGTAATATGTCATCATAAAAATGATGATAGCATCCAATGGATACTCACATGATGAGTGCTGTATTAGATTTGAAAGTTTCCAAGTGTAATTCAAATGAATCATACATAATGAAAAAGAAGAATTCTTAAGCATTGTAGGGATAATTTTTCGTATTTATTTGTTAAACCTATAAAATTTATTTCTCAATTTATTTCCATTCTTATTTATCATTCTTTTGATTCCATTACATACATCAAGTTCTTTGCTTTTCCCCTTGCCAAGGTGGCTCGCAACCAGCAAAGAAAATTATATACCTTGTGTTTTTTGCATATTATATGGTGAGTAAGATCCTAAACTTATTTGAGAAAGTTCCTATTCTCTAATATGCACCCAACATAGGTTGGATTGGTGGTGCATTTCACTCCATAAACTTTCAAAATATTTCAGAGTCAATGTTAAGCAAGTATGGTGGCATTGGCACCCCCTTTTAAAATGAAGGAAAGCATAATGAAGAACGTATTTATATGTATATTTTCATCTTTCATGCAACTAAAATATAGTATACATTTAAGCTATTATGCACAATCTATAAATCTAAAGATATAATTGTGACCATGGATATGATCAATTTGAAAACTTAGGGCTTCTGCTTCCTAGACAAAAGAAGTGGAAAAAATTATGATTTTATCCTCAAATATTTTATCATTCTGTATGGGTTACTCTAAGTATGAAAAGAAAGAGTAAAATTGTGGGTAAGCGGTTAACAATTTTTCATTGTAACTTATGTCCAAGTTCACATCCTTAGGGTGATGCTATAATAGAAGCAGATGCATGAAATATACAGTCACATGAAACATAATGGAAATAAGTAGTACACATGCAACTATTTTTTTCATTTAATTTCTACCTCTCTTTAACATCGGTATTTTTGAGGGAGTACATCTGCAACAATTTTGATTGAAAATATTTGTGATGTCCTTAAACCCTAAAGCTTATGAGGCCCTAGCACAAATTTTTGGGTCCTACTTGAGGAGAATACCTTCATGTAGCATTGTACTTCCATTCTTTGGGATCCAAAGGTAACTCGTGTGGGAACGCCATGTAGATTGAACCAAATGGTGTTTATCTTGTATTATCTATTAAGGTACATATTATGCTACCATTTCTTGTAATTTCGAATTAAGTTTATATATCATGCTTCACTCGCATTCTTTTGTGCTTACTCCTTACTCCATGAAAACTTCATTGATTCTATCATGCAAGCAGAGGTAGTCTTTACCAAAGAAGTTGAAAAGGGAACATGTTAATCCATTTGAGTAGGTGTGATGAAAACCTTTGAAAGAGAACATGATTTTGTCTTATATCACTTATGTAAATTTATATAATATATTCTATTTAAAGGTGCTAGCTCAATGGATGATCACTAGACTTATAGGAAAGAGGTTGAAGGTTGGATTCCTTTGCACCCTATATATTAGTACAAAATGAGATATAAGTGACCAAAAAATAACTTAAATCCACATATAAATGACCACTTTTGAGTTGGCGACCATTGGTAGAAAATAAGCAGTTAGTTATCACACAACAAAAAATGTGGTCATATTTATTTTGGTCATTTAAAGCTTGTCTTGTGGTCATTAATTTGTTCATATATTTGCTTATTCATTTGGTTGTATTTTTGCTCATTGATTTCCACAATTAATGACCAAATATAACTCTAAATTAATGACCAAATTAATTATCAAACATATGATAACACGACAAGCTATAAATGACCAAGCAAAATATGGCCACATTTTTGGTCGCATGATAAATGACCGCTACTTTGCTACTAGTGGTCACCAACTCAAAAAGTGATAATTTATTTGCGGATTTTGGTCCCTTTTTTGGTCATTGATCTCTCATTTTGTACTAGTATACACAGGGTTTCAATTTGATCTCAAAGAATAATTTTTCATCTAGTGTTATGTTTTAGTCATGAATTTACTATTTTGAGATGATTCAAGTCCAAACATGCAAGCACACCCCTACATAAGGATCAAAAGAGGAGACCAAATTAATATGGGCTACTGACTTCCCTTACAAATGACTCAAAATAGGAAATAATTTTATTTAGTTCATACTTAGACATACATGGATTAATATCTAAGGAGAGTATAAAACTACGACATGATCAAATAGGAATCACCTTGGAACATCAATACATTAGTTTAGTGGATATGTTGAGAAGGAAATACCTCTTTAGAATCCACAACAAGCACTCATTTTTTATTGTGATTACAAAAAATATAATCAATTAATGCCTAAATATTTTTCTAGGTGATTTTTTTTTCAACAACATGTCTTGAATCCATTACACCAATATACTCATCATGAGCTCAACATCTCACCTACAAGAATAGAACATGAATGAGGATGATAATATTCCATTCCACAACCACTTGAACTAGACTCAATTGGCAATATATGTTTGCACACATATTAAATGATTGAATTAGTTATTACATGATTTGGTTAATTGTTTAAATTATAAATTTTAATTAAAATTTCTATATAAACATGAAACCAATTCTAATTTTTTATATGACATATAAAACAGCATTAAACAATATACTTTCTACTAGCCTAACATTCATCATACTATTTTTTTATATTAATATTTAAAAAGCAGGCAGCATGCATATAAAATATTGAAATATGAATATCCTACATTTATAAATGCTTCATCATTCCTTAAAGATCTTGGAAGTTACAAAACAATTTCATTTTCTATCAGTAAAAGGTTGTAATGATTGTTAATTATTCATATCCTAACATTGCAAAATGAAGAAAAAATGGTTTTGATTTTGTATTAAATTTTTGGAATTATTGAAATTTAGTGATATAATAATTTTTCCTAAATATACTTATTAAACATGATTGTGAAACCACCATTAATTATCCTATAGTTAGTTTAGAATTAACATTACTTTCACTGGAAATTAATTTCTAAAGTTGGCAAAACTATCCCGAGTCTTTAATCCAAGAAGTATAAAAATACATAGTAGGGAATCCGCAATTTAATAATATCAAATTTGAATTCATAATAAAAATACTAAAAATGTTAGAGTAGAAACTATCATAAAATGACACATCCACAACATAAATTTTGATATAAAACATGTATATATAAAATTTTGTATCACAATAATAGAATTTGGATAGCAATAGATTTTGTTAGATTTTGTTATATCCAAGGTCTGTTTATGTTAGATCATGGTAAATTGATCAATTCATCCAAGCATATGGACAATTGAATTGACCTTGGAACGTTCTTGGACATTGTTTATCTATCTCATGCAAATTTTTGGACATCCTATTAGAGATGTATCAAGTAGTGTTGAAAACCTTCTTTGGCTCACTAGATCTCTCAATTGACTCAATAGAAGGAGACATGTTGGTTACTTTCAAACAAAATTAAATTGAAATTACTTCCAACCTTTCAAAAAATGAGTATATGGAAGTGTTACTACATGTATTTTATATATTTCCTATTGGATGCTTAACATATGTGAGAGGTATAAGGCCATCAACTTGGGATTTTTTATCATAAACACAATGGGATAATGTGACACACAAATGGCTCACATTCAACCCTTTACATTTTGAACAACAACATACTACTAGGGTGTCATAAAAGGTCAAAGTCATGATGAAATACCATTTGACCAAGACAACTATTGGAATATGGGATGTAATAGTTAGTGGGGTAAAGTGGCTCTCCATTTTCACCTATTACTTTCCTATGATATCTTTCCCTCGATAAGAGTATGTGACATTTTTGTATAGGTGTACTTGTGTAATATACTATGAATCCAATCTCGATCACAAATCAGGATCCTATATATGTAAATGTGCAACAATTAAAATGCACATGCAAAGGTGGAATCTATTCAATCATATAATTAAAATTTAAATAGAATTTGGACTTACCACAAAGAGAAAGTAGAACTTGGAGGGATTGGAAAATTTTAGAATGAGAATATGAGCTAAACCACAATCAATATGTGTTTTCATTACCAAAATAAATTGAGGGAAGCCTGCAATATTATAACCTCAAATAGACTTTAGAAGGCCCTTTTTATGTACTTGGAGTTATATTACATACATGTGGTGTGGCCATCGCAGAAGATTCACCCTGCACTTAATTTTTTGCACATTGAAAAATACCTATGATAAAATATCCATAAAGGGAAACCAAAACAAAGCATGATTTGTGGATATCTACAAGTACATTTTATAGTGAGCCTGTTACTTTGGTGCACTAATTATATTATAAATCAATAGTACACTTAATATAGTTAGGAATTCCATGATTTTTTTAAGGAGAACACATTTTTCATCAATGTGTTAAAAAAGGAAACTAAAAATTGTGCAAGACATTCATTATTAATTGTATAAGTGACTTAAAAAAATTATACTTCCTTGTTGCGCAACGACTTAGATGTGAGACTTGTGCAATATTAAGTTACCAACTAATAGATTAGTTTGGATAGTATTTTAAAGAGAAAAATTCACAAGGGGTCACCATGGATTGTTTCAGTAACTGTAGAGGATATATTTCAAGTATGTAACTAATTATCTTAATCTCAACAAATTCTCCATCAATTAGTTCCTAAATTCCTTGAATTTATTTATATATATAACATACTTCATCAAAATAGAAGTATTTGAGGCACACCTTCAAAGCTGCAAACCTTATATTTATTGTTGAAAACCCTAGCAATACGTGTTTAGTTTCTTTATCCTTTGATGATACTCTTTTGAGGGGGGTGGGGGGCGTTAGGGTTATTGTTGGCCTTAAAAATGTTTTTTATGATAATAATATCTTAAAAATGTTTTGGGGTTGTAAGATACGCATTTTACAATATAGATAAACCTATGCTTTTATTACCATATAACGCATCATCTGGCACACAAAAAAATGCAATCGTCTCAATGCACGGGTTTTGTATATAGTTGTTCATGGGGACATTCGATGCTCCCTATAGAGGAAAACACATTCATGTGTTTATGTAACATGTTTTCCCATGCGTATGATCGTATAAAGTGCACCAAAAACTTAAAGAACTAGTAGAAGATTGTTACCACTTTTGGTTAATTCTTCACCTTTGTCTAGAACATATTTTATTATATAGGATTTTTATTGATAGAATATGTCTCATACAATTTAAAGGAAAATAAATTAGTACAATAAGTGTGACGGAAGCATGTCCCTAAAAGAGAACAATAAAAGTTATTTGAATGCTTGATATATAAATAATATAGTTTGGAACGGATGACATCAACTATAGTACTGAGCACTCTAGATTAGGTTTAGTCTAGGAACAACATAGCATTGGGAAGAAATTATAAAATAGAAGCAGTCAAAGTCTAAAAAATATAGAAGTAGTCACAATCCTCTTTATTTAGGAGACTAAAATGCACGAGGAAGACTACATAAAAGTAATATAGAAGTAGTCACAATCCTCTTTATTTAGGAGACTAAAATGCACGAGGAAGACTACATAAAAGTAATGACTAGAATATGGGTAAACAGAAAATGTAGAGCAGTTAGCACCATATTATCCTCCAAAGGCCTCTTCACCTAGTGGGAAAATAATCACTATAAAATGCATTCAGTATCCGAAAAATTGATATTCGTTATTTGTAGAGCAAGAGGACAACAATAATAAAGAGGTTTTCTAGGTAGGAAATGTTTCTAAACCCACAAATAAAGGAAGAGAAGAGGAACTATGGCATTCCTTAGAGACACAATGGGATGGGAATATACAATCCGCTTGCATCATGGCATGCTATTTTAATGTTATTGTATCGGGGGAATAAAGGAGACGAGGATCCAAAGTTTGGGATCCATTTGAAGAAATATTAGAAGATATCATGGCCTCTTGGAGCTTGATTGATATCAAATCAAAAAGAGGAAAATTCACTTGGAACAACAAAAGAGGAGGACCGGGACACATAGCCGCAAGACTTGATAGGATTTTGGTAAGCATATTATTTCTCAATAAACCCGCAATCCCAGAATCAAAATTATTAGCTTATGTTGTTTATGATCATATGCCTATAACACTCTTCTTCTCTTCTACTATGAATTTGGGTCCTTTACCCTTCAATTTCAACTCATTATGGTTGAATATGGAAGGTGTTCTGAATGAAATAAAGATCGCTTGGATCATCCTCATTCTTGATTCCCCAAGTTTCATTTGGGTATCCAAGTTGAGAAACGTTCACGAAACCCTCACAAAATGCGTTGTGTTGATCTATGAGGATCTAGGGTAATAAAATAAATAGGTTTTGAAGAATTTAAAAAACTTGCAAGAAAAAATGGAAGGAGCACACATTATAGAGGAAAGTTTGATGCAAGAAAAAGATCTAGACAAGAAAATCCAAAATTTAGTAAGGAAAGAGAAAGAGGAATGGCGATTGTGCTCTACAAGTCTTCTCCTGAAGGATGTGGATATGAAAATTAATTTATTTTGCAAATCAATGCAAGGAGAGGTAGAGAAAGAACAATATAGGAAAGCTACAATGGAGAAAAGGTAAAAGATCAAGAGGAAATAAAAGAATAGGTCAGAAGCTACTTTGAGAAAGTCTACTATGAAGAGGAATATTTTTCTTAGGAAGAGCTAGAGAGAATGAGAGAGGATGTTTGCTCCTTAATCACTCATAAAGAAAACAAAATCCTCTATCTCCCTATCACAGAAGAGGAGGTTCGCAAGGCAGTCTGGTCTCTTCACCTGGATAAAGAACCTGGGCCAGATAGGTTTTCAATAAGCTTGTTTAGAAGGTGTTGGTCCATTATCAAAATACATTTGATAATAATTCTTAACTGGACTAAACCTAGAGATAAAATAGGAGCAATAGCTTCCACCTTTCTTGCTCCCATCCCTATGGAAAAAAACCCATCCAACATTAAGTGCTTTAGGACCATATCCTTATGCAACTCCTTTTGTAATATTCTCACCAAAGTTATATTGAAAATGATAAAAAAGGTTATTTTGGAGCTCATTTCATAAAACCAAGGTGGGCTTATTACAGGACAAAAAATCTATGACAATATTCTCATGGTCCAAGCAGCAATACACTCTAGCCCAAAAAGACTTGAAGTAGGCATGTCTATCAAATTGGATTTACAAAATGCATTCGATAGAGTGAGACATGATTTATTCTGCATGGTTCTATAAAAGTATGGATTCTCCAACATGTTCATAATATTGATCAAAGATTGCATTAGTTATCCTTCAATATCCATGCAATAGCCCCTCTTGTGAATGCCCTCCCAACAAAAATATTCATCATCAAGCTGGGGATATTCCAAGGATGCCACATGTCCCCTTTTATTTATATCCTATTGGTGGAATTGTTGAGTAGAAGTTTAAAAAAACTCAGACTAGAAGGAAATATCCATGGATTATCTTATTTCATAGGATTCCAACCTATAAATCATGCACAATTTGCAGACGACACGATTATTTTGGGGAGTGCTTCATTGCATATTGCTAGAATATTTAAAACATCTCTAGATCTCTTTCTTAAAGCCTATGGAAGCCAATCCAACCTAAACAAATGTTGGTTGTTTGGATGGAATAACAATCCAAAAATTCCAACAGATATCTCTAGCTTTAATTCTTGGGATCAAAGTTAACATTGATTGGGTTTGCTTTATATATTTGGGGGTTCTTATAGCAAGGAAGAATACCAAATATACAATGTGAAATATAGTGTTGCAAAAAATAAAAAAAAAGGTGCAGTCATAGAATATGAGGTGGATCAACCTGGCTATGAAAGTGATCCTTATCAAATCAGTTCTTTGTTTTTATCCTATCTTTACTAGTTCCATGTTCCTTGCACCAAAGGTTGTTATGAACAACATCAACATAGAAATAAGAAAGTTTCTCTAGTAGGGTGGGAAAACTAAAACAAAAGATTCCACCTTGTGAACTAGACTACATTGAAATGTGATAAATCAAAAGGAGGGTTGGGATTGAGAGATTGAGGATGGATGGACATAGCTATGGTAGATAAATTAGTCTAGATATTGATCACCCAGAGAAACTAATAGTGGAAAGATATTATTACGAATAAATACATAAAAAAACCCAGATCAATATGCCTTGACTACAACTAGGTTGGAAAAGGTACACCCATTTGGGGTCTTTGCAAACCATCTCCTAGTCTAATAAAATACACTCTTCATTGGGTTCCAGGGAACATAACAAGGATAAAAATTTGGAAGGATAGAATGTTGGGATATCCACTGTTAGCCACTATATCAAATATTTAAGTTATTCACAGTTGGATTGCATGCCCATCCCTTTCAAATTTTAAACAACATTCAATCTTAATGTTTAGGCATGTGATCACTTGCCCACAATTTCAAAGTTGAAACAAGATTCAATTTTAACGTTTTGGTATGGGATCACTTGCCCAGCCATTTAAAAGTTTAAACAAGATTCAATCTTAACGTTTTGGCATGGGATCGCTTTCCCAACCATTTCGAAGTTTAAACAATATTAAACCTTAATGCTTTGGTATGGGACCGCTTGCTCAAATGGAGAAACCCATCCTACGCATGATTTAATAAAATCTGTTGGTCGTAGGAAAGAATTTAGTTAGAAATGTTCCCAAGAATGTAAAGAGTCTGGTTGCATGGAGAAGAAGCTGTGACAGAAGCAGATGAAGATGGAGGAGAATATGTGACAGAAGCAATTGTGAAAATAAGAATAAGGTAGAAGAAGAAGCTACAGACAAAGTTGTGACGGAGGAAAACAAAAGTAGATAATGAAAACAGAGATAAGACAAAAGAAGTAGTCATAGAGGATGTTGCGACAAGAGAAGTGTTTGTGAACATAAGAAAAGCTGTGACAAGAGGAAATGATGCGATGAAATCAGCCGCGACGGAAGAAAGTATGATAAAGAAGGCATGCATCAACACAATGATTGAAAAGGATAGCTCAAGAGATCGTGGGTACGAAGTTGGATAGAGTCACACGTGCTATACGGAATAAAAGTATCTTTGTATATTGGGTCGATAGTGCCTACTAACAAGTGTAACTAGAATAGGAATGACAACCTGTTTCCTAATAGAATGAAGTCGACTGATGAAACATCTAAACGGTATATAAAAGGAAAAACCTAAGTTTTGTGCGGGTTAATTCTTGGTCTACCAGTAGGTTGCTCACTTCATAGTTGGTATGTGTTTGTTTGTAGAGTCAAAGATTCATAGAGTTGAAGAGAAGGGTGAGTCAATCTAGGTTGTTTATGGAACGAAAGTAGAGTAAAGTAGAAGAAGATAAAAGGACAAAATACTAGAGAGCATGAGAGGATATAGGAGTCTATAAATATAAGAGAAGAATATCTAGAACTGAATCTGCACCTGAGGGTGCAGACAAAAAGTGCCATATATTTCTCATGCCAAATGACGAGCACCTTTGTGGTTTTTCCTAGATGGGTTTCCATATTAAATATTGTGTCAATGTGTAGATGATGAATGGGTTTATGTAGGATGAATGTATATGATGAATGTTCTTAAGTTGCACGAATGTATAGTGTGGATAAGTTTTTATGTATTTTCTTATGAATGAGCTCTCCTATGCATGAGTCGCATTGTTGATAGATAACCTATGTGTTAAATATTATATTTTTGTTATAATCTAGGTTGATAGATAAGTTAAGTAGTGTCTTATATGCGCATAGTAATAATAAGTAATACACCCACGTGGTTCAGTCGAGGGAGTTAGTAACGTGCCAAGGAAGAATAAATCCCAACCCAACTACAAAAACCTGGTTCTCATAGTTACCCATAAGAAATATCTCGGGTGAGACTGCATCTTCATCGCAAGTAATGCTAACTGGGCATTTCTTTGGCGGACCGGTATATTGGGATATTTTGTGTGCAAAATAAATGGACCTTATAAGAAAACGAGCCAACATTAAATTCTTGTGAGTTGGATTCAATAACCAATATAATTTCAATAAAATGAGTCAACCATGATGGTTGAATTGACATATCTGTCATAGAAAATTTACTTGTTTTGTTTGTATTGTCAACATATCTCCCTGTATTTTTGGGTACTCATTGGATGCGGAATTAAATTTTGCATCCAACAAGCCCTCCCAATCAAAATTTGAGTAACAACACATGGAGATATGTTGAAAATACGAACAAAAAAGTAGTTTTTGTCGTTCTACCTCCAAAATTAATAAATATCATTTTATTATTTTATTATTTTCCTTAGGAGGCCATTTTAGACCTCAAATTTCCTCTAATGATTCCATCTAGAACATCTAGATGATTTCTACTCAACCGAGAGAAGGAAACATTGTTGTCATAACATTAGTGTGTGTTGCGACTGGAGCAGACCAAAATGCACAACAAGACTAACCACGGGTGCAACTAACAACATAAAAGAAATTATCATTAAATGTTTAGAGAGAAAATGAAGTATTCTTAGACGCACAACCATAATTCATCGACAAGAATCAAGCGTCAGCATTTTCTCATGCACTACCAAGAGGATAAGAAAGGGAGATTCTTGAAATTATTGATAAACTATTCCGAAAGAAACCGACGAGAAAGGTTAGTAAACTCAATGAATTTAAAAAAAAAATCTTATCGCTAATCCAAAATAAAAATGTTGTCGCATAATTGACAACACTAACAAAAGAAACTCTAGAAGAGTTGCGACTAGGAAAAAGAGTTAACCATGTCAAAAAAAGATTAAAGACCGGTGTCTAGTCAAGAATGACTACATAGATAGGAGATTATGATATGGACTATATCATTTTGGACCTGGGCTCTGATGTAAATATTTTGATGAGAAAACATGGGAAGGTATGGGAAAACCGTGACTAGATTGGTCTCCCATTGAGCTCAGATTAATGAATCAGATGAAGGTCCTAGCTATTGGTCCACTGACTCAGGTACCTATCGAGGTAGAAAGACTGAGAAAATACACGTATTTATATGTGATCGACATTGTCAATGATACAAACCCATATCCTGCACTTTTGGGGATTGACTAGGTGATAGACAATCAAACCATCATCAATTTTAAGAAAAGAATATTTTTATTTGAAGATTCAAAGATAAAGGTGGTCATGCCAATTGATCCTCTAAAAGAACAGAGATATGTCGAACCAGTATATAGTGAAGGACAAAGAGATTATCTTGACCATATCTATAACATCACATATGCAGGATACAGCTATATAAATCCAATAGTTTATGTAAATCTTAGTTGGCGTAGTGTTAGCTCTTGTACATCAGATTCAGGTGAAGCATTAGAAAATTGGCTAAATAGAATACATGAGGTATTAATGAGAAGCTAAGCAAGTATTACATGATCTATGCGACGTGTAGGAGTCAAGGAAATAGAGCTACATACATATTAAGGTTTACCTAACCTTGCATCTTTTCTGACAGAGTTTGAGGTGAAAGTTATAGATTCTCAGCGATTGTCTTCCCTAGATTTTGTGCTAAAAGATACACCAGATATTTGGACCTAAAAATATTTTTGTGTAAACATAAATATTTGGACCTAAAAAATTGGATGTTGCTTATACAAGATACACCAGATTCCCTAGGTCCAAATATTTATGTTTCCGTGTGTCGTGATCCGCGGAGGTTAGCTTCTGAAGGTTTGGCAGAATGTTTTACGACAATAGAATTCCTTCCTACAAAGTTGATGTTTACAGTGGGTAGAATGCATTATTCATTACTTTAATCTTTGGTGCATTATACCATATTTGTGGGATGTATGGTAGCATATTCTCATTTCATGGTTCATCCTCCTCTTCCTCCTCCTCCTATGGTGGTGGTGCCAGTTATTTTTCTTGCGGCTTGCGAAACATTTCCCCGATGTTGTAATAGACGGACCTAGTAGGTATTGATTTGATTTTCTTATCTGGGAAAATGGAGGATTTCGAGCTTCTTCGGTGGGAGCAGGTTGCAGTGGGATGTATCCAATACTATCTTGCATGATGATGCAGCCACGGTGTCAGATTCTACAGTTATGATTGTGTTGGAAATTGAAATAACCATGCTCTGTGAAAAACTCAATTTGACTCTTTTAGTTGCTGACAACGATCTCTCTCTCATGTACAACAGAATGACACAAAACTTGGGCATGAATGGAGATAATGTCTAACCATTTAATTCATCTGTCCTTTGCACACTTGGGAAATTAATGGAAATTTTTATGTCATTTCAATCACATGGGATGACCATTCAAGTGATCATTATGAAACTTCTATGCATGCCACCAGTTGCATGTTAAATTATGTGGTAGTTATTTCCATGAAGAAGTAGGTGACCAAAAATCATGATGAAAAAATATTGGACTAGACATGCCTATTTTCATTACTCTTTAAGTCACATTTAGGTCGAAGTGTAGAAGTAAATGTGTGCGTCAAATAGTTATTGGTTCATTTAATGATGGTTTCTGATGGCTTGCCAAGAATATTTCTATGGATTTCGAACTCATAGCATCAATCAGAGGATTACCACTTGCAAGCATTGATCTAGCGTCCTATTTCAGAAAATACCAAAACATTATAATGGCGACCAAGATGAAGGACAAGTATTATTTGTCGAGGGACACTAGAGGGTTCTTAGTCAACTCCATCATTGACCATACTATTCTGTTCATTGCGAATATATTGTCTACCAAATTTCTCAAACATATGTGACCGAACCAATGTAATGCAGGGGGGATTGTAGTGGATAAACTCCATGCAGATGGAGTTCAAATTAATTGGTCACATTATCTATTGAATGAGATATTGGAAGATGCAAAAGAGTCACAGGGAAAATATACTACACTCCACTACTCCTGGGTACTCATTTTGATTTCATTTATTGGATGGATGAAACCATAAAACTACCAAGTGGTAGACATACCAATGCATTGTCGAGGAGATTGATTCCAGAATCTTGGGTAGAACAAATATAGGAAGGGTCGAAAGAGAGACAATAATGTGAAATTTTTTATGCATGAAGAGGACTTGCACCATTAGGTGAAGAAACAAGCAAGGATTATGGACAAAACCGTTCGATGGTTTCGAAACATCATTAAATTTTTCATTGGGGCACACAATATCTTGTTGCAGTTGTGACAAGATCCGCACCGCCAATTGTTAGGGACCCAATTTTTGTTGACTGGAGAAGAAGTCGAGTCCATTACCGAGGATTGGTTGGAATAATGGTGGGTTCCTATCATAGATGACATAATATCTTCCAAAGAAGCATTGCGATAGAAAACCCACAAACAAAAAATGATGGTGAATAGGGAGGGGACCCATCGCCAGAAACATAAGATCCAAACCCTCACAACAATAGTTTAATACAACCCCGACAGACCCAAGGGTAGAATATTAGAGGAAACATGCTGAGGGAGATCAAGTTGAGACATGACCAAAGAAAATAAAGACCAACAAAACAATAAATAATGTAATCCTTTATGGTAAAATTTTTTAACCTTATGACCGAAGCAATGGTAGAAGTTGAGAAGTAGAGATTGGAGATAGTATATGAGAAATAGATAGAGATCACAAGAATTATCATAGATCTATTGACAATTCTTTGTACATATGTAAAATAATTACAAGTCACAGTTGATTATACACCACAAATGACATAGTCGCAAGACTTACCAGTAACATGAGAAGAGAGACAAGGTGATGTACTAATTCCAATTCTTCCAATAAGGACTCAAGTGGTGGGTGAATAAATCAACCCATGAAAAAGACAATTGAATACTATAGCCAAGAACTTGGGCCTAATGACCACTGATTTCTTGCAAATTCTGCTATACAAAGTGTATGCAATGCATATCATCATAGTTGTGGAATTGAAAGTAAGATAAGGTGTGCTGATTAAGAGGTCAAAGAAACAAATGATATTGTTAGAAATATGAAGAAACCAGTTAAGGAAGTATAACAAAAAGATAAGACTTGGGAAGAAAACATGCACAAACTATACAATGTTGTAGCACTTTCTTGCACCAGTTTTGCAAATGCAAGAATAACATAAGATATTTTTTTCAGAAGCCAAGGTCATTCGACTTGGCCCAATCGCGGACGACCTTTTCAAAAATTTCACAAACTTAGAATTGCATGTGAAACCTAGTACACCCACGGAGGTGTTAGAAGAAAAAAGAAAAGTAGCAACAGGGGCTGCGAAGAAGATAAAATAATCAGAGGCACTATGTGCCAACGTTGTCGACCAAGTTTCTAAGACTTGGGAAGCATTGATCAACGATGCATATTTAGAGAAAGTTGTAGAGAATATTCACGCTACTGAGATAGAAGAAAACCAGTTGAAGAATGAGATGAAGAAGTTACCCTTAGCAGAGAAAGCAGCTAAAGCTGCAGAGATGAAGAAAATCCAATAGGAAGTTGCAGTGAACCACACTCTACAATGGTATAGGACTGACAAAGTCACAGAGTTGTCACCTGAAGTAAAAAGAGTCACTAGAATCATTTATCCTATACGTCAGAAGGTGTGATGAGCAACAAAGGATGCAAGACTCATAACATTGAAACAGATCAGTTCCGACATTGTTGAACAATTGCGGAAGGAAAAATAGGACTTGCAACGCGAGATAGATGATATAGTGAAAATATTTCAATATTTTCAAGTTAATTTCGTCACAAATACGAGATTTGTGGAATAGCATTGCGTGGCTCATGACAAGCCACTAGTGACTATTGGGGGCCTATTGGCCCTAGGGAAAGATATGCAGAATTTAGTTAGAATTCTTCCCAAGAATGTAAAGAGTCTGGTTGCAGTGAGAAGAATATTAGATAGAAGTAGGTGAAGACAAATGATAACTTTTGACAGAAGAAACTATGAGAGGAAGACTAAGGTAGAAGAAGAAGCTACAAAGGTGTTATAAAGGAAGCTGCAATAGAGGAAGACATAAGTAGATAAGGAAGAAAGAGCTAAGACATAACAAGTAGTCACAAAGGATTTTTTGACAAGAAAAGAGTTCACAAACAAAAGAGAATCCACAATAGAAGGAAAGGATGTGACAAGATCAACCACGATGGAATAAACCATGATAGAGAAGGTGTGAAGTGGTGCAACAGCTGAAAAGGATAGCTCGAGAAATCATGGGTACGAAGTCAGATATAGCCACACATTCTTTAAGCAATAAAATCATCTTTGTATTTTGGGCCGATTATGCCTACTAACAAGTGTAACTAGAATAGGAATGACATCCTGTTGGATAACATAATGAAGTCATTTTATGTGACATGTAAAGGGTCTATAAAAAGAAGAACCAAAGCTATGTGTAGGTTAATTCATTGTCATTCATTAGGATTCTTACTTCCTAGTTAGTCTATGTCTGTTTGTAGAGTCTGAGAGTCATAGAGTTGTAGAGAATGGTGAGTCGATCGAGGCTATGTGCAAATTGATAGTAGAGTAAAGTAGAATAATATTGAATGGCATAAGACTAGAGAGAATGAGAGGAGAGAGGATTATATATAGATAAGAGAAGAATATCTAGAACAGAGTCTATAGTTGAGTGTGCAGAAAAAAGGTGCCATATATTTCTCATTCCAAATCAAGAGCACCTTCAATGGTTGTTCCTGGATGGGTTTCCATGTGAAATATTGTTTCAATGTGTAGATGATGAATATGTTTATGTCACATGAATGAATACGATGAATGTTCTTAAGTCACATGAATATATATTGTGGATAAGTTTTTATGTACATTCTTATGAATGAGCTCTCTTATGCATGAGTCACACTGTTGACAGATAACCTATGTGTTAAATATAATATTGTTATTATAATTTATATTGAAAGATAGTATACGTAGTGTCTTATCTATGCATAGTAAGAATAAATAATACACCCAACGGAATTGTTCAAGAAAGTTGGTAAGGTGCCAAGGAAGAAGAAATATCCACCCAACTGTAGAATCATGGCTTCGACAGTTACCCATAAGAGATATCTCAGGTGAGACTGCATCTGTGTTGCAGGTTCTAGCAACTAAGCCTTGCTCTTTCATGCCAATATCTTGGGATTTGTTTCACGCAAAATAAGTTTTGAACCTGGATTGAAGGAAGAAATGACAGCAAAAGAAACCACACTTTTTTCTTGTTTCTAGCATGGGATGGATTTCTCAAATGGAGAATCATAGGCTGTGCATGAATTAATAAAATCAACCACATGTTTTTCTTGTTTTTTATATGGGATGGCTCTCTCAAATCGAGACACCAAGCCTATGCATGAGTTAATAAAATTAGCCACACATTTTTCTTGTTTTTAGCATAAGATGGCTCTCTCAAATGGAGATGTCCATCATGTGCATTTAATAAAACAAGCCATGTTTTTTTCTTATTTTTTGCATGGGATGCCTCTCTCAAATGGGGACACCCAGCCTGTGCATGAGTTCATAAAATCAACCATACATTTTTCATATTTTTGGCATCAGACGACTCTCTAAATGGAGACTCCCAACTTGAAAAATTATATTAAAGAAATTCAATACATTTTCTCAAAATATTGATATTAGGGTTATGTTATTTGCATACCTATGGATGATGATCAAAATATATAGTATTTATCATAGGGAATGCTTTTTCTTGTTTGCAACCATACCCAATATCTTGATCTTCAATTCTTACTAACATTTGGGTAGGCACGATCTCTATATCTCAATAAGGATTCCCCACTTACCTTACAAGATCTCCATCTCAAAGTCTATGTGGTCGCACCATCTCTTGTGTTGCACATTTTCTTTCCTTCAAGTTAGTGTCTTCCCCCCTTCCTTATTCCAAAGAGATTCCCCCCTTCTTTAATTAGGCTAGGGTTTTAAATAAAAAACCTACCCTTTAAACAATTACTTCTTATTTTCCCAAAAAGAATTCAAGCACATGATTTGGTTCGAAACCATGAGAAATTAAGTCGATTGCATGAATTTACATTATTGATCCACCCTCTCTCTATGAGTTCCTTCCAGGTAGATACCCAGTTCCATCCATTCCAAACCAATCCCAATTAGATCATATCCAGATCTTGTTCGAAAGCTTGTTCCATTTATCTACTAGAGACGAAAAATCTTATTTTTTCAAGGCTAAAGTTAGTACCGGAAGTATAGAAATCCAAGACCTTATTGCATGGACCTTTCTAAGGCGGCTAATAGTACTAGAAGTTTGGGGTCCAAATCTATTTTCTTTCAGGTTGAAATAGAATTGATAGATTCTCCTAATGTTTATTACTATTGGTAATTAAATAGTGGTTTACTTCAACTTTAGTTTTATCTAACATAACTAGTTATCTTTTGTTTGCTAACTTCACTAGTTAACTTAACGTGGCCCGTCTTTTTAATTACTTAAGACCATTTATCTTAGCGTTAAGTTTAACTAACTTAACTAGTTTAGTTTTATCTATGCTAACTTAACCATATTGAGATAACTAATTTAACTTGTGTAATAAAATCAAGATATTTACTCAACTTTGTTAATCAATTATATTTAGATAACTAGTTTTTCTTAGGTAATTAACTCAAGATGATATTTTAACTTAATTAATTATCTTGAGAAAATTAATCTCAACTTAACTCATTAACTTTCATTATCTTCTCAACATCCTTTTTTGAGACCAAGGTATCAATGATATCTATACTAACTTCTTGATTTTAGTTATTAGCACTTAGTAATAATTAGCCTCATGTTAATCATTAAGTCATAGGTGTTTGTTAATTCCCTGCGGTGACTAGTAGTTTTTCAACGTCCCCACCTAGGAATAACCGTTAATCGTAGCTTATATGTCACTTATAAACTTAAGTTCCATCTAGTGAATAATAACATTTCACTTTCATTGTTAAGTTCCCACGGCACCAAGATGACACTCGTCATTGACTCATGGTTACTCATCCATTCAACATCTCCCCTTAGTGGATTCCATGCCCCTATCATTTTAGTCGTGTGAAGCCTTCAATCCTCTAAGTCAAAATTCACAATGTAGGTTCGGAATTTACAATCGTACTCATATAATTTTAGTTGTGGGGCTTCTACTTTGAGATCCTTGTCATGAGTGAGTACATTAATACACTTTCAATTACAAGTATAGGGGCAAAGAAGATGGATATTACACTTCTCCAATATGCAATGCAAATACAAAAAATTAGGTACTCTCTATGGAGTTTCCTATGACAATGTGGCTTGTATGGCTACTACAATATCTCATATTTCCTCTATGATGCTCTAATATATGCTCCCTTGATTTTCTTAACTATAGAATAATACAATAACACCATAAAAATGGAACCACGTTTTGTTGTGGCGACCATGTTTTTTAAAATGTCATGATAGGCATCTAGGGTTATTTTTAGGGTTTCTTCATGCGACAACTCTTGATTGGGGTTAGAGTTTTGAACCCTAGAGAATGTTCTCGAAATTGCATAGGCAACTAGCTCCACATGTGTTGATAATAGTAAATTCCTTGGAGTCCACTCGATACCATTGTAGTCAACAAGACTGGTCAACTTGTGGGAGATATAACATCCTTATATAAACTCCGATTGGAGTGATATTGCCACCATTGGAGAGATCTCAGGGTGCACAATCCCTAAAATCGGCACTACAAGCCAATTCATTTACTCATTCCACATGGAAAAAAACAAAATAGATGACAAATCATATATTGATCCATTTTATATCACGTGAACTAATGGATCTTCCTTAACACTTCTTCTAAAGACTTAAGTGAAGCCTTTATCAAGATCTTTTTGAAATATTTTCCATAATTTCTTTGAGTCCTTTATTTCCTTGATCATTTCTTGGTTACTAAATAAGTAGTAAAAAACAACCTCACACACATCAATAATAAAATATTTAAAAAAATTTACAATAATATTGTTATATATTCACCCATCCCTAACCAAAACTTAATCCCTTTATTTAATGTAAAAAAAAAGTAATGTAAGAGAGAAGGAAAACAAGTAAAATGCCTGTATAATAGAATACTAAAATACTCCAAAGCTCGGAAAAAATATTTATCTTCTAATTTCATAACTCTTGTATACTAATTTGGATGTAGACACCAGACATATTTGTAGAAAGTTTATAACGAGGAGAAAAGCATGAAATGGAAAATAAACATTAAAACAATGTAATTTGCATGGGAATAGAACACAAGATGATGGAAGCACGAGGTAACTTAAAGACACACATCAATAAAAAATAAATGATAAGGGTTAAGTTAGCATATTTTCATCACAAAATTTGTAAAAAATGATAAAGATAAACGCGAAACACATTCACGTGTGTTCTATTTATAAATTGCATAATAAAAAGGGCAGGATCACTAAAAGCTTTGGTAAAAGGAATAGATGATCTTGGAACTTGTAAATGATTTCACTGGTTTCAAAGAGTTATTTCAAAATAGTTATTTGAAATTTCATGTCCGTAACATGTTTTCATGTAAAGTTGGTATTGGTCAATAAAATATTCTTGTTATGCATTTACTTGTTAAAGTATGCTCACATATTAAATCCTAGAATAATGTTTTTTCTTTTAAAAACTCATATTATTTTAAGGAGTTTATTATAAATCTTTATAACTGGTTAAAGTATGCTCACATATTAAATCCTAGAATAATGTTTTTTCTTTTAAAAAATCATATTATTTTAAGGAGTTTATTATAAATCTTTATAAATTCTAGAATCATTTCTTTTATAAATTTGTAATATATATCAGTTTGTTATAAATCCCAGAATCATTTGTTTTTATAAATGTTAATAGATATCATATACTTTTGAAGGAGTTTGTTATATTTTTTTATAAATCCTACAATCATTCGTAAAAGGGAATAGATATAATATACTTTTCAAGGAGTTTGTTATATTTTTTTTATGAATCATACAATCATTCGTAGAAGGGAATAGATATCATATACTTTTCAAGGAGTTTGTTATAAATCTTTATTTTATTTCCTTTCCTTCAGGTAAATTGTTATAATTCTCTTAATATTATGTATTAAAATTATTATAATTTACATTGTTTTTATGGCTGTATATTTAAGTTGATCTTATAATTTTATTAAGTTAATTTTATGGACTCACCTTTTCTAGAATGGGCCCAAGAGGTTGGCGTATCATCGTTGTAACTTATAAAGTTGCGTGATATTTGAGCATGTAGTTGTTGTTCTAGAATGTTGGTGACTGAAACGGTAGCGGCAGTACTTAAAGGTGAGAGAATAAATATATATTTTGAAAGAAAATTAAGTTTTAATTTTTTTGCATTTTTTTAAACTTTGAGAATCTTGGGAGCGTTGAAGGTGAGAGAATAACTAGCATAGCCACAAGTAAATGGTCCGTGAATGGTGATAAGCACAACAGACCATTTAGTTTTTTTTAAAGATAGCTAAATGTTAAACAAAGGATAAAATATATAATTTTATATCCATTATTCATACTAGATTGTTAGAGTTAATATAAGCACAAAACAATACTATTTAACAAAAAACAAAAACAAAAGCTGATATGAAAAACAAAAACAAATTGTTATTGGTTTCTTTCACTGCCCTTTAACTCAAGCTGATTTAAATCTTAATCAAGATGCATTTTAACATAACAATATATGATAGACAATGAAATGAATCCCTGTTTGTTACACTTGGGTTAATCTTGTTGATCCGCTCAATCAAGTCCAAAATCTGAGATAATATCTAAATGCCTATCAACATAAATATGATATTTTGAAAGAAAAATGAAAATTAAAGGTTTTTTAAATTCAAAGAAGTTTTCAGTATAGGTGAATGATGTGTAGTGTTTGGTGTAGAAATGCTTTTATATTCCTTTTAAGGAAAGTAGCGAGTATAACTTATTATAAATGAAATGTTGGCATAAAATTATGTAACCAAATATAAAAAATAATTAACTAGCACAACCACAACTAAAGTGGCAAAGATAACTGGTTGTTTTTATATCCATTATTCATACAAGATTGTTAGAGTTAATATAAGCACAAAACAAATACTATTTAATAAACAAACAAAAAACAAAAACCGATTTGAAAAAACAAAAATAATTTGTTACCAATTTCTTTAACCACTCTTTAACTGAAGCTTATTTAAATCTGAATCAAGACGCATATTTAAGCATAACAAGATACACTTGGGTTAATCTTGTTGATCTATTCTAGCAAGTCCAAAATATGACATACTAGCACACTAACATAGTTTGTGGTTGGATCACGTAGATATGAATCAAATGGTTAAGAAATAGTTATGAAATGGAAGACAATTTTGATTTTTTTTTCTGATATTCTTCTAGTTAAACTCATTTAACTATGAGTTATCCATGCCTAATTACATGTTATCAGAGACATTCTTTATGTTATCCATTTATCAACTATTAATTACTTTTTATATTATTTTTCTTTTTATCTCTCATTCTTCTAGTTGGTTATCCGTTCATTAGCTATCAATTATCTATGCATTGCTACCAATTATCCATTTATCAGCTAACTACGAGTTATTTTTATATTCCTTTTTTTATAATTGTTTATTTAGAATTGTGAACTACTGCCATAGAGTCAATATCTAGAGTACGCTTGTCTCATCCTAGTCCGTAGATGAAAAAACATAGGCCCAAGTCCACCCCAAATCTCAAATAAAAGGCCTATGGACGTAAATATCTAAACACCTATCAACATAATTAAAAACAAGGACACCCACATAGTTTGAGGCTGGATCACTTTAGGATCACTTTAATATGAATTTAATATGGATCAAATGGCTGAGAGATAGTTATGGAATGCAACACACTTTGGAAATATTTTTTTATTTGTCATATTCTTCTAGTTAAATGGGTTCAAGTGGGAGTTATCCATGCCTAGCTACATGTTATCACTGGAATTCTTCTTGTTATTTATTAGTTATTAGTTATTATTTATATTTGTTTTCTTTTTATCTCACATTCTTTCACGAACTATTGGTTATTCATTCATCAACTCTAAGTTATCCATGCATTGTTACAATTATCTATTCTATTAAAAGTATTGGTTATTTTTTATATTCATTTTTATATAATTATTTATTTTGAATTTTGAATAAAAACTTCTCTGAACATGATTAAAATTGTGTAACTAAATATAAGAACTAATTAATTAAAAATTACAATAAAAAAATTAAATCTCTTCACACTTGAAGTTTTATACTATAAATATTTAAATATAAAAATACACTTTTTTTTAATATTGTTTTCTACATCTTTTGTTCTATTCTGTACCAATATTTGTGCGGTCCTTATTTTTATGAAATTAATTTAGCCAAGAAAAGTTCCTACTGTGATCAAAGGGGACGATGAGAGACTTACTATACCATTATACCGTAATTAGTTAATACCACAGCCTAAGCGACACAAAAAGTGTAGACTAAGACGCTTGTTACATGTGAATATGACATACAAAAGTGTTTACCTAGTGATTGGCCAACTACGTCTGAAATTTAATACTTGTGGAGAGTTAAAACTCCCTAATCCACAAGTCTAGCCTGAGCTAGTTGGTGTATGACCCTATAAAATAAAACTTACTAATAATTTTGAAATTATATCATTTATTTTAAGGGCTTTTTTTTAGTCAGAGGGTAAATGGCATGAAACTTATGTGGTGTTTTGACTCAAAGTTGAAACAAAATGACTAAACAAAGAGAAATGAAATGCAAAAAGCAAAAAACTATTCTCTTTCTTTTCCAAGTAGAAACTTAGAATCCACAAAAGAACAAATTCTTTTTATTTTTTCAAAAACAATGATATGCCATGCAATCTAGACTAATAAACTAATCTACATGCATATAAAGCAAACATGTGTTTTTCTTTTTCTTTTATAAATGCAAAAGAAAACTAAGACTATATTTTTTGTAATTTTTGAGATTATCTTTAAAAACTGAAAACGAAACTACTATATGCACATCAAATGCAAAAGTTTCTAAATGTTTTCTTTTCACTTTTTAAAATGCTCAAAGACTACTATGCAATTAAATGCACTAAGCTTGAGTATGTTTGAATTAAATCAACTGTATAAAGCAAGGAAAGTGAAGTAAAATGGATTAATAAGACCAAAAATCAACCAACAAGGGAAGACTTGGAACCCTAGCTTGGGTGGGCACAATGAAAAGAAATCACTAAAATCACACAAAGGTAAGTGACAAACCAATCACTATACAAAGTTAGACTGGAAAAATTGTGTCCAGAACCCTAATCATTGATTCGGAGAACTAACACCTCAACCTTAACCCAAACAAGAAAATCCACTTGAAAATGCAAACAGAAGACAATTCGAACAAAAGAAACTCAAGGGATTTACAAGAAAGCACAAAGTGTGGCGAAAAAGGTCATCAAACTGACATCACAGTGTTTATAAGGAAGACCAACCAACAAACAAAACTTATAGAGGGATAGGGACAAGCAAACCATAACCCAAACAATTCCTATGCTAAGGCTTGTACACGACAGTGTATAAGGAAAACTTGCGTACTGTGCGCGACTGTCCTAGAGAGAAACCTGCGTACGCAGGCCTCTATACGTGACTGTATGCAAAAGCAACCCGCGTACAGGTACAAAATTTTCTAATAAAAAGGAAATTTTTTCAAGGTCTTCAAACACTATCCTAAGCATGAACCGGGACAAGATACCACACACAAACTCAAGACAAAGACTTGTCAAAGGTAAACAGAAATAACCTACAGCAGTATGGGCTCCCTAGCAGAGTCTCCGATTTTGTTGTTCATGAATAAACACCTTATAACCGAAGTTCTGGGGTTACCAACGTACTCTTAAAAACTTGCAGACAATAAGCTTTAAAGTACAAAAAGGAAATAGGAAGATAGAATGTACTCACCTGATTAATGACGGTTTATACAACCTTTGTCTTCTCCTGCTCTACTTCTCCTCCAAAGCTTTCAGGGATGCACCTCCTTCACCTACAAAGAGCAAATCCTCCAAGTGCAAACTTATACATGTATATATGACAAGTTAGATAAACAATATATAGAGTGCTTAATCATAAATATTCATCAAACCATGATGCATGAAAGATATTCAACACACATTTGGAATAAGGATTCTCTTTATTAACAATAGTGAATGAGATAAGGTTACAACCCAATGCCTGAAACAAGGACTCCTCTGCAACCAAAGGATTTTGAGTTCTGCTGCTCCAAATACTTCTGAATAGATACCACCAGCATAACTTTGCTCTCCAAGAATATTTGATTAATGCCCTCCCCAAGGCCTCTATTTATACTTAGTAAAATAGAGTAGTTTCGAAGGTTGAGGAGGTTGAGACAGTTAAGATAGTTATTGATTAGGGATTAACATATCTCCATTAATCACAATTTGTTATTTTTAATTTCAAAGGAAGGCGTACACGAGTATTGATACTGGAAACCCGTGTATGACACGTGAGTTGCTATAAGGGAAATATGCGTACATATCTGTATGCAGATTGCAATGACAATACTCACATACAGTACATGATAGGATGTAGGAAAAGTCACCTACAACAATTGACATATGAAAAGGTAAAAATGGAAAGATGGATGAATAGTGAATTTATTTCATAACATGCTCATCTATAGTGTTTTAGGCAACCTTCAATCCATAAATGTCCTTTTGTGTGCCAACAAGTGAAGTGTCAGCACTCGGACGGAGAAGTGCCATTTGGGCTAATAATAGTTACCCCCGAAGTAGAAACATATTTTGAAAAATAAGGCAATAAAGAATTAAAAAACCATTCAAATAAAAACTCAAGAGGGATGTTGTCCTTAATTAGACTCGTCCACCTTTTTCCTTACTAAATATGGTCAGAAATGTGTGTAGACTTGTTTATCCTAAAGGTTTAAAAAAGGTCTGTATTGGCATAGTACTAGATAGGAAGTTTGAAGTGGCTGAAAAAAATCGTCGCTAAATCAAGGAAACTATCGTAAGTAGTAGATGGCATTTCAATGTACCATTTGGCTGTCACGCTAGTTAAATTTCTTTTAAAAAGTTTTATCCCAATAAAGTAATCATTTAGCGATTTTGAAGAGCACCATAAATGAAAGGTAGTGACTTGGTCACCATGATATTCACCAGTTTTTCCTTCAAACTTTGGCATGTCTAAAGGTAATTTGACCAGAACTGGTGGCCATCTCGAGTCATGACGCTCAAGGTCATACATCAATTTTGAAACAATGGAAAGTTTAAATTTTCCAGAAATGGGAGATGGGGCCTAGATGGAATTTGATTTTAAGGAGCTTGGTGAGAATAAATTCTTGCAGCAAAGTTCCAATAAGGTTAGTTGAGGTTTCCCCCAACCGTTGGCTGTGAAGTAACAATTGTTTAAACCAGGTTCTACCAGAAAGACAAAGAGTTTCTCCCTTGGGGTGAACTATACTAAGTTTGGCTATCTCTGACTGAAATAGGTGTTGTAGAAATAGGAGTGATATTACTTCCACTAAACAATTAAAAGGGGGGGATCTTGATTTGTGTAATCAAAGGTTGGCCAGTGGTTTGAAAACGAAATCATGAAAAGGGATTTTGGATTCCCAAATATACTTTAGATTAAGTAGGAACAAGGCCCATAAACAGTGATGATGGATGGATATGTCCTCCAATAGCAAGGATAAAGCTTAACAAAAGGGGTAGAACTCTCAGGGTTGTTTTGAAAATTTGTAAATAATGGGGAGGATGTAAAAGGAACACTGGTGAAAAATTGTAAATAACGGGGAGGATGTAAAAGGAATGTTGGGTATACCAATGAAAACTACATTAGACGGCGCAGTAGTGTTATACATATATTCTAGAGGAGTAATCACTCTAGTACTTGGAGAAATGGTGGATGTCAAAGTGAATTTCAATGACACTACCAGTGTAGAGTGTGTTTTAGATATCGATGCACTTACATGTGTATGATACACTCCACCAAATAACATAGATGAAGGAGGGGTGTAAATATCCCCTAGTCCTTCTCTCGTATTTTCGGTTACAAAACTTAAAGGAACACCAATCCCAAGTTGGCTGAATGGAAGTATTTGTATAAGAACCAAATCTTCTAAGTGAGTGAGGGGTGGGTTAAAATTTCTTGCAAACTCTTCAGCTTGTAGGTCCTCAACTTCTACTAAAATAAGACTAGGTTAAGTATATCTAATATGTTCAGGTTCTTTTATACTTTCACTTATACATGTCGATTCAAAATAACAACTCATGTTAACCTTCACCTTTGAGGTGGTGGTGGTAAATTCCACAGGAAGTGGTGGAAGGTTATGCAGCATTTTTGACCTACAAAGAGATCGATATTCCATAACTAAAATTTCAATCACACACACCTAAAGGCCAATCTAGAATACAAGTACTCCAAACAAAAAACTACTATAAAATTCTTAAGTATCCAAACCAGGAAGATAGAGTTACCTTTTAAAGGAAGTTCTAGAATGATGAGGGACCAAAACTAACCAGTGAAGGGGTGAAGAATAGTTACCTAGGGTCTCGATATAATTTATTTGGGGAAAACATTTGAATCAACAACCACTTTTCTAAATAGTTGCATGGGGTTTCCTCCCACATCTATCCTAGGTAAAACGGAAATATCCTTCCACTATAACCTATGTAAGAATACTAGTGATCAAGATACTATGGCTACCGATACTATAAATAAGGTTCGACAGAACAATCGTTAGTCCAACTGATGTGCATGGATAAGGTAGAAAATCCTGAAACTCAAATAATATCGACCCTGGAAGAGGCCAAGGGTGGTACTGAGTGAATCCCTGAGTGCACAATAGTTCTAGTGTATGATAAACTGAGTATTAGAGGGGTATCTCCGCAAGCCAATATCGTACGACCTCGTTCTTGACTCCTGTGTGAGAGAATCTTTCAAGTTCTCTTTTTGCAAGATTGTATTTCCTAGAAGAATAGTCACTACATCTGAGTTTGATAGTTTTGGGTAGTTTAAGGATGAACACTAATGAAAAACTTTCTCCTAAACTAGTAGATGTCCTCCATAAAAAAAATTACTTTTTGATTTTAGATTATAATCGTTCTTTTTAGAGGCTATAAGTTACTCAAGGGTAAATGGTTGTGAAACTAATGGAATTTTTACTCAACAAGAAAGAAAAATATACATGATGTAATGAATTTCAAATTAATGTTTTCACTTTGTTTTCCCTTTTTCAAAATTAATGAAACTACCTACTTGAATTTGGAAATAAAGTTGTTTTCTTTTTCTTTTGAAGTTTCAAAAACTATGCAAATGCACCTACCTAATGTAGCTAGACTAGAATGCACGTAATTTGTATTTGTTTTTATTTTATTTTCAAAATGAAATAAGAAAAAAAAATTATGAACAGTATGTAAGTCATATATAAAAGTTTGTATAAATCAGACTCGGGTCCTATGATATCATAAAAACAAACTTCAAGCCACTCAAGAATTTTGACAATAACCAACTTGGAAAAAAACGACGAAATCTTTGCAAAAACGTTGTTCAAATTTTGGGAAAAGGGGTCATGTCAATCATTAAGAAACAAGTCAAAAAGTTGTGCCAGAAATCAATAGGAATTGTGATAAATAGACTCTACATACACTCAATCCAAGCATAAGGCAAGCGGTAATACCTAAACCAAATATTCTACATTCACTCCAACTAACTCCAAAAAACATACAAATCATCCAAACATGCACCAAAATAATTTTTCTATACCAACAAAGTTCTTAAAAGAGTTTTGAAATCCTCAAATATTGGAAACAAACTGGAAAAACAAACCCTATCTTGTCAATCTCAAGTAACTTACTGGAAATATGTGACTATGTAGTAGGAAAACCATGTATGATACGCAACTGTATAGTATTAAAACCACTTATTCTCAGGAGATACGTGGGTGCAAGTAGCCTGCACTTGTGTTTTCTTCCAAAAATTTTCAAAATGAGAAAACAAAATTCACAAAACTTAGGAAATTTAGTTGGACTCAACTAGATATTACTTCTACAAGTCAAAAATAGAACCAAAAACTAACACACTAAAAGAAATGACTACAAAAAAACCCCAAAGCAAAGGTAACTCTCCAATGGAGTCGCCATTTCTATTGTTAGGGAATTTATACTATTCCTGGGGTATGAGATCACCAACATACTAAGTTTACAAATACACTATAAAAAGGTGTATTTCAACACAAATCAAACTTGTATATTATCAAAGAGTGGAACAAAGTTCAATGTATAGAATATGCATACCTTATTTCGACAGTTGATCCTAGATTTAACTTCTCCTAAATAAACCCTTTGATCTGTTGCTCCAATACCTCATTCTAGATTGATCTTCTTGAAACCTAGTTCTGATCCCTCTCGCTTCTCTTCTCAGAGGAAAATACTCTATAATAACACTATCTCTAGAAATGGTCCCATTTTACTCTAGCCCCACTTCTCTTTTTATTTTCATTTGGGGGGAGGAGTTACGAGGTTAGGGAATTTAAGGAAGGTGGGTTGGTGTCCATATCGACCCCAACCGCCTCATAATTAATTAGGTTTTTATTTTTTAACGTGTTTTCAAGGAATACATGACTACAACAAGATCAACTTGTGTATATCACATGATTTTCCTTAAGGAAACTTGTGTATGCAACTTTTAAGGTAAATATGTGGGTTTACTTTGGACAACTCATGTATAAGGTGTGGGTTGTCAAAGGGAAAGTCGCGTATATACTCAAAACTCAGAATAAAAGGGTGTTATTTATAGAGGAATCATCATATGATTTAGACCAAAATATACTATAGCCATAAGGCTCTTCAATCCATCTTGTCCTTTTATGTGACGACATGTTGAGTATCATCACTCCAACGTAGAAGTTCCATTTTGAGGTATAACAGTTGTTTCTGGACAAAAAGGGGGAATGAGGGAATACACCACTAATAAAGCACTAAGATTTTGAAACCGCCTTGATAGGATCACACAAAATAATATACTGCAAGTATAGGAGGCATTGAGGAGATCACAGGAAAATTATAAAGCAAGACATGACCAACACGAGGGTGAGAAAACATTTAAAGGTGGAGATAGAATTTGGTTTCACTTGAATAAGGAAATAATATGAGGTCCTAGTTAGAAGATAAATGAATTAAGGTACGGTCCTTTTGAATTGTTGGAGAAGGTAGGTGATAATTACTACATAGTGAGACTACCCCCATATATGCGCATTGACATAGTAGTGAATGTGGAAAATATGAAACTTTATAAACATTCCATGTTTGGTGAGGTACTTGAGTAGGTATTACATTTTATAGAGGACATAGTACTAACGAATCAAATGGATTTAGTACAAGAGATGTTAATTGAAAATAATTCCATAACAACCATGTGAGGATGTATGAAATTCGGTAGGTGGGATTGACAGAACAAATTCTAGGCAAGGAAAAATGGTACTCCAAGGACAAGGTAGAGGAAAAATTTCCTCACTTAATCTAGTAAATTACTTTAAGTACCAAAGCCATCAAAAAATTCAAAAGTTGTGATCTGAAGGATCAACATATAATTTGTTATCTATTGCAGTTCCTCATGTGTGGAAATATTGGATGAATTGGCTTGTAGGGTCAATTTTACATCAGGCCTCACTTTGCAGATTTGGGGTCCAAAAACTTATAAGGCATGTTTAATGGATTGAATGATGTTTTTTAGGGTCAAAATTTAATCAATTAATCAATTCCCCTTGATGTTATTTTACACTACAAGATATTTCCAATAGTCCAAGAATTTCCTCAATCGGAGCCAATATGAGAAAGTTATGCCTCCCACAAGTTGATCTATATAGTTAACCACCATAATACTGAATGGATTCTATGTTAGCTCTCATTTATCATACTTGTTAATCTATTCATATCTATAATTTCAAGATAATTATAAAAGGTCCAAAAACCCGACTGTTATAAAAAATTGACGCATGCAAAAAAACTAAAAATTAACCCAAGACAATTATTAAACTATATTAAATATGAGGTCGTTAGGAAAAGAAGATTTTCCATTCTTTTGATGTTATTGCATTTCTCCGTAGTTGAGATACAAAAAGAGAGTGGATATTATATCATAATAGAGAAAGTACAAGATCCTTCAGTAGCCATTATGGCTATAGAGGAATAGCTAACTCCATAGAGAGTACCTTACTCTTTTTATTTTCAAACTATATAAAAGAGGAAGGAATATTCCTCACTTATAATAGGGTTTTTCCCATAGTTGGTTTTCCTAAGGTAAACCTTTTGTTCATTGTACGCATCGTGTATTTCTTTGCTCTAATTATTTTTCTTTCATTTCCAATTTATTTGGAATTTAGTTGAAATAAGATAATAAACAAGAACTAAGTTATGATATTTTTTGTGAGGAAATATTCTAGTTGAATATCCATGTCAGTTTATGAACTAGGTTTGAAGAAATATTTTTTCCAATTCTTGAACTGTAAATTTTCCCTCAAAACCCCCAAAGAAAAGTTCCATGAAACTGATATGATCTGTAAACTTTTATGGATAATGTAGTGGAATTGTTTGTCACAACAAATCTTACAAATTTAGGTAAACTCTTATTTAGTTAGTGCTTTCTAGAGATTTTAGATTCATTACATGTTAGCTTAATTATCAAATATGGTAAAGAAAACTAAGACTAAGAGGGAAATGCCTAGGTAAAAAGTGCACATCTAGACACACAAATAACATAAGGTAAACCTCAAGAGAAACCGCTATGGGGAGAAATCTAGGCTTAAGTGAGGACTATGCCTTGCTCATTTCTTCACTAATATGCAATGAAAATACAAACAAGATGGCACCTCTATGGAGTTATCAATGATAATGTGAGTTGTATGGCTACTACAAGATCTCCTATTTTCTCTGTTATGTTGCAATATATATTCCTTGCATTTGTTGAACTATGGAACAATACAACGACACCTAAGGAATGGAACCCCTTCTTCTCCTAATGTTCCAGTTCTTAATAATTTACTCATAGCCATATAAGTTTAGTTTTAATGTTTTTGAATGATCCAAATACCGATTAGGATTTATGGTTTTTGACCTTATAGAATTTTCTTGTAATTCACATAGCCAAAAGTGAGACCAATGGCTTGCTCTTTTCTTCTTGTAATGTACCTGACACTCTCGTTACTATTTTTGCAAATGGGGTATGATTTTTTTTATTTTGTTTAATTCCTCCAACAAACTAATCAATTAAATTAGCCTCAATAACAATAAACCATATTCTTTTTGTGATCCTTCATACTTTTTAACCCTCACTATGTAGTCTCTTTATTACTAGGATGACTATTTTAATTTCTTCTTCGTTTACATAATTTGATCGACATTCTTTCCTACGTATGAGAGAATACAATAATATTAAACATGTAAGACATGAAGTCCTTGTAGCCATAATAAAGTTTTAGAACAACATAGTTAACTCACCAATTGAATTCTTATATTTATCCTTATCAATAATATAAAATGTCAAACAATTATATTTATCAATTTAACACATCATAAGTGTAGTTACTTCTTCTTATCCTTGTATCAAGAAAAAACTATCCAACAATGCACTTCTTTTCAAGTAACAATCTTGTATCTATTTACTTATTTTCATACAATTTACGTTAAAGTAATGCATTATTAAATGAAAATACCAAGTGGCCTATAACTCTATGCCAACCTAAATTTATATCTATCCTTTTAATTAATGTATTCTACACAAAACATATAATAAACTTTTCACATTATTTCCCTCATACTTAACCACATTGTTAACTTAGTTAAGTGTCATATGGATGTAATAAGATAAACTATTATCTTTAACTAACCTCCATCATATTTGGTTCAATATACAATTCAAATCTGAAGGTAAAGTCTAATCACTCGGTTAAGATTTTGGTTTCAACCTTCATCAATAAATAGAAGTCTACTAACGATCCTTGTTGTAAGTGAGATAATTTATTTAAACCACTAATTCACTATACATAATCATGGGAATTGGAAGTTTCACACTAATTTAACTAGAGATATCATTTTTTATGAATTTAGTTCATTTACTTCATAAATTCGCTAAAATGCAAAATCATAAAGACATGATTACTTAACCAAAATAAAAGCAATATTGATGTAATTAACTAAATATTTATTTCTTATACTTATAATAATTTAATCAAGATTCATCATTTCCAAACATTAACATTTATAAAATATTTGTAGATAATTAAACATAATTCATAACTCAACATAATGAGGGTACATCCTTGTAGAATTCTGCCATCTTATATTCATTTTATCTAAATCACATAGACTAGACTGACTGAATAATTGACTTTAACTTTCCTACCAACCATCTGGCTCTCTATTCAGCTTTTGTTTTCTTGCTGAGAGGCCACCCTTAACTTGGGCATGAATCTACTAAGGTAAAGAACAAGGAAAACTCTATCCCCTAAACTTATTTCTTAAATCTTTATTTGAATCTTATACTGGTTCCTTCTTTCTAGGATTTTGGGTGAAGTGGGTCCTTTGGACAAAACTAGAGGACTCTCAATCTTGATACAATATGCTCTCTGTTCTTAGAATTTAAGATAACAAAATCTTATTTAACTTTTATTTATCAGACCTATCCATATACCTTACTCTAACTAATAAGGAAGTGGAGTTTTGTTTGGTATGTCTACTCATAAATAACTAAGTATTCATCCATACTCAATGGATTTCAATTTAGTTTTATAACTTTCTTTTCCAATGAAATTCGACTTGGACTTTTACTAACAAAATTATACTCCTTTATCCATAATTTATGGAATTCGGCTTGGCCCTTTAAATGATACATAGCCACGCTTTTATTTAGCATGGGAATACTCTCCCCAATGAGTCTCCCGGTATTTCAAAGTTTAAACAATATTCATTTGAACGTTTTGGCATGGGATGCTTTCCCATCCTACCAAGGTTTGAACAATATTCAATTTTTAATGTTTTGGCATGGGATTGCTTGCCCAACCATTTCAAAATTTAAACAAGATCCAATGTAAACGTTTTGGCATGTGACCATCCCTTTCAAATTTTAAACAACATTCAATTTCAAAGTTGAAACAAGATTCAATTTTAACGTTTTGGTATGGGATCGCTTGCCCAGCCATTTAAAAGTTTAAACAAGATTCAATCTTAACGTTTTGGCATGGGATCGCTTTCCCAACCATTTCGAAGTTTGAACAATATTAAACCTTAATGCTTTGGTATGGGACCGCTTTCTCAAATGGAGAAACCCATCCTACGTATGATTTAATAAAATCTGTTGGCCGTAGGAAAGAATTTAGTTAGAAATGTTCCCAAGAATGTAGAGAGTTTGGTTGCATGGAGAAGAAGCTGTGACAGAAGCAAATGAAGATGGAGGAGAAGATGCGACAGAAGCAATTGTGAAAAGAAGAATAAGGTAGAAGAAGAAGCTACAGACGAAGTTGCGACGGAGGAAAACAAAAGTAGATAATGAAAAAAGAGATAAGACAGAAGAAGTAGTCACAGAGGAAGTTGCGACAGGAGAAGTGTCGTGACAAAAGGAAATGATGCGATGAAATCAGCTGCGACGGAAGAAAGTACGATAAAGAAGGCATGCATCAACACAACGACTGAAAATGATAGCTCGACAGATCGTGGGTATGAAGTCAGATAGAGTCACACGTGCTATAAGGAATAAAAGTATCTTTGTATATTGGGTCGATAGTGCCTACTGACAAGTGTAACTAGAATAGGAATGACAACCTGTTTCCTAATAGAATGAAGTCGGCTGATGCAACATCTAAAGGGTATATAAAAGGAAAAACCTAAGTTGTGTGCGGGTTACTTCTTGGTTTGTCAATGGGTTTCTTACTTCCTAGTTGGTCTATGTTTGTTTCTAGAGTAAAAGATTCGTAGAGTTGTAGAGAAGGGTGAGTCAATATAGGTTGTTTATGGATCGACAACATAGTAAAGTAGAAGAAGATCGAAGGACAGAATACTAGAGAGCATGAGAGGATAGAGGAGTCTATAAAGATAAGAGAAGAATATCTAGAACCGAGTCTGCACCTGAGGGCGCAGACAAAAAGTGCCATATATTTCTTATGCCAAATGAAGAGCACCTTTGTGGTTTTTCTTGGATGGGTTTCCACGGTAAATATTGTGTCAATGTGTAGATGATGAATGGGTTTATGTTGGATGAATGTATATGATGAATGTTCTTAAGTTGCACGAATGTATATTATGAATAAGTTTTTATGTATTTGCTTATGAAAGAGCTCTCTTATGCATGAGTCGCATTGTTGATAGATAACCTATGTGTTAAATATTATTATTTTGTTATAATCTATGTTGATAGATAAGTTAAGTAGTGTCTTATATGCGCATAGTAATAAGAAGTAATACACCCACCTACTTCGGTTGAGGGAGTTAGTAACATGCCAAGGAAGAATAAATCCCAACCCAACTACAGAAACCTGGTTCTTGCAGTTACCCATAAGAAATATCTCGGGTGAGACTACATCTTCATCGCAAGTAATATTGACTGGGCATTGCTTTGGTGGGCCAATATATTGGGATATTTTGCATGCAAAAGAAATGGAAGTTATAAGAAAACGAGCCAACAATAAATTCTTGTGAGTTGGATTCAAGAAACAATAGAATTTCAATAAAATGAGTCAACAATGATGATTGAATTGACATATCTATCATAAAAAAATACTTTTTTTGTTCATATTTTCAACATATCTCCTTGTATTTTTACTTAAATTTTGATTGGGAGGGTTCATTGGATGCATAATTTAATTCTGCATCTAATGAGTACCCATAGTGCATACTTTTGACAGACCCCGCTACTTCACCATACTTCATCATCACGTTTTTCATGTATTTCTTGTTTTTGGGGTAGCGGGTTCCGTCAAAAGTATTCAGTGTGGGTACTCATTGGATGCAAAATTAAATTTTGCATCCAACAAGCCCTCCCAATCAAAATTTGATTTGTGTAAGAACACAAGGAGATATGTTGACAATACGAACAAAAAAGTAGTTTTTGTCTTTCTTCATCCAAAATTAATAAATGCCATTTTATTATTTTCCTTAGGAGGCCATTTTAGACCTCACATTTCCTCTAATGATTCCAACTAGAACATCTAGATGATTTCTACTCAGCCGAGAGAAGGAAACATTGTTGTCATAACAAGAGGACATGTTGTGACTGGATCAAACCAAAATGCACAACATGACTAACCACAGGTGCGACCGACAACATAAAAGAAAGTATCATTAAACGTCTAGAGAGAAAATGAAGTATTCTTAGACGCACGACCATAATTCATTGACAAGAATCAAGCGTCAGCGTTTTCTCCTGCACTACCAAGAGGACAAGTAAGGGAGATGCCTGAAAGGTTTGATCAACCGTTCCGAAAGCAACCAACGAGAAAGGTTAGTAAACTCAATGAATTTTTTAAAATTTTCTTATCGCTAATCCAAAATAAATATGTTGTCGCAAAATTGACAGCACTAACAAAAGAAACTCTAGAAGAGTTGCAACGAGACAAAAGAGTTAACCATGTCAAAAAAATATTAAAGACGAGTGACTAGTCAAGAATGACTACATAGATAGGAGATTATGATATGGACTATATCATTTTGGACCTGGGTTCTGATGTAAATATTTTTACGAGACAAACATGGGAAGGTATGGGAAAACCGTGACTAGATTGGTCTTCCATTGAGCTCAGATTAACAAATCAGACGAAGGTCCTACCTATTGGTCCACTGACTCAGGTACCTATCGAGGTAGAAAGACTGAGAAAATACACGTATTTAGAAGTGATCGACATTGTTGATGATACAAACCCATATCCCGAACTTTTGGGGATTGACTAGGTGATAGACAATCAGACCATCATCAATTTTAAGAATAGAATATTTTTATTTGAAGATTCAGAGATAAAGGTGGTCAATCCAATTGATCCTCTAAAAGAACAGAGATATGTCGAACCAGTACACAGTGAAGGACAAAGCGATTATCTCGACCATATCTATAACATCACATATGCAAAAGACAACTATATAAATCCAATAGTTTATGGAAATCTTGCTGTAGTGTTAGCTCTCGTACATCAGATTCAGGTGAAGCATTAGAAAATTGGCTAAATAGAATACACGAAGTATTAATGAGAAGCTACGCAAGTATTACACGATCTATGCAATGGGTAGGAGTCAAGGAAATAGAGCTATCTACATATTAAGGTTTACCTAACCTTGCATCTTTTCTGACAGAGTTTGAGGTGAAAGTTACAGATTCTCAGTGCTTGTCTTCCCTAGATTTTGTGCTAAAAGCTACACCCGCTAGATTGTGAGGAACACTTAAAAAATATATCTCTAAATGGACACAATGTAGAAGATTAATGGAGATAGTATTTGGTGAAGAGATCAGTTATACTGGTTGTAGGTATACAAAATTGACAAATCATGTCAAACATATTGAGTACTGTTGTGCGACATGGGAGGCATGCCTGTGACAAGAATGGGTACATTAGTTTATATATACATTGGACATGATAAGAAGAAATTGGTATACATCAGTTGAACTGTTACGAGGAACTATTGAGTAGAAGGAGTTAAATACTATTTTCACACATACATTTGAGTTCGCAAATGACCATCCTTCGATTGATGTTGCATTGCTAGTGATGAAAACAAAGATATTCGAAGATATCCATGTTGCAATGAGAAACTTCAATCAATGCAACATGACAATCCACCATTGGATGGAATGCTACAACGTGACGAGAGAACATGATGACGATGAATTTATTGATGTAAACATACCTGAGTCAGAAGGTATGCACACAGTGGAAGGATTTGGTATTTCTAGTGACCAATTCCTGAGTCCACTAAAAGTTAAGATAGTTAATATTGGCTCCGTAGAGAATAAAAAATTTGTCATTATCAAATATTATTGGGATGGTCAGACTATAGGGAAGATTATTTACTTATTGCATGAGTTCCAGGATCTATTCCCTATGAAATTCTTAGAGATGAACGGGATCATCATAAACCTTGGAGAAATGAATATACCTTTAAATCCCGATGCACAAGCAATCAAGCAGGGACCATACTGATCGAATCCGCGGTATAAAGAAAAATTCAAGGAAGAACTAGACCCAATGTTGAATGCAGGTATCATAGAACCAATAGAAGAATCAGAGTGGATCAGTCAAATAGTGGTGCAATACAAAAAGGTTGTTGTTGAAGTAAGAATTTGTGCTGACCTAATAAAAATGAATGACGCTTTCTTCCATGACCCATTCTGATTCCATTTAAATATGAGGTAATGGAAAGTGTCATGGGTCAAGAGATTTATTCATTCGCTGATGGTTTCTCTGTCTACCATCATATTCGAATCACAAAGGAAGATCGACACAAGACAACCTTTACGACTGAGTGGGATTTCTATCAATACATGGTAATGCCCTTTGGACTCAAGAATGACCTTGCTATTTTTTCTAGAATAGTAGGCACTTCCTTTAAAGACTTTATTCACAAATTTATTGAAGTCTACTTCAACGATTGGACAATATTTGTGCTTATTAAGGATCATATTGAGAGCCTCAGGATGATGCAAGAATGATATCTCCAGTATCAAATTTTGTTGAACTTCAAACTTAATGTATCTTTTGTGCCCCGTTTCGAATCATGTTGGGCCATGTGGTCTATTGCAATGGATTGTTAGTCGATCCTTCTAAAAATATGATCATATTGACCTAACACCATTGACCATAGTTAATAAATTGCACGTGGGACACACTAGAGACTACATAAATTTTATTAAAGGATATGCGGAGGTGACTTCTCCAATGGAAAAGTTACTCAAGAAATATGTCAAGTTCGTGGAAAAAAAGTTTCCAATAGAGTCTTGACACATTGAAGAGCAAGATGGTTACAACAAAAACACTTATATATATATATATTGGAAGAAAGAGTTTCATGTACATGTTGATGCATCATCTATCACAATTGATGTGGTACTAACACAACCTAGTGAACGATTGATTAATCATCCCTTTACTAGTAGGAAATTATCCACAACAGATAAGAGTTATACAATGACAAAGAGAGAAAGATTAGTTATGGTATATTCTCTGCATAAATTTAGACATTATTTACTGGGTGGACTCTTCAAGATGTACAGATCATTCAACTTTGAAATACCTGGTTAATAAGCCAGTGTTGGGGGGGGGGGATATTTGCTGGTGGCTTCTTTGTTTTCAGGAATTTGACTTTGAGGTCATTGTTAAACTCATTTGACCGAATCCAAGACTAAACCATATGTTGAGGATCAAAAGTGGAGAAGAACCTGGTAACCTCTACAATAGTCTCCCTGATGCGTAGCTATTTTCAACAACAATGTTTGATGATCACTACAGAGACATCATACAATTTTTAGTACAAGTTGCACACCAACTGAACTATTGTACAAACGAAGTAGTTAGTTGTGTGAGTTGCAGACTTTCAATTAATCATTGGATAGTTTTATAAGATAGGACCTGGTGAGATTCTTTGTCATTGCATCTTGGAATGTGAGCGATCGATGATAGTGAATGAAGCACATGCTAGTGTCGCAGGAGGTGATTATGCTGGAAGAACTATGGTGCAAAATATATTGCAAGCATGATTGTGGTCTTCTACCATGTATCAGGGCGCATGAGGATACTATCACTACTGTGATGTTTTCCAGAGAATGGGAAATTCGTCACAAAGTGATGAAATGCCATTAGTACCTCAAGTAACACTACATGCATTTGATAAATGGCTCATTTATTTTGTGGGTCCTAATTTGTCTGACAGGGAAGTGCACAGCTGCAAGATATATAATTACTATGATCGACTGCCTAACTAGATGGGATGAAGCACCGTCAGTAAAATATTGTACTATTGTGACTGGTACAAAGTTTATGTTTGAAAATGTCGTGATAAGTTCAGCTTCCCAACAATTTGGATAAGTGACCAAGGTACAGACTTTGTTAACCAGTTGATTGAAGAATTGACGAAGAAATTTCAGATCTAGCATAAAAAGACAACATCATATCACCCTGAAGCAAATGGTGCTCTCGAATCATTTAACAAAATTATGGAAAATGCATTGACAAAGATTTACAATGTCCAAAGAGATGACTAGGATTGTAAAATTTCTGCAGTGTTGTGTCCATATTGCATGACGTGTAAGAGGTTGATAGGACGAACTCCATTTTCTTTGGTATATGTGAAAGAAGTTTTCATGCCAAAGGAATATATTGTACCCAATTTAAGTATTGGTACAGTCACAGAGATGACATATGTTGGTTCTATCAAAGAAATACTCTCACAGCTGGTAGAGTTGGAAGAAGAACGTTTTGTCACAGGATATAATCAAAATGGTGAGAAAGAATGACATAAAGTATGTTGTAATTTCCATATCAAGAATAATAAATTTTAGGTTGGAGAGCTTGTTCTTCTGTATGATAGAAAAGATAGAAAATTCTTCAAGCATCTATGTAAGTTAAAAACACACTGGTTAGGACCATATGTTGTAATTCAGGTCACTGCTAGAGGTGCAGTGCAATTGAAGAAGTTGGATGGAGCACCTGTCAAAGGAATGGTAAATGGAAGTTGGCTAAATCCTTATCAGGATATACGTGACTTAGTCGAATGAAAAAAAAAACTAAGAGAAAGAAAGAAAGAAAAAAAAAATTGTTTAACCACAGAAAATCTATCATCGTAAAAGAAAAGACCATAACAAAGTGATAGTAAGTCGCAAATGGAGGAAAATTGTTGTAGACCTTGTGTCTGTCATAAGTGGAAAAATGAAGGTGAAGAAAACCCATTTGTTGCAAGAAAAGGAATCTCTTGAAGGAAGGATATCGATCGCAAGAAAGAGTGATGTTGTTGCAAGATAAATCTGAGCCACTGAAATGATTGTTGGCCATCATTGTTTTGAAAAGACCAAGAGATTTTTTCATCATGATTTTTGGTCACCTCCTTCTTCACAGAAATAAATAACACATAATTTAACATGCAACTGGTGGCATGCATAGAAGTTTCCTAATGATCACTTGAATGGTCATCCCATGGGATTGAAATGACATAAAAATTTCCATTAATTTACCAAGTGTGTGAAGGAAAGATGAATTAAATGGTTAGACATTATCTCCATTCATGCCCAAGTTTTGTGTCATTCTGTTGTACGTGAGAGAGATATTGTTGTCTGCAACTTAAAGAGTCAAATCAAGTTTTTCACAAAGCATGGTTATTTCAATTTCCAGCACAATCATAACTGTAAAATCTGAGGTCGCGGCTGCATCATCATGCAAGATACTATTGGATACATCCCACTGCAACCTGCACCCATCGAAGAAGATCGGCGCCCTCCATTTTCCCAGATAAGAAAATAACATCAATACCTACTAGGTCCGTCTATTGCAACATGGGGGAAATGTTTCGCAAGCCGCAAGAAAAATCACCAGCATGACCACCATAGGAAGAGGAGGATGAACCACGACATGAGACTATGCTACCATACATCCCACCAAGATAGTATAATGCACCAAACATTAAAGTAATGAAGAATGCATTCTACCCACTGTAAACACCAACTTTGCAGGAAGGAGTTCTAGTGTCGTAAAACATTCTTCCAAACCTTCAGAAGCTAACCTCTGCGGATCACGACACATGGAAACATAAATATTTGGACCTAAAAAAATGGATGTTGCTTATACAAGATACATTGGATTCCCTAAATCATTTCGCTCCATCGAATGGATAAGAGGATTGGAATAGACATGCCTATTGTCATTACTCTTTAAGTCTCATTTAGTTCCAAGTGTAGAAGTAAATGCGTGTGTCAAACAATTATTGGTTCATTTAACGATGGTTTATTATGGCTTGCCAAGAATATTTCTATGGATGTCGAACCCATAGCATCAATCAGAGGATTACCACATGCAGGCATCGATCTAGTGTCCTATTTTGAAAAATACCAAAACATTATAATGGAGACCAAGATGAAGGAAAAGTATTATTTGTCTAGGGACACTAGAGGGTTCTTAGTCAACTCCATCATTGACCATACCGTTCGGTTCGTTGCGAATATATTGTCTACCAAATTGCTCAAAAATATATGACTGAACCAATGTACTATGGGGGGGATCGCAGTGGATAAACTCCGTGCGGATGGGTTTCAAATTAATTGGTCACATTATCTATTGAATGAGATATTGGAAGATGCAAAAGAGTCGCAGGGAAAAGGTACTACATTCCACTACTTCTGGGTACTCATTTTGATTTCATTTATTGGATGGATGAAACCATAAAACTACCAAGTGGTAGACATACCAATGCATTGTCGAGGAGATCGATTCCAGAATCTTGGGTACAATAAAGATAGGAAGTGTTGAAAGAGAGACAATAATGTGAAATTTTTTATGCATGAAGAGGACTTGCACTATTAGGTGAAGAAACAAGCAAGGCTTATGGACAAAACCGTTCGATGGTTTCGAAACATCATTAAATTTTTCATTGGGCCACATAATATCTTGTTGCAGTTGTGACAAGATCCACACTGCCAATTGTTAGCGACCCAATTTTTGTTGACTAGAGAAGAATTCGAGTCCATTACCCAGGATTGGTTGGAAGAATGGTGGTTTCCTATCGTAGATGACATAATATCTTCCAAAGAAGCGTTGTGATAGAAAACCCACAAACAAAAAATGATGGCGAATAGGGAGGGGACCCACTGCCATAAACATAAGATCCAAAACCTCACAACGATAGTGTGGTAGCCTCACTACTGTCACTAGTAGTGTGGTAGCTTTGTTGTTCCCTGAACCCTTCAGATGATGAACTGCTTTCAGCTTTTTCCAGCTTCATCTTTTTAGATCCTTTCTGATGGCTAGCTTCCTCAGATTTGGATCTTTTGCTCCTCCCTTCAGTCTGGAATTTTTCCATCAAAATTTTGTTCAACTCCTCCCGAGTCTTCAAAATCCTCTCATTGTCCTTCTTGAATGATTCCATTTCAGTCTTCAAATCCTTTATAGTCTGCATCAGCTCTGAGGAGTGAGCAGTTAACTCTTCTAACATAGGTTCTATGGATAATTGTCTTGTCTCGGTGTTTGGAGACTCCTCCTGAGCATATTCTCCTAGCTTCTCCATACCTGCCTGTTAGATTCAGAAAAACAAATTTTATGTTCTTTACATAAAACAGAATATAGGTTAGTATATTATTTTACTGTTCTATGGAAACTAGTTGGGTCGCATCAAGGCCTAGTATTTGAACCATGCTCTGATACCACATGTCAAAACCCCAAAATTTCCAAAAAACTTTAAAATTTTTAAATTTGCATATCGTTAACATAAATGCAGTTAACTAATCATTTAATTAGTTATACATTACCATATTCCTTATCTGAAATTATCTGCTGGTTATGTTTAGCAGTAGAACAGTTCTTTTTAGTTTACTGACTTTGTTTTCTTTTCGTCCACAAGGTGAGACTGTCATGCAAAACTGAGCTTACTTAGCTTTTAAGATAATGCAGAAAGTTTCCTGTTCTTACAGACTACAGGTAAGAGGTTTTGGTGCTGCTAATCGCAATTCTAAAGCATTTAATACGAGTTTGTTGCAAAAAGAAAAACTCCAGTAAAAAGATAAATACTTAAAATATTCCCAATGCTTATTGAGGTACATTTAATAACCGGCCTTCTTTCTAATAGAAGTAGTTTATGGTTCTTGTTAATTTTAGACTATTTTGTATAATAGTTGTAATGTATGAAAACGTCTTCTGAATTCTTTATAATAGAGTAATGTAATGCCCCGGTTTTGACCCCATTGCATTAGATGTATATGATGATGTATATATTGTAAATGATCATGGTGTGGAGCTAAAGGCCAAGGCCCCACAATTGGTCGGTTATGCTATGTTTCGGATTTAAATTGTCACCGATGGCATATCGGGGCATGCGGCATATATTATGTTGGTCATCATGTAAATACACATCTATAATTAATTAAATGAATCCGACTAGCTACGATCGCGACAACTAAATCGAAAGGGGCATGATTTTCCCAAGGAAGGGGATGTGGGGGAATTTGTCCAACTTTGGCCAATGAGAGAAAAACTCATGTGTCTTCTTCCTTTTTTTTATTCCAACCACTTCCATTAAGAAAGGCTGCTGGTGGTTGAGCCAGTTATGGTCTTGGAAGTGGGGTGGCAGGACTGTCAGTCCTCACCCACACGCACACTCCACCCACTGTTGACTTCACTATGGAGGAAAAACCTTCACGCACTCTCAAAATTCGTGACCTTCGATTTTGCTGTTCACCTCCACAGTTTGTTCCTTCCTCACGTTGCTCATCCACACGCAGGAGTGGAATTCTCATTTGCTCTCTCACACACAGAAACTTTTGAGTTTTACCCATGTCGTTTCTTCCCCCGGGGATTTGCGGATGATGTGGTCGTATCCACTCCCCACCGGCTGATTGTGGGTTCTCCATTGTTTCTCATGCACACCCACAGGATGGGAGACTGTAATTTCTTCCCTAGCGTGGTCTGTATATGTTTTCTTGGTGATCTCGTTGCCCAGGACGAGCGGTGTTTTCCCACGTTCTTGGTTGTGGTTGTTGTGGTATTCCTTACATGTTGGGGACTGTTGTAAATTCGCCTGAGAGTCATTTTGGCCATGATAGGGCCAAGAATGACTCAGAATTCGTTTTCCCTGTTTAAGCTTTGACAGTTGACTTAATTGCTTATGTGCAATGGTTGGTCTTTGAACTGTATAAGGAGAAGGGATGGGGGCTTGGTTTGCTTGATAAACCTGGTGGCTGGAAACCACACAGACAGAGCTAGAGGGTTGGCCTTCTTCTCCATCACCCCTGAATAGCATTGGAAGGGAATGCAGGGCCTGAGGGACTGTGTAGAAGAGAAGGGACTAGTTCCTTGTGTTGGGTGTGTTTGGGTGTCTTAGAGGTTAGGATAGTTCTGGTGTAGGTGTTCTTGGCTCTGTCATGAGATCACCAGCTTAGCATTTAGCCCTTCCCAACTCCTGGATGGCCTGATAAACTCAACTGTGTTGGCTTGGCTGTGTTTTGTATATCCTTGGATATGTGTAAGCCTGCTAGTTCCATTATTCCTTGGAGAATCATGCCCAGCTCGGGGGTGGCAGCGCTGCTCAGAGATTAAGGAGCACGATGGCCTATGGTTGGGTGGAACTTTGCAGTGACGTAGCTGGTTGCGGATCGAGTTTTTCATAAGATAAGTGATCTTGTTCATTTTACTTCTGCAACTGTAAACTGTAAATTATGTTAATGAAAATGATGAACATGTTAAATGAATGCGTGTTTAAATGTATGATGTTTCCGTTGTGTCTGATAGATGATTGCATCTATGCATGGTAAATGTTCATGTGTGTATGTTTAAGCATTTTGTTTTAGCAAATTTTGTGAATGTGCATGTTCATGGGGCTCTCAGCCCGGGTGGTTTAAGAGACGGGTCACGTCCTCTTCGCCGGTTAGAGGCACGGGGATGTGACAAGTAAGAGCAACAGAGCTATACAAACCATAGTATGATTTCACTCGTATATGCATATGTTACTTAGTAAATGTAAACTAATAGAAAGTTTAGGTATTACTGTTTCTATCTTCAAACTCTGGAGTTTACTAATGTTTACAAATTTACTTCAAGCTGCTTTTTAAGAATACTATATTAATGTTAATGCATTTGATGCTTAGAGTCTTTAATCCTTCATTAATTGTTTTCAAGCATTACTAGAGGTTATCTTTAGTACTATAAACTTCTTTAGGAAACATGATTTATCCTATTTCCTTTATGTAAAATAACTGAACAAGTCTTTTAAGGGACTATAATTCATATAAGAATACATTTCTTGATTTGTTATATAGTCTATCTATTTTACTATGGTAAACCTTCTAGATAATCATAATGTGGCCTAACTTTGCCAAGTTATTAATATGATTAAGGGCGTTACCTTAATCAGGGGCTGTCACCACATAGTAGTCACTATTTTTCATTTTTGTATCTTCCAACCATATGTTTCCATTTTATTCGATATAAACAAGCCATTGAGGTTATTAAGGTCAATAGGATCGATGCCATAGTTTTTCTTTATTTTATTATCCTCTTTTATGATCCTTTACAATATAAACTTATGTTAACCCATAGTGGCATGAACTCAATAATTCATAAGAAGAGTTATAAGGTGGAATAAGAGGCTTCAAAGTCGACCATGTTTGTAATCGATTCAAAGCTTATTCCCTAATTGAGATCCTATAACAAAATCATAAACGTAGTACCTCTTTTACATAAAATTATAAACTAAGTAATTATAATATTTGTTTGGCATGGGGGTTACAACAAAATATTGCCATAAAATAAAGGAATAGTTTGAACTCCATATAACCATACTTTCTATGTTAAAAATTCATCATACAACTCCCCATGATTTCGATGATTACCAATCTAGGGTTAAATAATAAAGATCACCTCATTATTTGCATGCAGTGTGAAAGATTTATGGACTTTGCACGAGGACTAAGGATAACCATTGATTGAAAATAATGATTGGGAATCATTCTTCCAGCGAGATGTTGGTTTGAACTATACACATAACCCACTGCTCGTTGAAATATTTACTGGCTATCGGGGCATTACCATAGCCAAGTGCTGCGTTGTTATAAGAGTTATTTGACAAACCCTAGCTCTCATTACCTCCTTCTCCTTCGGCTTCTGTCACTCTGCGATGGTGCTGGTGCACCCTTGTGTCGCCTCTCCTCTACAACGGAACCCTCCAGCTTGTCCTCCTCTTATGGCTCATCTCTTACCGTTCCATACGTTGCTGTTGATCCTCCATTGGTTGTTCTACCCTCAGGTTTTCCTCTGTCATTCTAAATTGAACCCGAACCCTTGTCTGTGATAACCGCCTCCCTTAGTGAGGTTTGAAGGCTTGTTCTGCTGTAATGTAAATTGAGTGTGGCTGTGTGTCAAGCTTATTTTCCTTCCTTTTAGTAGGGTTACCTCCTTGCATTAATGGTCGCAATGCTTTTACGAAAGGTCATGCCTTCATTAAAAAGAACAAGTACGAAAAGTATAAATTCTTTCTTTGCTCTTACTGTTTCATTATTAACCTTTAAGCTCATTATTCCAGTTATGAAGTCTAATACTATTGTTTTCCTTTGTGGCTACAGGTTTGGCCCTCCCTTCTGCTTGGCTTCTAGCATAAGGATTGAGCAACAGCTTCCAAGTCCTAGTAAGCCTGGTTAAACCATGGCACTTTCTCTTTGTGGGGGTTTCCTTCGAAAATTTTGAGGGTTGTCATGTTGAGGCCTGTAACCCTGCGACTTCAGTCATTCTGTTAACTCGTTTTATACTTGTAGTAAAAAGAAGAAGCCCCTGCATTGTGCGAGGGTGCTCTGGCTACGGCCGTGATTAAAAGAGTTAGTTTCTTGTGTTTTTTTTTAAGTGTTGTGTAAGAATGATTAAAAACAGAGGCAGAAGTGCCATACTCCTCATACTTATAGGGACCGAGGGATTTAAAGAGCCATTCGAATTTCTATTAGTTTTTACTATGTAAAGTTGGAGGCCGTGAGCCTGTCTTGGAAAAGGGTTTATACCCCTCGACTCCTTACTTCTACTGTAAATATAATTCTACAGGGTTTTCATCCTGCATCTAAAATACATATGTATTAATACTATTATCTTTATTTGTATTTCTTTGTTTATTTATAGTACTGAAATTTTGAAAGCTTCTTTATGTTTAATTTATAATACGACTTTGAGTATAATACTGCCTTAACTCCACAGTTGTCGATTTACTTGTATAAAATGGATTTATAGGGTTAAACCCTAATTTGACAGCAAGAGAATTATGTACGGCCTCATCCTTAAAAGAAAAGTCTTTATTAATCTGTAATACTCTCTTGTAACTGTGGGGAATTTAGTTAAGAATTACAATAATGGTTAAGCTCAATAGTCGAGCATTCTGCCATTCTGTTATTTACTTACGATTTAGTTATACACTTGATTTTTACTATTAATAATTTCTTTATAAAGTTACTGTCAGGGTTTTTGTACCTGGTTTATACATTGACTTGCTTGTTATTAATAGATTGTTAAGTGTTAACATAGTTTGTACCCTTCAATTATATAGGGTCTTTATATTTTGTTTTATTTTATCTTAACAATGTTCTTTAAATACTATCAAATTACCTTGTAAAAATAGAAAGTATATTTAGTTCCGATTTGTAATTAAAGTATTAATAATGTTACCTTAAATATAAAAAAATAGTAATATTCCTATAATGTATAAAAATAACAAGTATATGATTATAAATATAACAAGGATGTTATCTATCTTGATAATACTAATACATTTGTATTAATATCCTTAGTATATTTTATAAGCTCATAGAAAAGTAGTATTCTGTTGTTTATTTCTGGTACCTATTTTTGTTAATACTATATAAATTCTTTTAAAGTTTAGTTTGTCTTATTAATTATGATATTTATATATATAAAAGAAAACAATTAACATTATCTGAGAATTATTTCTTAAACATATATATAGTAGCATTCGCTTTCAATTTATGAAAGATAGATTAATAATTCTGAATATTGTTCTAGCTTAGTTCAAAATAAGAAGCAAGAAAAGAAAGGAATGATTACATGATTCATCGTACATAAAATTTCATCAGTTTGTTTTGACAGTAGAATCTAGTCAATAATATCTGATCCTACTTCCAGTTCTGTTATTAAACCTATAATATTTAAATTATTTAAAACTAGAAGAAAGAAGCTGTAAGGTTAAAATAGTAGATAAATCTAATCTAACCCTACACGAGTGTGACGATTAAACTCTTCCATTTGTTTAAATAAATAAACTACTGAAAAGAAATAATGTACATAGAAATAGTTTTATCTTGAACCTATACTACTGTCAGTAAAATATCTCTTCTGATAAAGGAAATAAGAAGCAATCTACTATTCTTCAATCTCATCCTACCGTCTTATTTATAATTTTACCCCTGTGCTGGAGTACAGTCTGGTAAACCCAGATGTGGAAAAACACAGCGGGTCTTTATTTTTCATCAAAAGATTATATTACTGATAAACTAAAGCATTTACATCACTAAACCAGCTAAGTCTTATATCATAACCTACCAACATAACATTTAACCATTCACAGTTATTAAAAACAAAGACAGTTAAGTGACAGAACCTACTTGAACTTTGGACAACAACAACAATAGGAGGTCGTTCCTCCCTACCAACCCCTAGAAAGCGCTCAAACAACGACTCCTCAGGACCCCCGAGATTGCTCTGGTCTCCTTAGCTGGAACTAGGTGCAGCAGTAGTCAAATACCAGTATCAAATCTGAACTTATCAGTAAGTTCTCCCAGCTAACAAGCTGCAATAAACCAAGTTACTGCAGCAATCCTCTCAAACAACTTCCTTACTGTTTTTCCCTTTTTCCCCAATGAAATTCCTGAATAGCATTCTCCTGAATGATTATTCTCTGGAAAATATCTGAGAAACCCCTGCTCTATTCATTGGGTACTTTTAAAAAGATTGCCTAGGTCTTTTTGGGTTAGTTGTCATTTATTGAGCCACCTGCTCTGATCCCACTTTCTTGGGGGATCATGACCCCAAATGTAGGGAAGTTTCCACCTGCAACTTAGGAAGTGTTTGAGGATGCTGCCACTTGTCTTTTGCCCTCCACCTAGTTCCATTCATTAGTTTGACCAGTAACCTCTTTTTAACAGCTCTCCCATGCTGTTGTCTCCAATTTTTATTTATTAATAATAAAATATTCTGAATTACATTCCACTTCTGTTGACTCTGTTGAGTCATCAGTTCCTACTTAGCATTAAATTTAACATAATGTATTAGGAAATGTAATTAAAATAATTAACATTATTTTACAAAAATGGGGTATGTGACAGATAATATATGAGAAATAGATAGAGCTCAAAAGAGGTATCATAGATCTATTCACAGTTCTCTGTACATATGTAAAATAATTACAAGTCACAGTTGATTATACACCACAACTAACATAGTCGCAAGACATACCGGGAACGTGAGAAGAGAGACAAAGTGATGTACTAATTCCAATTATTCCAATAAGGACTCAAGTGGTGGGTGAATAAATCGACCCGGGAAGAAGACAATCGAATACTATAGCCAAGAACTTGGGCCTAATGACCACTGATTTCTTGCAAATTCCGCTATATGAAGTGTATGCAATGCATATCATCATAGTTGTGGAATTGAAAGTAAGAGAAGGTGTGTTGATTAAGAGGTGAAAGCAACAAATGATATTGTTAGAAATATTAAGAAATCACTTAAGGATGTATAACAAAAAGATAAGACTTGGGAAGAAAACATGCACAAACTATACAATGTTGTAGCACTTTCTTGCACCAGTTTTGCAAATGCAAGAATAACATAAGATATTTTTTCAGAAGCCAAGGTCATTCGACTTGGCTCAATCGCAGATGACCTTTTCAAAATTTTTGCAAACTTAGAAGTGCATTAGAAACCTAGTGCACCCATGGAGATGTTAGAAAAAAGAAGAAAATTAGCAACAGAGGATGCGAAGAAGATAAAATAATCAGAGGCACTGTGTGCCAACGTTGTCGACCAAGTTTCTGAGACTTGGGAAGCATTGATCGACGATGCATATTTAGAGAAAGTTGCAGATAATATTCATGCTACTAAGATAGAATAAAATTAGCTGAAGAATGATATGAAGAAGTTACCATTAGTAGATAAAGCGGCTAAGTCCGTGGAGATGAAGAAAATCCAATAAGAAGTTGTAGTGCTCCACACTCTGCAACAGCAGAGGGCTGACAAATTCGCAGAGTTGTCAGCTGAAGTAAAAAGAGTCACAATAATCATTTATCCTACGTGTCAGAAGGTGTGATGAGCAGCATAGGATGCAAGACTCATAACGTTGAAACACATCAGTTCCGACATTGTTGAACAATTGCGGAAGGAAAAAGAGGATGTGCAATGCGAGACAGATGATATAGTGAAAATATTTCAAGATTTTCAAGTTAACTTTTTCACAAATGAAAAAGTTGTGGAATAGCATTGTATGGCTCATGACAAACCACTAGTGACTGTTGGGGGCCTGTTATCCCTAGGGAAAGATATGCAGAATTTAGTTAGAATTTTTCCCAAGAATGTAAAGAGTTTGGTTGGAGTGAGAAGAATATGAGATAGAAGTAGATGAAGACAAAGGATAACTTGTGACAAAAGCAACTATGAGAGGAAGAATAAGGTTGAATAAGAAGCTATAGAGGTGCTATAGAGGAAGCCGCAACAGAGGAAGATAGAAGTAGATAAGGAATAAAGAGCTAAGACATAACAAGTAGTCACAAAGGAATTTTGGACAAGAGAAGAGTTCACAAAAAAGATAATCCACGACAAAAGGAAAGGATGTGACGAGAGAAACCACGATGGAATAAACCATGATAGAGAAGATTGGAAGCAGTGCAATAGTTGAAAAGGATAGCTCAAGAAATCATGGGTACGAAGTCGGATAAAGTCACACATTCTTTAAGGAATAAAATCATCTTTGTATTTTGGGCCGATTATGCCTACTGACAAGTGTAACTAGAATAGGAATGACAACTTGTTAGCTAACAGAATGAATTTAGTTGATGTGACATGTAAAGGGTCTATACAAGGAAGAACCAAAGCTATGTGCTAGTTAATTCATGGTCATTCATTAGACTTCTTACTTCCTAGTTAGTCGGTGTTTGTTTGTAGAGTCTAAGAGTCATAGAGTTGTAGAGAATGGTGAGTCGATCAAGGCTATGTGAAAATCGATAGGAGAGTAAAGTAGAAGACTATTGAATGACATAAGACTAGAGAGAATGAGAGGAGATAGGATTCTATATAGATAAGAGAATAATATCTAGAATAGAGTCTATAGTTGAGTGCACAGAAAAAGGTGCCATATATTTCTCATTCCAAATCAAGAGCTCCTTCAATGGTTGTTCCCAGATGAGTTTCCATGTGAAATATTGTTTCAATGTGTAGATGATGAATGTGTTTATGTCACATGAATGTATACGATGAATGTTCTTAAGTCACATGAACGTATATTGTGGATAAGTGTTTATGTACTTTCTTATGAATGAGCTCTCTTATGCATGAGTCACACTATTGACAGATAACCTATGTGTTAAATATTATATTGTTGTTATAATTTCTCTTGACAGATAGTATAAGTAGTGTCTTATCTGTGCATAGTAAGAATAAATAGTACACCCAACGGATTTGTTCAAGAAAGTCGGTAAGGTGCCAAGGAAGAAGAAATATCCACCCAATTGTAGAATCATGGTTTCGATAGTTACCCATAAGAGATATCTCAGGTAAGACTGCATCTGTGTTGCAGGTGCTAGCGACTAAGCCTTGCTCTTTGATGCCAATATATTGGGATTTGTTGCACGCAAAAGAAGTTTTGAACCTAGATCGAAGGCAGAAATGACAATAAAAGCAGCCACATTTTTTTGTTGTTTCTGGCATGGCATGGATTTCTCAAAAGGAGAATCATAGGACGCAAGGATGATTTTAAGGAACCATACTTATTTAAAAGTGTATAAATGTTGGCAAATATTACCAATTCTTAAATGCCAACTATAAAATGATTGGCGATATTTTTCAAAAAGTATTTTAATTTCCAAGGATTCTATATTGTTTATATAATAATTTGGCGATTTTTAGAGTGAAACAAATTTACCCCATCAAAATTGGGTAAAACAGGCTTCAAAAAATGCAAAATGACGAATCTTTTTTGGGAGAAAAACATGGAAAAATAGCCCACTGGGCTAAAATTCGCCCCTAAAATTATCCCTGGTAGGATGTGCATGAATTGATAAAATCAACCACGTGTTTTTCTTGTTTTTGGAATGGGATGGCTCTCTCAAATTGAGACACCAAGCTTGTACATGATTTAATAAAATTAGCCACACATTTTTCTTGTTTTTAGCATAAGATGGCTCTCTCAAATGGAGATGTCCATCATGTGCATTTAATAAAACCAACCATGTTTTTTTCTTATTTTTTTCATGGGATGCCTCTCTCAAATGGATATGCCCAGCCTATGCACGAGCTCATAAAATCAGCCACCCTTTTTTCATATTTTTGGCATCAAACGACTCTCTAAATGGAGACTCCCAACCTGAAAAATTATATTAAAGAAAGTCAATACATTTTCTCAAAATATTGATATTAGGGTTATGTTATTTGCATACCTGTGGATGATGATCAAAATATATAGTATTTTTCATAATGAATGCTTTTCTTGTTTGCAACCATACCCAATATTTTGATCTTCAATTCTTACTAACGTTTGGGTAGGCACGATCTCTATATCTCAATAAGGATTCCCCACTTACATTACAAGACCGCCATCTCAAAATCTATGTGGTCACACCATCTCTTGGGTTGCACATTTTCTTTCCTTCAAGTTAGTGTCTTCCCCCCTTCCTTATTCCAAAGAGATTCCCCCCTTCTTTAATTAGGCTAGGGTTTTAAATAAAAAAACCTACCCTTTAAACAATTACTTCTTATTTTCCCAAAAATAATTAAAGCACATGCTTTGGTTCGAAACCATGAGCAATTAAGTTGATTGCAGGAATTTACCTTGTCGATCCACCCCTCACTACGAGTTCCTTCCAGGTAGAGACCCAGTTCCATCCATTTCAAACTGATGCCAGTTAAATCATATCCAGATCTTGTTCAAAGGCTTGTTCCATTTATCTATCAAAGATGAAAAATCTTATTTTTTCAAGGCTAGAGTTAGTACCAGAAGTATAGAACTTCAAGACCTTATTGCATGGACCTTTCTAAGACAGCTAATAGTACTAGAAATTTGGGGTCCAAATCTATTTTGTTTGAGGTTGAAATAGAATTTATAGATTCTCCTAATGTTTATTACTATTGGTTATTAAATAGTGGTTTACTTCAACTTTAGTTTTATCTAACATAACTATTTATCTTTTGTTTTCTAACTTCACTAGTTAAATTAACGTGGCCCGTCTTTTTAATTACTTAAGACCATTTATCTTAGCATTAACTTTAGCTAACTTAACTATTTTAGATTTATCTATGCTAACTTAACGATATTGAGATAACTAATTTAACTTGTGTAATAAACTCAATATCTTTACTCAACTTGGTTAATCAATTATATTTAGATAACTAGTTTAACTTAGGTAATTAACTCAAGATGATATTTTAACTCAATTAATTATCTTGAGAAAATTAATCTCAACTTAACTCATTAACTTTCATTATCTTCTCAACATCCTTTTTTGAGACCTAGGTATCAATGATATCTATACTAACTTCTTGATTTTAGTTATTAGCACTTAGTAATAGTTAGCTTCATATTAATCGTTAAGTCATAGGTGTTTGCTAATTCTCTGTGGTGACTAGTAGTTTTTCGACGTCCCCACCTAGGACTAATCGTTAATCATAGCTTATATGTCACTTATAAACTTAAGTTCCATCTAGTGAATAATCACATTTCACTTTCATTGTTAAGTTCCCATGGCACCAAGATGACACTTGTCATTGACTCATGGTTACTCATCCATTCAACATCCCCCCTTAGTGGATTCCATGCCCCTATCGTTTTAGTCGTGTCAAGTCTTCAATCCTCTAAGTCAAAATTCACAATGTAGGTTAGGAATTTACAATCGTACTCATATAATTTTAGTTGTGGAGCTTCTACTTTGAGATCCTTGTCATGAGTGAATACACCAATACACTTTCAGTTACAAGTATAGGGGCAAAGAAGATGGATATTGCACTTCTCCAATATGCAATGCAAACACAAAAAATTAGGTACTCCTATGGAGTTTCCTATGACAATGTGGCTTGTATGGCTACTACAATATCTCGTATTTCCTCTGTGATGCTCTAATATATGTTCCCTTGATTTTCTTAACTACAGAATAATACAATAACACCATAAAAATGGAAGCACTTTTTGTTGTAGCGACCATGTTTTTTAAAATGTCATGATAGGCATCTAGGGTTAGTTTTAGGGTTTCTTCATGCGACAACTCTTGATTAGGGTGAGAGTTTTGAACCCTAGAGAACGTTCGCGAAATTGCATAGGCAACTAGCTCCACATGTGTTGATAATGGAAAATTCCTTGGAGTCCACTCGATACCATTGTAGTCAACACGACTGGTCAACTTGTGGGAGGTATAACATCCTTAGATAAACTCCAATTGGAGTGATATTCCCACCATTGGAGAGATCTCAGGGTGCACGATCCCTAAAATTGGCACTACAAACCAATTCATCTACTTATTCCACATGGAAAAAACCAAAATAGATGACAAATCATATATTGATTCATTTTATATCACGTGAACTAATGCATCTTCCTTAACACTTTTCCTAAAGACTTAAGTGAAACCTTTATCGAGATCTTCTTAAAATATTTTTCATAGTTTTTTTGAGTCCTTTATTTCCTTGATCATTTCTTGGTTGCTTAATAAGTAGTAAAAAACAACCTCACACACATCAACAATAAAATATTAAAAAATATATACAATAATATTGTTATATATTCACCCATCCCTAACCAAAACTTGATCATTTATTTAATGTAAAAAAAAAATGTATTCACCCATCCGTAACCAAAACTTGATCTGTAAAAAAAAAAGTAATGTATTCACCCATCCGTAACCAAAACTTGATCCCTTTATTTAATGTAAAAAAAAAAGTAATGTAAGAGAAAAGGAAAACAAGTAAAATGCCTGTATACTCGAAGTGATGTATACTCGAAGTGAAGAATGCCAAAGTTGGGAAAAAATATTTATCTTGTAATTTCATAACTCTTGTATACTAATTTGGATGTAGACACAAGACATATTTGTAGAAAGTTCATAACGAGGAGAAAAGCATGAAATGGAAAATATACATTAAAACCATGTAATTTGCATGGGAATAGAACACAAGATGATGGAAGCACCTGGTAACTTAAAGAGACAAATCAATAAAAAAATAAATGATAAGGGTTAAGTTAACATATTTTTATCACAAAATTTGTAAAAAATGATAAAGATAAACGCGAAACCAAGATGTCATAACACATTCACGTGTGTTCCATTTATAAATTGGATAATAAAAACGGCAGGCAAAAATAATTACAGTATCACTAAAAGCTTTGATAAAAGGAATAGATGATCTTGGAACTTGTAAATGATTTCACTGGTTTGACAGAGTTATTTCAAAATAGTTCTGAATAATATTTATTTTTTTGAAATTGCATGTTAATTCTTGTGGTCCGTGCAAAGTCTTGACATGTTTTCATGTAAAGTTGGTATTGGTTTCTTGTTATGCATTTACTTGTTAAAGTATGCTCACCTATTAAATCCTAGAATAAATTTTTTTCTTTTAAAAAATAATAGATATCATATATTTTTAAGGAGTTTGTTATAAATCTTTATAAATTCTAGAATCATTTCTTTTATAAATTTGTAATATATATCAGTTTGTTATAAATCCCAGAATCATTTTTTTATAAATGGTAATAGATATCATATACTTTTGAAGGAGTTTGTTATAACTTTTTATAAATCGTACAATCATTCGTAAAAGGGAATAGATATCATATACTTTTCAAGGAGTTTGTTATAAATCTTTATTTTATTTCCTTTCCTTCAGGTAAATTGTTATAATTCTCTGAATTATGTATTAAAATTATTATTAATTTTATGGCTGTATATTTAAGTTGATCTTATAATTTTATTAAGTTAAATTTATGGACTCACCTTTTCTAAAATGGGCCCAAGAGGTTGGCGTGCCATCGTTGTAGCTTATAGAGTTGCGTGATATTTGAGCATGTAGTTGTTCTTCTAAAATGTTGGCGAGTGAAACGGGAGCGGCAGTGCTTAAGGTGAGAGAATAAATATATATTTTGAAAGAAAACTAAGTTTTAATTTTTTTTGGACTTTTTTTTTTAAGCTTTGAGAATCTTGGGAGCGTTGAAGGTGACAGAATAACTAGCATAGCCATAAGTAAATGGTCGGTGAATGGTGATAGGCACAACAAACCACTTAATTTTTTAAAGATAGCTAAATGTTAAATAAAAGATAAAATATATAATTTTATATCCATTATTCATACTAGATTGTTAGAGTTAATATAAACACAAAACAAATACTATTTAACAAACAAAAAAACAAAAACTGATATGAAAAACAAAAACAAATTCTTTAACTACCCTTTAACTCAAGCTTATATGATAGACAATGAAACGAATCATATTTATATGATAGACAATGAAACGAATCCATATTTGTTACACTTGGATTAATCTTGTTGATTCGCTCAATTAAATCCAAAATCTGAGATAATACATTTTTTTTTAAATACTGTTTTCTAAATCTTTTGTTCTGTTCTGTACAAATATTTATGCGGTCCTTATTTTTATGAAATTAATTCAGCCAAGAAAAGTTCCTACTACACCGTTATACCGTAATTAGTTAATACCACAGCCTGAGTGACACAAAAAGTGTAGACTAAGACGCTTGTTACATGTGAATATGACACGAAAGAAAACTTATCCGCAAAAACTGTTGTATTTTGTTATGTTCTTATTGTCGAACAACCAAAATACTATTCTCGACGTTAGTGGATTGACAACGCTCATACCAATTAAACTCAATAACGTGCGGAACTGGGTAAGCTTTCCTGTGTATATCCATCCGTTAAACGAGCAGAAAATAAAGGCCACCCAATGCGGTCTGCAATTTCCTAGCGACACTATCTTTACTGGAGAATCGAATTCGAATACAAGTGTTTGAAGATCAACTTCCATGGATGGATGGATGTTATCAAAGCTCCAACTTGGTCTTCAATGGCTTCTTTGTGTCTATTTTTGGTATACACTAAATAACGGAAGAGAAGATTAAAAAATGGAGGCTTGGGGCACATCACCCAAGGTGACTAAGGCACATCACTCAGAATAGAATCTTAGCTTCACTCAAAACCAAAATGTTAATGATAAAAAACTATGAACTAGAGTGGGAAGCAATCTTTTATATACTTGAGTGATTTGTTGAGAAAGTCATCCACCTATTGAGCAAGTTACCTACTTGCAAACCCTAATCCTAATACATGCATGCATCCTCCTTGAGGAAAAAAGCAAGTCTAGCCTGAAGATGTTGTTTCCTTGCTTGTACCACTCAACCTAAAGTTGAAATTCACTCTCCTTGAGAAAAAATTTCCTTCTTTATGACTAATGATGTTTCCTTGCTTGCATCCTTTCACCAAAATCGAAATTGCTCCCTCCTTGGCCAAATGTTTTTGCTTTCTGACTATCTGTTTTTCCTATACTTTCCTTCTTTTACAACTGCCTTGTTTTTCCTTTCTTTTAACATTTTCCTTCTTTTTCTCACAAATTTCTTTTTCTAGTTTCTATCTTTTTTGGCTTGAGTTATTTTTAGCACTTTATTGGTTTACTCTAGGTTTCCATTTTTTAATTCAAATTCATGGCCTTCTTGGACCCATGCACCCTCCTTGTAAAGTAGGAAAATTACAACTCATTTACACATTAATTATTTTTCATAATAATTAATTACAAGCAAAATAAAAATTGAAATTTTAATCTATTACATGCCTCCATAGTATTAATTAATTAAATTTTTCTTGGAATAATTGATTTAATTCACTTAACCCCTAGGCACTTGACAAGTTCAACACTTTCAATGTCCTTCAAAGATAGCACATTACAGTCCTCCCCTCCCAAGTCTGCTTGTCCTCAAGCAAAAGCAATCCAGAGTTCTACAAATGTGTTCACCCTCCCAACTGGAATATTCATTGGAAAACCCTTTCCACTGCACCAGTTTGTATAGACATTCCCCTAATGACTAACCCCTATTCCACAAAATTTTCACCCATTTAACATAGCTGAGTATAATGCTTGGATCCCTGTGCAAGGATTCAAATGTTCGTGCCACTTTCAAGAAATGCTAGGGTCCCATTGTCTCAATTACATCCTCCCAAATAGTTGTAACCACAATAAAAAATCATCATCACAAAAAATGAAAGTGAGGATGTGAAAATCATACGACCACATTGAAAATTGAAAACTCCCAATACAAAATTCAATATATGTGAAACTATCCCACCTAGCATAAAATTCCTTATGTTCGTAATGGAAAGAAACACTGAAGCTCATAATTTTTTTTCTGCAATGACATAGGTGTAAGTCCCATGTCCCAAGACAATTATATGCATCCTTGAACAACCATAGATTCCCATGTTTCTCACAAAAGATGTAGGATGTGTCTATTGAAACTCCCTTGATGTAAGAAAAAGGTACACCCTCCAAGGTTCATAACTTCAACAAGTACCTACCCATCCATGGCATGGATGAAAAAATCCTCCAACTATCATGTCCATATGGGAATGTTATTGGTTTCTCATGTGCACAATCCCATTGGATCAACTCTCTGCCACTAGTCATGCAATCACCGCCATGAATGGAGGAATCAAATATAGGAAATGGATGCATTTGCTGCTGTTGAGAAGGGGGTTGTTCTCTCATCAAATCCCCATGGATGAGTGTGGGATCCTCCTACTCCTTAATTGGAACCAAAATAAAGAATCCTTGACCTAGTTATCATTCTCATGTGTTGTAGTTGTAGTGAAAAGTGTAGAGGATAGAAATCCATGAATAGAAAATTGGAACTTTGGTAATACTCATCCACCATGAAAGTGTGTGAAAGCTTGACTCCTTTTAATGGTTCATAATATGTACTATCCTGTTCCTCCTCCAAAATTATACAACTTTCACCAAGAGGCATCTCGAAATATCTCTAAAATAGTGCAGGTGCTTGGTATCCATTTTGTTTTCTCTCAAAATATTCAAGCACATGAAAATAAAAATGCACCTTCGGTGCATATGTACTGGAGGTATATGATGGCTGCAAAATATATATTTGTGTATTCCCACAGGGTAGGACAATATCAGTAAATAAAAAAAAATTATCATAGAAGCAAACATATTTTTTTCCTTAATGAATCTCTATCTTGGCTATGTATTCATCCACCCAATCCATAGGTGGATAAAATATTTGTCTTGTTCATTTATGTGAGATGTAATCTGCCACCCTCTTTAAATCTATGTCTTCTCTCCGTATAGGTAGTTGTTGAGACCTCTCCTCCAATGCATGCATGTCAAACAACTCCCTGTAGATGTAGGAACAACTTTTGCATCTTGGGACCCCCATCTCAGTGATGTACTTGTCTATACAATCCATGGAAAAATAAGTCCCTTTACTTGAATATAGGAACGGTATGTATTCTTGAATGTATTATTGCAACAAGTCAAATCTTTAACTAATATCTTCTATGACATATTCTTTCACCAACACTTGCAAATCAAAACTTTACTCATATTTGTCCTCCACATGAGGTTCCTTCATAAGCTCCACTATGTCATCTTCCATGTGAAAATGACCATCTTCCATGTAGAATAGGGTGTGTGATGAACTGAAATCCTTTCAAAGTTGATCATTATGCATTATTTATTCTTGAAGGGTCCTCTGTGTGATCTTTAATGATTTACTAGTGATATCCAACTTACTAGTGAGCCAGTATGATTCTTGTTCTTCATTCTTAAGTGAACTATGGTACATTTCAGCCATCATAAGGAGATGATGTCTATCTAATAGTAAGGTTCATATAGCTCTCTTTCATCTTTACCACTCCTTTAAGTGCTATGAATTCTTTCAAAAAATGCTTCTCCTTCCAACTCTCCTACAGAAGCTTTCCAAATGCATCTTGTCAACAAGGTATTGGTGTCAACAAAGTTGTTCATGGCTTCCATAATATTCTCTCTATCCTCCACCAATTTTTATCCTTATAATAGCCAACACATAAAACCATCTTTCTTATGTCATGGATCCACAACAAAAATCTCATTCTCAACATACTAGTCAACTTTTGAATCTTCTGCAAAATCACTTCCATGATATACAGTGGAGGGTATCTCCAAAGGTTGCAATGAAATGCGACCTTTCCAACAATAGTAAATTACCTCATATCTTGGAATTTCATCTTCAGCATATTACTCTAGGGACACTGTGGTGGCCTTCTCTTCTACCAAATTGTTTGGTTCACCCCAAGTGGTGTGGCCTTGTCTTCTTATTCATTATGAGGCTCAAGAGGTAACAATAAATCTGATTCACAATATTATTTTGGATTTGATCCAAAATATGTCTCATCTCCCTCACATGGACCAACATCTTTAGTAGTGATATGGAAATCATCCACAAATAACTTGGATGTGCAGTCATCTTCACTTTCTTCTCCCATGCAGTCACCTTGCAATGACTTGCACTCCACCTCATGGATATCTACCTCTACTTCATTTTTATTATCCTCCAGGCAACTTGAAACTTCTCTATCTTCAGTGGTATAAGGATATGCATCAAAATAACGCTCCACCATAATATTGTTTGCACTTTCTTCATGGATATTTCATGAAGAGTGATTGGAAGGTGATACTTCATTATGTTGCAACCTTTTCTTCACTTCTTTGCACACATTGTTGACAATATGTTATACTCTATTTTGATGTGAGTTTCCAAAGGGATCCATATTCCTAAATAATATTCCAATATCATATTCACAGAACTCCTGAAATGACAACAACTCCTGGATCTCTTTGCTTAACGTTTGATATCTTCGGAGGTACTTAGAAGCATCAACTTCTAGTTGCTTTCCTACAATGACCATTATTCCATCAACAATGTTGAACTCTGGGGGCTTAAGTCGTCTTCTCTCTATGCACATAAGGTCATATGAAGAGTGATTATAATAAATATTAATAACCTCATCATCATATCAGGATGCTTCCTTATCATCCCATTCAAAATCATCACTAGTTTGTGCTATTCTCATGGCTATAAATTCCTTCCTTCTCAATAGAGGTGTCTTCCAATCTTATTCAACAAAGAGCCTATTTTCCACAGGATGGTCCAATGAAATATATTTGATACAACTGTAATATACCATATCTAAATCAGATATGAATATTAACTCATATTGTTTATATTATCAAATTTTGAATAAGATTGTTAGAAATTATTGAGTACTTTATTCAACAAGGCACAATACAAGCAATAAAGGCATAAAATGAGAGTGGCAGAAAATTAATTGATGAAACAAAAAGAAAGGTATACTGAAATTTCATATCCCTAAGCACTTGTATGTTGGTACCTTTTGGGTTTCTAGCATCAACGAGGATGAAGTCTACTCCCAAGCTTTTGGGTGTCCCAACTGGTGCAAACTGAGATTGAACAGTAAATTACAAGAAACCAAGGATTGTGGAAGGATTAGGTGGGTTATCGGTCACTAATGATTATTTAAATGTCATTTGAATAGGATAAGAACATATATAGAACAATTTGAATGATTTTGAGGGTGTTTTGGAAAAACTAGGATTTTGTACTTGAGAAAGCCCATGTAGAGGAGGTCACTCAAAAAATGCATGACCCAAAAAAATTCTTAATAGATGAGTTAGGATTGGTTTTGGGGTGAATTTATAGCTATATCAACTCACATAATACAAATTGAGTTTGCAGATCATACATGGCATCAAAAATTGTAAAACTAGTAAATGAGTAGGGGTAAGAAAATAACAGTGTATTTCGATTATGTATTTTATAATACCTGAAACTAATGATTAACAGAGGTTTATTAGTCTATCCTAAAAATTATAAATCTCATATACCACTATCATTTCCATTACATCAATACTAGTGCATTAATCTTACAAAAATGCTCATTTAAGGAGCATTGGAAGGCCTCTTTCATGAAGATTTGGCATTATAACTTTCCTGGAAATAAATATTCCTGTATATAAGTGGTAAGAATATGGATAAGGAGTTTAGAACATAATAAAGGATTTGTAGGATCTTATCTCCCTCAATGGTTCCCAAGAAAGAGGAATGAAGGCTTGAAACTAACACCTAACACCAATCTCAGAGCATAAGTGAATTTTCCTTCATTGGAGCTTCAACTCCATGGTTGGATGGATGTTATCAAAGATCAAAATTGGTGTTCAATGGATTCTCCTTGTCCCTCTGTGTTCTGCACTAAAGAATGGAAGAGAACAAAAGAGGATGGATTCTTGTGGTGCTTCAGCCAAGGTGATCGAGGCACATCACTCAGACTAGAACCTTAGATTCACTCAACACCAAAATATTAATGATAAAAATATGTGAAATGGAGTTAGAGGCTCTCTTTTATAGGCTTGAGTGACTTGTTGAATAATTAATCCACCTATTGATAAAATTACCCACTTGCAAACCCTAACCCTAATATATGAATGCACCATCCTTATGGAAAATAACAAGTCTATCCTTAAGATGTTGTTTCCCTGCTTGCATCACTCAACCCAAAGTGTAAATTCACCCTCCTTGACAAAAATTTTCCTTATTTATTAATGATTATGCTTCCTTGATTGCATTGTTTCACCAAAATGGAAATTGCACCATCCTTGACCAAATGTTTCCTGATTTGTGACTGACTTCTTTTCCTGTACTTTCCTTCTTTTACAAATGCCTTTTTTTTCTTTGTTATTTTTTATAATCTAACTAAGTTCATTAGGATCTTTATCTAAAAGAGTAACAAGTACAAAAAAATACACAAGATAGAGTAGATACAAAAAAGTTAATGATTTTCACCAAGGAAACCATAAAGGAGAAAACCCCACAAACTTCCTCATAATAGTTATGTCACTAAGACAATATGACAAGATGGAAAAACACAATAAGAGGAAGTATTATGAAGCTATCTATCTCTCCTCCTTGTCTGTATCTCTCCTCATGTGAATTTTAGTGAGTGTGACACTACAACAAAAACCTGTGATTAGCATCTCGTTTAGCTTCCTTTTTAGCGTCCATTATCAAATTTAGGGTAATTTTCATCATTTTTGGACAAAGTGGACTCTTTTCCATGGGATGGAGCTTTTAACGGTGTTATTTGCGTCCCTTTTCAAAAGTTGGTGCTATTTTGGACGCTAATTAGCATCACAATAAGAGTCCCATTTAACATCCCAATTAACGTCCCAATTAGAATCCCAATTAGCGTCCCAAGTAGTGTCCCAATTAGCATCCATTTTTCAAAGTTAACGCTATTTTGGACATTGATTAGCATCCCAATTAATGTCCCAATTAGAATTAAAATTATCATCCCTATTAGCATCCAAATTAATATCCCAATTAGTGTCCAAAAACACATCACATATAACGCCAAGAATGGCCTCCAAAAAAACATCCTGAATAGCATAACACCATATATTAATCCAGGGATAGTGACAGGAATTGTGCCACAAATTTCAGCAAGAAAAACATCCAACATAGAGACAATTATAGAGCCATGAATTGCACCTTGGAAACATCCAACATAATGCCAGGTATAGATCTAGGTATAGTGCCTGGAATAATTCCAGAAATTTCGAAAGGAACTGCGCTAGGAATTGCACTAGGTTTAGAGCTAGGAATTATGTTAGGAAAATGTCTGACATAACGTCAGATATATCAACGTCAATTTCAATGATCATAATTCATGTGATAGTACTTTTGGATCTTGATTTATCATAGTGGCACCTAAATGACTGTAATCATGGCACTTTTAGATCTTGATTAATCCTAATGAGAGGTAAATTACCTTAATGTCACCTAAATTGCTCTAATGGCATTTGAGTGTCCCCAACAACATTTAATAGACACTAATGGCATCTCATTGGACCTAACAAGGTGATGATGATTCATTACGATAATTATGATGGAGCGTATGGATATGATTTGATAAGTATAAGACTATATCATCCATTCTTGTGAGGTATTAGGGATCCTTGCTCATTATTATCGCAATTATATTGATGATGACTACGACGATGACAATGATGTTGATTTATTGTATCATGATGATGACGATTTGGATGTCAACGATGGTTATGCATGTGGTATCAATTTTGGATCATAATTGATTCTAATGGACCCTAAATGTTAGTAGAAAAATCTAAACAATCCTATTATCATTGAAATGACTATAATGACATATAAATAACCTTAACAATTACATGACATTAATCCTATTTTCAACGAGTGATTAAGAACACTAATGGTGTATGAGTGACCATAATGATAATGACGACGATGATTTTGTTGATGATGTACTTAATGTTGGTGATGATGATGTACCATCTGGAATTGATGATGATGATGATGACAACGTTGATGTCCATGATGATGATGCATGTCATAATACTTCTGGATACTGCGAGACTTGAGATATTGGAGTTAATAACAAATAATAGAGGTTGTGAGGTATTGACCATAAAATATTGTTAGCCATTGGGTTTAGTAGTTCTCCCACCCCCAACCCCCTACCCACCTACACGCCCCTTGCAAAAAGGTAGTACAATACCACCTATCATGGTGCTACCAACATTTCACCCTACAGAATTGTTTTGGACAAGCTCCCCATCCATACCCTCATTTTTACCAAGAACATCCAAGGCACAAGAAGTGGATATCGATCTTAACATAAAAGCTAACTTTCTTTGTACTCTTAAGGCCATTTTTCTCTTGGTTTAAAATGGAATGAAGCAACAAGCATTTCAATAATGCTCATAGTTTTACTTTGAATAAGTGGATAAAATGATTTTACATCGTTGGCCTTATAAGCAGACATCTCTCAAGGAAAAAATCAATTAGTTTCTCAAGTTTTATGGCCCCTATCAAATATTCCAGCATTACACGACACTATTGACCAATGTTTGATTCCCATGGGATTTACTTTACATAGTTAAAGAGTGATTGAAAACATAGAGGTAAATGCCAAACTTACAATACTATAAGATGGGAATTTACACACACACACATTGCATATTTAAGCTTGTCTTGTCTTCTTCGAGAGTGACTTTTACTTGGTACTTTAAGTTAATCACAAAGGAATTTAGAGATATGAGTTGAACTTATAACACCAAGACACAATGAATTGCATAACTATATTACAAACCTAGGGCCACCTCCATATTCTATTTAGGTCTACCATTTTTAATGTGTAGGGCCTACTTTTTTGTCTACAATATTCAAAGATGAACTAATAAGCTTTTTGCGTCAAGAGGCGCTTTCTACAGCTCAAATGGGCTAGATGTGTCCTGTCTGTAACGTTGAGGTGGCACATGTCAGCTTAATAAAAATAATAATAATAAAAAGTAAAAAATAAAAAAACTTATAACATGTTGGGTATAATTAAAAAAATAAAAAATATTATACTCATATAAATATAACCATATTAGGGAAATATTCACAATCTTTCAAACTGGGTAGTAAAACATTAGTAGTAAAATTCAATTCACTTGAGTAATAAAAAGAAAAATTATAAAACCAAGAACATATAAAATTTAATTTTAAATTAGCTAAATTGTAAAACACATTTATGTAATTATATATCAAATTTCAATTTAAATGCAAATACAACTAGCAAGAAACCACGGCCAAGAGCATCTCTTGTGCTCACTTTTGCAAATTACAATGGAATATTACAACCATATTTATAAAGTTCTTTAAATGAAAATACAAATAGAAAGAAACCACCAGTCACTAAAACCATGTGCCTTAAACCACTTACATCCTTTACCATTCCCAAGTCAAGGTTAACCCTAACATGTAAATGTTCATTTTTAGTTATAGAAAAAAACAAGTCATTTCCAAAAACATTGGGATAAATTTTTAAAATCTTCATTTGATGGTAAAATGTTTTTCAAATTCCAATTTATGATTATTAATGTTACTCAGCTCACTCTTCTACTGATATTCACTCTATTTGGAATTACTTAAGCAAGTTGGTCATTTCCCTCAAGTAGGAATATTTATTAGACATTTTTGTAAATTAAAAAGGATTTGCACCTCAAGAGAACTTGATCCCTCTGGTTGCACAGAGAGGTGCTTTCTATAGATCAAATGGGCTAGATGTGTCCCGTCTGTAATGCTGACATGGCACATGTCAGCTCAATAAAAATAATAGTAATCAAAAGTAAAAAATAAAAAAAAACTCATAACATGTCGGCTATAATTAAAAAAATAAAAAATAAAAAATGTTATACTCATATAAATATACAACCATATTAGGGAAATATTCACAATCTTTCAAACTCGGTAGTAAAACATTAGCAGTAAAATTCAATTGACTTAGAGTAATAAAAAGAAAAATTATAAAACCAAGAACATATAAAATTTAATTTTAAATTATCTAAATTGTAAAACACATTTATGTAATTGTATGTCAAATTTCAATTTAAATGCAAATACAACTAGCAAGAAACCACTGGCCAAGAGCATCTCTGGTGCTCACTTTTGCACATTACAATGGAATATTACAACCATATTGAAGCGAATAATTATTTGCTTACACAAATAATATTACCAAAAGACTTGGAATATTAAATAAGCCATAATAATATATAAATTGATGATAGAATAGATATGATGATAGATTACAAAGTGAGTGCCATATATATATATATTAATCGTAAAGGCACTTTGGATACTATCCATGAAAGGATGCATCCTTTTAGAATTGTTTACTAATAACTATTTATTAATTATTAAGATCAATATGTATTAATATTAATAATTAATATTGATATTTAATAGTTATTATTAATTATATAATAGTTATTTAGTGAGTATTTATTATATATATTTTTGTTCATTACATTGCCTCTCCCTTAGAATTGCTTTGTCCTCAAAGCACAATTATGGAAGACTTTATCCCTTGTTCTAACTCGTAACGCTTTCTCATGACATTGTGTGTTGATAGTTGCAACATTTGACGAAATAAGACGATACTTTCTTTTAAACATTGTGTGGAAATGTTGCGCCAGTTGTGAATTCATCCATCCGAGATATACCTTTAATGGAATTATTTGAGAGTTGTCGATTTTGTCTTTGCTCTTTGTAGGAATAATACTAGTAATTTTCCTTTTGATTTTTTCGTCTATCTTAATGACTCTTGTGATTTGGATCGCGATAAGGAACTCGAATTTCCTGTGAAGTGTTTACTAGAACTTCAACTTTTGGTGCTTCTAAATATTTTTGTAATTGTTTTTCGGAACCATTTTTTGTTCATGCTTGTAGCAATGTGACAATAAGATTGTTCTTTCGAAATTTAATGAGATTTGCATTGCTTCCCTTTTTTGATGTTTGAATTTGAGCCTTTGATGACTTCTCTAATGCATTAGTCATCGTTTCTGGTTTAATTTGATAAAGATTGTATTGACTTCTATGATTTTTGTGAAGATAAGGTATTCAAGACGTTTGTGGAACCCATGTAGAAACTTTAATTGTTTTTTATTCTTGCAATTTACTAATTGATAATAAATCTAAGTATTTTTTTAACTTATCATTTTTTTATTTTTTTATTTGTTTAGTCAACCCTTGATTCAAAAATTTTAAGCGAGAATGTTCTTCATTTTTTTGTAATAGTTTCTTATTGAAATCATTTTGGAGATCCACTTCCTTTTGGTGGAATTCCTCTTGGATTTCCTCTTGCGATCTGTTTTCCCTTTTTAATTTCTTAATCTGTGCGATCAAGTCTTGACTATGATTCTTCAAACGAGTAATTTCTTCATCAGTCTTCCATAATTGTGCTTTGAGGACAAAGCAATTCTAAGGGAGAGGCAATGTAATGAACAAAAATATATATAATAAATAATCACTAAATAACTATTATATAATTAATAATAATTATTAAATATCAATATTAATTATTAATATTAATACATATTGATATTAATAATTAATATTTAATAATTAATAAATAGTTATTAGTAAACAATTCTAAAATGATGCATCCTTTCATGGATAGTATCCAAAGTGCCTTTACAATTAATATATATATGGCACTCACTTTGTAATCTATCATTATATCTATTCTATCATCAATTTATATATTATTATGTCTTATTTAATATTCCAAATCTTTTGGTAATATTATTTGTGTAAGTGAATAATTATTCGCTTCAAGTGACATCAAAGCCTCGTTTGGTTAATCTGGGCCTTTGGCATTAATTCTCATACCTTGTCTAATTTTTGGCATATAGCCTTATTTTAGGGATTCCCTAAAATATTGGACATTGTCCAAAATAAAAAGAAAAACCTAAAAAAAAGAAGAAAAAAATTAAAAAAAAAGGTAAGAAAAAGAAAAGATAAAAGTAAAAGGAAAAAAAAAAGGGTAAAAGTGAAACCACACCTAGTTTCTTAAAGTGGTTTGAGCTTGAATATAAAAGTGCAAAATAATTACTAGTAAAGAGAAAGTGAGATTTGAACTTAGGTGGAGAATGTAACACTCATTCTTCCCAACCACCCAATCTACTCACATTTTACAAAACTTAAGAGAAAAAAAAGATAAAAGGGGTGCATAATAATTGCTACTAAAAAGAGAGTGAGATTTGAACTTAGGTGGGGAAGGTAACACTCATTCCTCCCAACCACCCAATCTACTGACATTTTTACAAACTATTGGAAAAAAAGGAGATATTGATTAAAATTCAAAGAAAACTCAAGAATATGGATTTTAATATTGAAAAGAAGCAAAATTTTCCTATCACCTTACAAAAAAATGTTGCAATATTATTTAGAATTAAAGGCACACTTGCAGGGAAGGATATCACCATTTATATTGCACATGTTGAAAGAAATAATTATATTAGTACTTAATTTGCTAACCATTTAATGATTCCTGAGTCAAATATAAGGGAAGAGTTAGACTTTTTGTATTAAAAACGAACTGAAATAAGTGGCTTACAACTGAGTGTTGGACATTATATGGTCACGTTGAAATTCATTGTTAGTTCCTTATGGAGCTTTGACGATGACATAATTTTTGGTTTACCCTGGATAAAAACATTGGGGACTTTCATCTTAAATGCCGAAAATAATTTTCTGACATTTTCCTATAAGAGAAAGAGAATCACATTTCAAGATATTACAAGGAAGTCAGAAATAGAACCTCCAACATATGAAGAATTCCAGGATATATCAGAGATGATTTCACAGGGTAATCAGAAGTCAGAACAAAAGAAGTAAAAAGAAGTTGAAAAAATTGTCGCTAGTAAGGATGAAGAAATTACTCATTTGAAGAATCGTAGTCAAGACTTGATCGTACAGATTAAGAAATTAAAAAGGGAAAACAGATCACAAGAGGAAAGCCAAGAGGAATTCCACCAAAAGGAAGTGGATCTCCAAAATGATTTCAATAAGAAACTATTACAAAAAAATGAAGAAAATTCTCGCTTTAAAATTTTGAATCAAGGGTTGACTGAACAAATAAAAAAATTAAGAAATGAGAAGTTAAAAAAATCCTTAGATTTATTATCAATTAGTAAATCGCAAGAATCACAAAAAAATAAGTTTCTACATGGGTTCCACAAACGTCTCAGATACCTTATCATCGCCCAAATCAAAGAAGTCGATACAACCAACATAAAATTAAAGCAGAAACGATGACTAACACAATAGAGAAGTCATCAAAGGCTCAAAATCAAACATCAGAAAAGGGAAGCAATGCAAATCTCATTAAAGTTCAAAAGAACAATCTTATTGTCACATCGCTACAAGCATCAACACAAAATGGTTCCGAAAAACAATTACCAAAATCGTTAGAAGCATCAAAAGTTGAAGTTCTAGTAAACACTTCACAGGAAATTCGAGTTCCTTATCGCGATCTAAATCACAAGAGTCATTATGATAGATGAAAAAATCAAAAGGAAAATTACCAGTATTATTCCTACAAAGAGCAAAGACAAAATCGACAATCGATCCGCAAATAATTCCATTAAGGGTATATCTCGGATGGATGAATTCACAACTGACATAACATTTCTACACAATGTTTAAAAGAAAGTATCGTCTTATTATGTTGCAACTACCAACACACAATGTCATGAGAAAGCGTTACGAGCTAGAACAAGGGATAAAGTATTCCATAATTGTGCTTTGAGGAATAAGCAATTCTAAGGGAGAGGCAATGTAATGAACAAAACTATATATAATAAATAATCACTAAATAACAATTATATAATTAATAATAACTATTAAATATCAATATTAATTATTAATATTAATACATATTGATATTAATAATTAATAATTAATAAATAGTTGTTAGTAAACAATTCTAAAATGACACATCCTTTCATTGATAGTATCCAAAGTGCCTTTACGATTAATATATATATGGCACTCACTTTGTAATATATCATCATATCTATTATATCATCAATTTATATATTATTATGGCTTATTTAATATTCCACGTCTTTTGGTAATATTATTTGTGTAAGCGAATAATTATTGGCTTCACATATTTATAAGTTTCTTTAAATGCAAATACAACTAGCAAAAAACCATCAGCCACTAAAACCATGTGCCTTAAACCACTTACATCCTTGCTCATTCCCAAGTCAAGGTTAACCCTAACATGTAAATGTTCATTTTTAGTTATAGAAAAAAACAAGTCATTTCTCAAAAAAATTGGGATAAATTTTTAAAATCTTCATTTGACGGTAAAATGTTTTTCAAATTCCAATTTACGATTATTAAAGTTACTCGTCTCATTCTTCTACTGATATTTACTCTATTTGGAATTACTTAAGCAGGTTGGTCATTTCCCTCCCAAGTAGGAATATTGATTAGACATTTTTATAAATTAAAAAGGATTTGCACCTCAAGAGAACTTAATCCCTCTCAGGGCTTAGTAGAGCGATAGTTAAGATGGATCTATACTGGTATCATTCACCCCCTTTAAGAAGGTAATGAACAAGCAAGTGTGTCAAGTCATTGATACTTGTACAAGTGTAATTGTGAATGGATAAACAATAACAATCAGCAATTTGTAATCGTCACTTATAACATCTGGAGACAATAACCAATGTGAACATATTATGGACCCAAACCACCTCCATACTCTATTTGAGGTTTGATGACCTTTTGTATAAAGCACATAAAAAAACTAACGACAGTTTACAATTCATCACCATTTTAGGGAGGTGTAAACTTAAATAGTTCCTTAGGTTAGTAAGATCACTATGAAGGGGATCACAAGGGAAAATTTGTAAACAACCCATGTAGGCATCACAAGTCATGATAATAAATAATGACAAAGCTACATATAAACCTTAAACGTTGAAAACTAAACAATCAAAATCAAATACATGGAATTTTGAAGACATGTCATTTTAAGAGTAATTATGTTTTTTATGTCCTCGACAAGAGGATATATATAAATCATGAAGGTGTATTAATCATGTTAGTACAATGTAATATTTGGATTTTTTTCAATAGTTTCTAATAGTTGTTAATATTTGTATTTTTTTTTTTAAATTTCTGTTTAGGAAAAATTAGTTGACGTCATCCTCAGTATTCCCTTCTCGGGACCCGATGGCAAGGTGATCTCAGCATTGGGTGTGGTGGTAAGGTTTTCCTTCCCTTTATCTGCTATAGGTTTTCCTTTCCTTTATCTGCTACTGCATTAAATTCATGACGGGGAATGTGCATGTTGATTCTAGGTATTGATAATGAACTAGATCACAGGTGTTCAGTCACTCAGTGTAGTCGATCCAGGTAGGTTTCAATTATTTCTATACCCCTACCTACTCGATGCTGGTAGGAGATCTAGGTAGGAAAGAGGGAACCAAATTTTGTGAAAATTCCATCCTTGGGTACATCTGCTTCAAGCACTCGATCGAAGAGATATTCAAAGGGTGGATGATCGCAACTACTGATCCTTTGCAAAGATTGCTTTATATTCAACATCTTTGGTAAGTTTCTTGCACAAATTTCAAAATAATGTGTGACTACTCTAATTATGCAAAAGATATTCTCAGTATGTGGTTTTTCTATAGCCATTATAACATCGAATAGGAGTGGTGAATTCAACAAGAAATGAAGGAATATTGAGTAGAGAGGGACAAAAAGAGTCTATGAAGTTGATCAACAATCCTTTGATGTGGGAACCATCATGATCCTGCAAGTAAACAACAAACAACCAGATTTCAAGTGATGGTATCCTTCAAATTTGCATATAAAATAGACACTTATCAACATACACCATGTACTTGATCTGTCATAATCATTAGATGGACATATCTAAGAGATTTGATACCATCATATTCCTTGCCATGCTGCAGACCAAGGATTATTTTGATACGTTGAATATCAACATTTTCCATGATCCTTTTATGGATAACTTCCCTTACATTCAACAACTTACCTTTGAGAAGGAACACACCATAGTGGATTTGACCAACAATAGCTAACCCTGCCATCTAAAGTACATAGACGGCCACAACATATGGAATGATCCCCAATGATCATGATTACTTTTATCAACCTTGACATTTCTACCAAATCACACTAGTAGGAAACAATATCAATCTTCAAGTTCAACCTCTACATATGAAATGATCCCCAAGGATCATGATTACTTTTATCAACCTTGACATTTCCAGCAACTCACACTACTAGGAAACAATCTCTTACAAAGTACATGTGTGATGATTGGAGCCTCACATATTTCCTATAAACCCCAATGATAAATTTTATGTCCTAATAAGTACCCTATATTTCATCCTTAAACGATGGTATAAGAGGGCACACAAAAGATGAGATATAATGGACAGACCAAAACCTAAGAAAACCACAAAAATATATTTATATATATAACCGAAAAATGGAAACAGAAAACAAAAATTCAAAACATTGTTATAGCTCAAAATGACACATCTCTGCCTATGACCACTTTCCCATGATTTCGTCACATGTCGACACTTCATTAAAGTCACTGAAAAAAAACCTAATTTGGAGGATCCATATCTTGAGTTTTGTAACTCCATTTGACCTCATCTCTACACCGTTGGAAATATATTTCAGTTAGCTAAAACTTTTCAGAAGACACCAAAGTCTGAAAATGCTTAAAATGTGTTCTTTTATGTGTATGTGAGTTTCCTTAAGGAAACCAGCGTACGTACGCGGATGTCTATATATAATACCAGCGTATGCCTCTAAAAATGTCAAAAAAATATGTATTTAGAAATTTGGGTAGTTTGGGTAGTTATGCAACTGACTCCTTCAGTTGTAACTACTTTGTCTTTGACCCTAACTCTTCATAAAGCATATAAATAGAGATAGGGAGGTCCATGAGAGAAGACTTGAATCTTTGCATCATTATGCTAGAGGAATTGGGACTCTCTTTGGGACACCTTTTCCCTAGAAGCTATCTCCTTGTGTTGCAAAGCTTGGAGGATGAGTTCCTTGGAGAAGAGAAGTAGTAGAACCAGATCAAGGTTTTGTGAGGTGTCGAACTTGAAGAGAAGGTATATTTGTACTTGTTTTCAAGATTAATAAAGATGTGATGTCCTTCTTCTTCCCAAATCATTGTTCAATGTGTGATTGAATCTGTGTTTATGATTAGATGTTTATGTTAATCAGAATAGTTTCTCATATTTTTTTATTATCATTGTGGTCATATTGGTTTAAGGAAGGTATAATTTGTTTTGCAGGTCTCTTGGAGCAAGAGGAGCAAGAGGAGCAAGAAGAGGATTGAAGGGCAGCTTGGATCAGCCTTCATTTGGATAAGGTATGAACCATTCTAATATCTTAATATTGTTTGTATTTACTTGCAGAACCATTTTCATCCACCTTTCAACCCCAGTATGTTGATGGCCTCTTAAACCCTAGCCATAGGAAACTTTCCTTTACAATAGAAATGACGACTCCACTCGGGAGAGCCTTGTCTGTTTGGGGTTTCTATGTCTTTCTTTCAGTATTTTGCATTGGTTTCAGGTATTTCTTTCCACTTAGGAACACTTTATCAATATGATAGAAAATATCCCCTGCCTTCCTAAGGCAGTTTTTGACATTTTTTGGGATTTTTTCCACCCATACGCGAGTTGCAGACTGAACAGTAGTGTGTCTAGTTTGGTACACGCAACTTTCGATACTGTCAACCCACGTATGATATGTGATTTTTCAATGGTACAACCCACATGTGCTTGTACACATGACTTTCTGTACAATCAAATCACGTGTGACACGCAAACTGTCAGTAGTACAACCCGCGTGTGCCCCTAAAACAATGTTTTTTCCTCGTTTTTGTGGTTTTTTCTGCTGTTGTGCACTACTTGGTAGGTATTTTGGTGTCCTCTGCAGGTGCATGACTCCAAGGAGTTAGTGTCATCCTTTTTGGTTGTTATTTATCTATGTGGTAAGCCTTTTTATAGCATTAGGGCTTTATCTTTGCTCTTTTCCCCCACCCCCTTTTCTTGGCATGATTTTTGGCTTATGTTTCTGGTCAGCCTCTGTTAGTGATCTTTGTCTGAGTTCAGAATCTTGTTGGTGTTTGTTTCCTTCTTCTTTTGGTTGTTAACTTCACCATGCCAAAGTATTTTACTTGTCTCTTATGCAAGTCTTCCTCCCAAGTAAGGTTTGTACTGACTTTAGGGCATTCTAGAGTCTATTTGGTGGTTGTATAGCACAGTTCAAGTTTTGCTTTGTTCTTGTTATTTGCATACTTTGCTTTGTAGGCAGTTTTTTCTTTTGCATTTATAAAAGAAAAATAAAAAGAACATATACTTGTTTAATATGCATGTAGATAAGAGTTTTGTCTTTAATGCATTGCATATCATTATTTTTGAAAAAATAAAAAGAATTTGTTCTTTTGTGGCTTTCAAGTTTCTATTTGAAAAAGAAAGAATAGTTTTTGCTTTTTGCATTTCATTTCTCTTTGCTTAGGCATTTTCTTTCAACTTTGAGTCAAAACACCATGTAAGTTTCACGCCATTTACCCTATGACTAAAAACAACCTTTTGAAATGAACGATATAATTTAAAAATTATTAGTAAGTTTTATTTTATAGGCTCATACACCAACTAGCTTAGGCTAGACTTGTGGAATAGGGAGTTTAAACTCTCCACAACTGTTAAAATTTCAGACATGGTTGGTCAATCACTAGGTAAACCCTCTTCTATGTTGATTTTATATGGGAAGCTCCTCTCAAATGGGAGTCAAGCACGAGGTCACGTGGCGACTTGGACTGAGTACATAACCCTCTGATTCCTTGTAAAAGCATAGACCAAGGTTTTTACACATCTGGGGATTCTGTCTTAGATAGGATTTTGGCCTTTGCTACCCTGCCCATGCGTACGAACCAGGATTGAGAATGTCCCTCTAGATTGTCAATATAGTTAAGGCATCCTTTAGTCTCTCTGACATCTAGGGTTCATACACAGGTACACTGGAAGGCTATTTCTAGTTGACCTTGGACGGGCTTGGAAGGTAACCCCGGTAGAAGGTATGGGAGGGCGGTGGGTGATTCCTCCGCTTGTGCCTAAGAACATCTATAGGGATGCCAAGTAACTATCTATCAGCTTTATTCTGGAAAGCACACCTTATACCTATTTGTCTGTGTGGGTTTAGGAATTTTTTAGTGAGTGGTGTGTGGTTTGTCTGTACTTAGCTTTCCTTCATGTGTATGCTTTGTACTTTTGTTTTTCTGTCGACCTCAAACTTTGTCTCCTTGTTTGAAACTATGGCTAACACCCATTTGAACACCAACCAAGAGATCCCCATGCTAGGAACTCCTTTTACTATTCCTCTCACAGGGAATGTTGGTGTTCCTTTGATGGCCACCTTGAAACTGCGAGGATTCACCCTAGGGATACTGGTGTGGTTGTTTTCCACTCCAACTGCCCTGAATGATCTTGATGCTTCTCAAGTAAGCTCCTTATATCAAGGGTATAAAAATACTACTTTCCCTTCACCTGTAGTTTATTATCCTCCTCCTTCTACCTCATGTGGTGAAAGCAATGATACTAGTAACCAACATTCTAAAAGGTGTAAAAGAAGGAGGAATAGGAAGAAGGCATATAAGAAAGGGGGCACCCATTCAACCTTTGCAAGTCAAGTTGAACTTCACCACCCAGCCTCTGCAGTTCATGCTGGGGGCACTTATCCAACCTCTGCAGTTCATGTTGAGTATAAGGATTCAACCTCTGCAACTCAAGTTGATCTTCACCATCCAACCTCTATTGATCATGCTCGTGGGATCCTTCCAACCTTTCTAGGTCATGTTGGATCCAGTCACTCAGCCTCTGTAGTTCATGCTGAGGGCACCCGTTCAACCTCTGATGTTCAAGTTGAACCTCCCCTTCCAACCCATGAAAGTCATGTTGGATCCATCCACCCAGCCTTTGTTATTCATGTTGGGGGCACACACTCAACTGCTGCAAAGCATGTTTATCCTAACCATTCAGCCTCTGTTGTTCATGCTGGTGGTGCCCATCCAACCTCTGCAGTTCATGTTGGACCCAGTCTCTCAGCCTCTGCAGTTCATGTTGGGGGAATTTTCTCGGCCTTTGTTGTTCATGTTGAGGACAAAAAGTCAGCCACTGTGATTCATGTTGACATTGTTGAAAAGACTACCCATTCAAAACACAAGCCCAAGTTTCCTTGTAAGCTTTGTGATGGATACCACCTTACTTATAAATGCCCTTCTATCATGAAAGTACGAAGAGTTTGGTTTCATGGTCATCCCATTTTTTAACATTCTGAAGTCTCTCAGTAGCCATCCTCTCTTAGTCAAGTTGGACCTAGTCACCCACCCTCTGTAATTCATGTTGGGGGCAATCTCTCATCCTCTGTAGGTCATGCTAAGAGAAAACAGTCAGCCACTGCTAGTCATGTTGGCACCATTGAGAAAACTGGTCGTTTGAAGTGCAAACTTAAGTTCCCTTGTAAGCTATGCCAGGGAGATCATCTTACTCAACAGAGCCCTGCTATCGCAGAGGTGCGAAGAGTGTGGTCCAAGACTCAATAATTTCCTTCTCATGAACAACCTATAGTTTCTCAATAACATACTCAACCTTTGGTTGATCAAGTGGTCGAACCAATAACATATTTGGTCGATCCCACTCTTCTTTTGAAGAGTGATCCTGATGGGATTGAACCAATGTCATCTTTGGTCAATCCCACTCTCCCTTCAGAGAATGACTTTCATGAAGCAGTTGAATCAATTCCATTGTCGATCAATCCCACTCTTCCTTTGGAGAGTGAAGTGTTTGCTAGTCACATTTTATTCACTGCTAGTTCAAAACTTACTGAACAAGGGGGCACTGAACTCGCTTCAGATCAACCCCCACCAATCTCTCGGATTGCTTCCTTCGATTGGGATAGCCTAGTTGAGTCACGTCTTCCTTCTGATGCACCTTTCCAGATAAAGGTCAAATTTGAACCATACATGATTGCTCATTGTATTGTTGATGAAGGAGCCTCAGTTAGTAACTTGTCTTCTCGTGCTTGGCAAGGCATGGGATCTCCCTGCCTTGTGTTGACTACTAGTCAATTACTGGTGTTTGATAGAAGAACTTGTATAGCCTTGGGAATTCTTGCTCAAACACCTGTTACATTGGGTGGGAAGACCGTCTTAGTTGACTTCATGGTGATAGAAGACCCCTTGGACTTTAATAAGCTCCTCGAATGTGATTATGTCTATGCCATGCAAGCTGTGGTATCAACATTCTTTCATGTGATGTACTTTAATCATGGCAAATATATTGTCACTATCGATCAGTTGGATTTTATTGATCCATCTCCTGACCCAACTAGAGACTAGGTTTTTCCTTTATTGATTCCTAGTGTTTCTATAGACACTACCCCACCACAGGTGAGCTATGTGTCCTCATGTCCTTTGCATTCAATTGCTACTGAGAAGAAGCCTCTATTTTCATGCTTACCTTCTCGGGACTTGGTCCCAACAATTGACTAGGTGAGCCATCCTATACAGATTGTGGAGTCTTCTCTCCACTGTGTCGATTCATTTGAAATTTTAGACATGTGTCCTATCTTGGATAATATCCTTCCTTTGGATGAAGTCTTCCTAGAGTCTTCGATATAGTCTGACCTTATTTTGGATCTTGGTTCAGTTGTGACTAAGTCTAACTCTGATTTGCCTAGTAATTCTGACCTTTCTTTTTATGTTGGTCTTGTTGAGTCTTTTGACTCTTCCTTTGAACAGCAAGTTAGTGATCCTGATGAGTTTGATTTTTCTTATGAATTTTTCAACTCCTATGATACTGAGTTTGTTCTTGCAGACTCTATCTCCCTTTTTTATTTTTGTTCTCCTTCTGAGGTTGATCTTACTGATTATAAACGCTCGAGCCTTGGTGCTATAGAATCTTATTTGGTCGATTCTTCCTTGACTTTCCATTTTGTAGAAGATAGAAAAGTCGCATGTGTTTCTACCAAAGTGACCCACATTGGATATTTTCTTCTGAATATGATCCCGATGTTGTTGTTTCTTGGAGATAGGATTCTTAGTTGGATTCACAACTCTTTACTGGCCTTGTCTTATTTTTCAAGCTGTAAATGCATTTGCATGTGCCCTGCTCGCGTTTATGAGCTTGATGCCAGCTTCCATGCTTTTAGCTCATTGTATAAGCCCTCATCTTTGTTCTCATCGTCGCTAAGCCTTGTATAATTCTCCCTTCGCAACTTGACACCTTTTACCCTGAGGAGTCGTTCCCTGAGTGTCTTTACTTTGCTCATTTTCCTTGCATTATGCATAGGTTTCTTCCTTGCGCTTGGAACTATTTTCGCCTATCTATGACAGTTGTCTCCTCGCATTTAGAGCATTCGTTTTGCTCTCCTTCGAGCTCATTAAAAACAGTAAGGAGGCCACGAGTTGAATTTTTTGAACTCATTAAAACTTCACGGGAAAGATATTGAGTTTCTTTAGGCCCAAGTATGACTCTTGAAAATAGACTTGACTGCCGAGTAAACTTGTCCGTTCAGGCTCGTTAAGAATATGTGAGTGGGCATCCACATTGGTGGTAGGTTATCACTTTCTCAGACCATGTGGAATAATAAGAGAAAGGAACACTCTCTTTTCTTTGAAAGTGAGAAGAGTATTCTCAGGTATAGGTTTATCGTTTTTTCGGACCTGAGGGACTAAACTTACGTAAAAGGAACCCCCGGTATGAGCTTAGTTTTCTCTTTTTCGTGCTCTGGACCTAAACATGAAAAATATTCTGAGTGTACTTTGTGTCTTTGTCATGCTCGTTAAACCCTAAAGAACAAAGCATCGATTTTATTGTTGTAATCCCCATTTCTCGTAATCAAATGGATCTTTCTAAGTGATATTGCCTTCCTTCACACTCATAAAACTCAGGCAATATGCTGCTTTTTGAAGGAGCATTGGGTAGGTGGTAATTTAACCTTTTTAGGACCTTCCCGACTAAGTACGAAAAAGGTGTTCCTTACTTCTTTGGAAGCTAAGAGAGTTCTTCTGTGGTTTGTTTTATACTTTTTCAGCCTCAGGAGACTAAATTGTATGAAAAAGCACACCCCTGAAGTCTTCTTTGGAGTTTTCAGACTCTCTTAACTATGAAAACATTGTCGAGCATGTACTAGTTCGGGCTCCTAAAATCCACGAATCAGTGCTTTATCAATCATTCTTCTGTCTCCTCTTAAAGATTTCCAAAAATGAAGAAGGTCCCGATTTTTCTTTCTTGGACTCGTTAAACCTTTACAAGAAGGAGGGGAGGGGAAGTTCATTCACATGTTTTTTACATCATGGAAGCAAGTCTTGTTTCCTTGAACAAAGCACCAGTTTTGAGTCTATCAACAGTTGGGTCCTAGTATTTTGACCTCATCACAATTCAGAGTTTTTTAGTCCTTCAATTGGTCTCTTTTCCAATTATATGGGGAATATGTCAATGTCTCCTACAATGCAGATTTGTGCCGTTGGTCCTTTTGTGTCAAAAGCTGCCTAAGTCACTTCTGTGTCATGCTCACTGTTCAAGGATTAACCTTTGTCGGTTATCCTGCAGTTGCCTTGACCTTTTGTATTGGCTATTCCATGGTATTAGTTCATTACATCATGTCTTCAGCGTTTCTTGTCAAGAAATTCTGTACCAATTCTAGATCCAATTAGTCTTTGACTTACCTTGTGTTGGATGACGAAGGATGCCTTAATGCCTTTCTTCCAATGGATCTCTTCCTATTGACTGCAACACATCTTGCTCTGGGGATGAGATTTAAAGTTTTATGATAGTACCTTGGGGATTGTAGTTATTAGTGGCAATTTCCCTTGCTATTGGGTAATGGGAATACCTTGATGTCTCCTACTTGGATTCTTCAAGTGTTCAACTTCAAGTCCTTGTATTCACACTTGTTAGAATGTACTAGGTACCTTGAGGACCATTTTCACTAATGGTGGTTTCCCTTGCATTTGTTAATGGTTCTCATTATTGACCAGTAATCAAATAGTTTCCTCCATGTTCAACTTCAACTCCTTTATTCGCATGGTTAGGATTCGTACCTTTTTTGGGCCGTTTGGATTGAAGACCTTGGGCCAAAAATAGCATCGTCATTTTTCTATTGTCCAAGTTGCGCAATACATTGTTACATTTTATATGACATCTTGCTGAGACATAGATCCATGTACCTTGTATTTTTTGTGGCTATGATCGATTGTTGAGCATGGATCCACCTTGTTCATTTGTGGCCATGACTCCTTTAGATTTGATATGGTGCCTTTTTGCATATTGAACGACCATGACAGTTTCATCATTTATACATATGTTGGATCTACCTGTATCTTTATGGTGATTTTTTGTAGATGGACTTGTATGTCCCAGAGATCAGTTCTTTTCTGAAATTTTTCTCCCTTTCAGGTACCTTTGTTCAAGCCTTTTGATCTTGGATTCTATGCTCTCTCCATACTCAATTTTTTCCTTTATAATTTATTTTGGCTATTGTCTTCCCCTCTAACCTCATACATTAGGGGGCATCTGTTATAGCTCAAAATGACACATCTCTGCCTGTGACCACTTTCCCATGATATCGTCACATGTCGACACTTCATGAAAGTCACTGAAAATAAACCTAACTTGGAGGATCCATATCTTAAGTTTTTTAACTTTTTTTGACCTCATCTTTGCACCGTTGAAAATATATTTTAGTTAGATAAAAACTTTCCAGAAGAAACCAAAGTCTGAAAATGCTCAGAAGCACCATTAAAATTAGTTTTTTGATGTGTACGTGAGTTTCCTTAAGGAAACCCGCGTACGTACGCGACTTCCTATATATAATACCCGCGTGCGCCTCAAAAAAATGTCAAAAAAATATGTATTTCAAAATTTGGGTAGTTTGGGTAGTTATACAACTGACTGCTTTAGTTGTAACTACTTTGTCTTTGACCCTAACTCTTCATAAAGAATATAAATAGAGGTGGGGAGGTCCATGAGAGAAGACTTGAATCTTTGCATCATTATGCTGGAGGAATTGGGACTCTTTTTGCCCACACCTTTGCCCTGGAAGCTATCTCCTTGTGTTGCAGAGCTTGGAGGCTGAGTTCCTTGGAGAAGAGAAGTAGTAGAACCAGGTCAAGGTTTCGTGAGGTGCCGAACTTGAAGATAAGGTATATTTGTAATTGTTTTCAAGATTAATAAAGTTGTGATGTCCTTCTTCTTCCTAAATCATTGTTCAAGGTGTGATTGAATATTTGTTTGTGATTAGATGTTTATGTTAATCAGAATAGTTTCTCATATTGTTTTTATTATCATTACTTTATATGTGGTCATATTTGTTTGAGGAAGGTATAATTTGTTATACAGGTCTCTTGGAGCAAGAAGAGGATTGAAGGGAAGCTTGGATCAACCTTCATTTGGCTAAGGTATGAACCATTCTAATCTCTAAACTTGTTTGTATTTACTTGCAGAACCATTTGCATCCACCTTTCAACCCCAGTATGTTGATGGCCTCTTAAACCCTAGCCATAGGAAACTTTCCTTTACAACAAACAATTACCTCACTTACCTCTTTTGCACATCCAGTTAGGAATACCACTTCAACCAGGGATAGGAATAGACCCATTACTTAGGAAAATACATTAAAAAACATGTTTGAAGACATGGGATATGAACTCCCAAAATAGCCTCAGAGATGCGGTTCCTCATGTATGGTTTTGTTTCTCTTAGCTCAGTAGGATTTTGAGCCCATGGAATCAACCTATTACCAATGGCAAATCTAAGGTTAGTTGAGAACCACTTTCCACATGTCATTCATGTTTTTGAATCCTTAAAAATAATTTAACTACATTGAGGTTTGCACCTTGGTCCTCCTGGTGCTTATTAGATCTAAGTTAAGATGTTTTTGTGGTATTAATATAGTTTTTGTTTTGATAAATTGCCACATCAAGGGGGTAGTTTTCTATCAAATTAACCAAGAGCTTTCACTTGGACATAACTACCAATCATGTCTCCATGGGAACTAAGCCGTGGTAAGTGTTCTAACAAGTCTTCACCATTGAACCACAACCCCATTAACAAGACAAAGCTTTTCATTGGTGTGCACATGCATCCATGATAATAGTGATTTTTTTTTGTCTATAAATGAATTTGATAGGTCCTGGATAAACCTTTATACCACATTCATTGAGTGAGTGAAGTTCTCATGATTTACAAGCAAAAACAAATACACAATTACATTGTGTAATAAATCCCAATTCATGTTTTCCTTTTCTCTAATATCCTTGAAAATTTTAGGTCCATATTGACAACTTCCATGTTGCATCATTATTGACTACACTTGTCATTTCTCCACCAATATGTAATATGCTCCCATGCCTTTGCAAAGTCCTCTCATGGATGTCATGTCCATACCACTTATTTGTCCAACTTTGACGGTCTCTATCTTGAGTCTTTTTTTCAAGAAAGGGTTAATGAAAAGGGTGGAGATATGAAGTGAGGTTGGGAATGAAGGGTGACTCTTGTACTTTTACCTATGGGAAAGTGGAGTATAGGGGGTGAAGGAAAAGCATATGAAATGTGTGGAAGATGGAAGGGATGTAAACACTAGGGCGGAGTGGAGGAAGAATCAATGTAGAAGGATAGACGATGAAGGGAATGTAAGGTAACACATAAGATGCATCATGAAGTATGGGGAAATACTTGGGAAAGAGAACGGGAAAGACTTTTCCCCAAGAAAAAGAGACTTGGTTCAATCAAGAATTTGAACCATTTAATGACTTTTAATGAAGATTCTAGAGGGAAACAACAATAATTTTACAAAATATTTTTCCTAAGGGGATCTCCATAACTTGCTACATATTTGGCTTAGAACCCAAATTCTAAATTTCCCTTGCCCTGTTTCTAAAAAGGCCCTAAAAATTGGTGAGTATTTTCAAGGTTAATGAAATGCAATAGGGAGCTCAAGCACCCCATACCTACTCAATTGAAGAACAGTAGGATAGTCTTGTATTATTCTATCAACCACACGACACAAAGATCCATATTGTGATACATAAAGAGATTTTAGGATGATCAATTTGCTTGAAAAAAGTCATTTATGTAGGACACCGACTCACTCATAAACACATTACTACTATTCTTACCTATCCAATGAGTTCTTTGACCCTATAATTTAAGAGTGAACCTACATTTTATTCAACCCTAGCCATTGCTAGGAGTAGGTTGACGCTACACAATATTAACCCCTAGGTTTGTGAATGCATGCCACTCACTAGAAGACATTATCCAATATGTACTACATGTTTCTTTTTGGGATAACCTAATGTCTACGCTTATAAATTTTTGTACCTTGTGATTGTATCAATTTGTTTTTACATTTTATCTCATTTAAGAAATTTGTAACAACTTATTTTTTAATATATAAATCTCATAGCATTATGTTTATCTTAAATATATAATAAATTATCTTTTCAAACTAAAACTTTTTAAAAATATAAATATCATTGAAATATTTAATGATTATTTTATATTTAAACTTAAATATTTAAATAAATTTGTATTTAAATAAAATTTATATTTAAATATAATAATTTTAATTTTAATTTAAAAATAAATCATATTATTTTTTTATAATTTTTTTGGTATTTTATATTTATGATCTTAGAAAACTCCCAAACTAATCACACTCTTGGCTTGGCGTTAGGTTCAAAATTTCCCCAATTTTATCGCCTATCAAAATCTATGAGAAAAGATAGCAACTCTGAAGGAATTGTTTTTCTTCCTTCCTACTACCAAGCTGCATGTAAAAAATTTTATCAACTGAGGGTTTTTGAGCGGCTTCCAGAAATCGAACATCTTAGAGGAAGACCCCCTAGTTCATGTCCAAGATGTCCAAGCGAGAGGGCCGAGATCACTTGAGGAGAGATGTCCAAGCTAGAGGGCTGAGATCACTTGAGGGGACACATTCTTTGAAGGTCACTCTCTCCATTATCTTTGATTAACTCTAGAAGAAGTCGCAGCCCCATAAGCTATGAGGACTGCAGCGTGATCATCATCACTCAACATGTATTTTTTCTTGAAAACCTAAAATATCTATGATTCCATAATTGGATTTGTACAAATTTCTCATTCCAACCTCTCGTTTTAATTTTTACCCAAAATGACTCAATTTCTCCTAAAAAAAAATTCTTCTCGATGTTGGGAATTTATTCAAATCACAAATTCAATCACTGTAGTACCATATGATATATAAACACTAATCCCATGGCTCAGGTAGTTTCCCAGGATATCAGTTGAAGTTTTATGGCTATAATGAATACATAGGTTCCCACACCATGATCTATGATCCAACTACTACTAGGTTTTTTATTCCTGTGCCACCCACCCCCTCCCAAATTGTATTTAGGATTCATTGGATAAATATTATAAAAAATCCCCATAATAGATTTCTTTCAATCTGTATCCTTTCTAACAATATTTAATAAACATTATACGCCTTGGCTAAGCTGCAATTCCAAATCCAATCCCAATTATTGATCCAACACGCCTGTTCGATAGCCCTGCTTGAAGTCTCTCTATGACAAAAACCAAGCCAATGTTTGAAGAATTCCCTTGCAACGATGTCGAGCTATGAAATGAGATTCAAAGATAGCAATGACATCCAATGGCCGGCCAACCGAGTTCAATAGGAATTCATAAATTTATTCGAGTCAAAGGATCATACGTTCTGGAAATCCAATCTAGTCATTCCCCTGGATGACCCTACTCTCTTATTTTCCAATGCAGGTATGTTTTTTTTCCTAAAATCCTCTCAAAAATCAATGAAATCGAAATGATTCATTGATTTTAGCTGTTACAGTTGAAACTTCAATTTGTAGCTATTTTTGTCGTTGGGAAAAATATGAATTTATTTACATGATTGTTTGTAAGTATGATATTTGTGACAGACCAAAATCAATGGTATTGAGTCTATCCACTTTCCCATTATTTGACTCCAAACAAATAAAACAAAGGCGAGTAGACCCTGGTCATTCTCCAAGACTACCTAATTGGCAATAGACTCTGGACACACACATTTGGGTGAAACTGGCACGTTACTAGAACATGAACTTTCCCATTTCATTTAATCTGGTCTAATCCAATGGAGAGACTTCCACAATTACAAATTCAGAAGGAACCAACCTTATATATCTCACTAGGAGGTTTAATTACTGACTTTTTATCAGGCATGGAATAGGGGAATGAGAAAGCAAGCACAAGAAAAACAGGTTCTTCATCTCTGGGGCACTCAGTTTGTGATCCTTCCCCTTTGAATGATCAATATAATAATGGTATGCCTCTATGTCTACATTTTGTGGCCATTCTTTAGGTTGGAGCGTAGCATACTATAGATATTATTTCCCTGGAAAAGAAAGCCATTAGTTCGATGTCATCAGCTTGTATGTCAATAGGTTAGCTCGCCCAAAGCATCAAAAGTCTGTTATTTGTCACCTAGCCACTTAAGGTCGAAATCCAGGTTTGGATCAAGTTCAATATTCAGTTTCATTGCTAGTGGTTGGAAATAAAGATTAGTATTCCGTCCACCTCGCAATACAATATCTGAATGGTTGTTCCCTACTGCTTGTATCATATCTGATACCAGCTTCTATTTGAGAGAATAGTCTTTATAATAGCAATTAAACCAAAAGATAGGGCTCTTCTCTTCTGTCCAAGAAATTAAATAATAAATCTCTGTCGGTTGCTCTTCATGCAACTATGTATTATCTGCCTATGCTCCTCCTATTAATGTAGCAATGTACAATATCTAATATAAAAAGCTTTATATTTATTATTATCCATTTTCTTATATATGTTTGGAAGTAAAAGCTTTAATGAAAGCAGTTCAACCTTCGTCGCTCTCCTTATGTCAATCTCACGACCTCCTATCTAAGAGCAAACAATCCTTCTTTTCGTGAATATAGTCCCAAACTTGTGGGATGTGCCCAATTCTTCATTTGATGAAATTTTTTATTGAAGGGATGTCTGGCTACAAGATAAACAGATTATTTTTACTGGATAAAAAAAAGTAATAATCTAGAGAAACCATCCCTCCTACCAGTGGTGAAACCTAAACAAGGTAACCCACCCGGTTCAATTAGTAACCCAGCCACACTTAGGGCGTTTCACTTTATAAACTGGAATATAGCCTAATATAATAGAAGTACAAAGTCAGTATTATAACTAGCCCAGCTAAACTAGGACAAGTCATCTAATGTATAAACAAGAGGTAGTAAGCAACCTGTGGTGTATTCAAATTATATCAATCCTTAATAAGGTTTTCTTGAGAACCTACTAAATTGGTAGAGGAGAAGTAGATGGATCCATGGTTTTAAAATTTGGTGTCCTCTAAGCATATGGAGAAATGGAAGATTGGAGATATGGATGAGAGGAGTGCACATGCTAAAATGTCTATTGATTTATTGACTGATACAAAAATGGAAGAAAAAAAGCTACAGAGCGTGACTGAACCAATGTTGCCTTCTCCAAATAAACAATATGTTTCAAATCTAGCTTCAAGGCAAGTCAATTCAATCAGTACACCTCCTATCAAGGCATATGTTGCACAAAAGGGTGAGGCTGAGCAATATGAATACATGTGAAAGGGCATCAGGTGAAGAAATATTGTGTGACCTAGCAAATAAATCTTCACACATGTACATTGTCACAATGGAAAGTAGTGCATAGAGAGTTACCAGCCAGTCAATCATGTGATTGTGTAATATATTCTTCATCCATAACTGTTTTGAAAATTTTACTCTCTTTTAAATCTTGTTTAGTAAAAATCTAAATTTGTCATAGTTGTAAGTTGTTTATGAAAATTTGGATGAATTTAGAGATTTTTAAACCAAGAAAAACTATATCTTAATAGGCTTTAATCCACTTGACTATCCAAAACTCAATTTTCTATCAATGTTTTTTTACTTAAATAGATAATTTAGGTGCTTTAATCCATTAGGCTATGCCTGAAACTCAATTTTCTACCATTGTTTTTTTTAACTGAAATGAATAACCAACATGCTTTAATCCATTAGGCTAGGCTTTAATCCATTAGAGTATGCCTGAAACTCAATTTTCTAGCATTTTTTTACTGAAATATATATATATATTTATATTAAAAAAAACTTCAATGGAGCACAAGATTAAAAAGACAAGCTTCTTGGCAAAAAAAATCAATCTTCCTAATTAAATCAATTTTGCTTAAGTAGCTTAGGAAAATTGGAATTGCAACCCTTTTCTAGCGTGCTAGCCCTTCCTGCAAGCTCTGATAAATTCTTATAAATTGATACATCGCAGAATACAAAAACAATTCATTCCCCTACTAAGAATAACTTTCTTTAAGTAAGAAGTCTAGAGTTTAAATGTTTCTTTGATGAAGTATAGAAATCTAGTTCTTTTCTTCTTTTATCTCTACTTAAGGTTGGCATTTAGAATTTTCTACCAAATTTATAAACAAAAAAATTCAGTTGCATTTTAAATTACAGCTTTCTACCTTTTTGTTGTTATATTTAGATGCCTACTTATGAATGTTCATATTGTCCCTCCTTTTTTTTCTTAGCATTTTGGCTTATGTTAGAGGTATGATGCTGCAAAAGAATTAAAATTAAGAGCTATGTCTCAAATGATGTCAAATGGTTCTCACATTGTTACCCCATCTACATCTATGAAGCATCTTATAGCAGTTGCACAAGCTAAGTGAGAACATGCACATTCTATAGCTCTACCACATTTTGTTCAATTGAAGAAATTGAGAATTCGATTCTGTTTATTTCCANTATATATATATATATATATATGACTATTGTAATTTCAAAAAAACATGACAGTTTTCCTAGGAAGCAATATATATATATATACACACATATGAAGATAAAATACATGAACCAGAAACATAAAGTAGGTTAATGATTCTCTACTCTTAAGTGTTTTGTACTAGTATGCAATTTATGAACCAAAAATATAGAAAATATTTGAACGTTTCAGGATCAGGAAAACGAACTAATTTATAGGAAAAATATAGGGAAATTAATTTAAGGTTTTAATAGTTTTTTTAAATACTTTTTTGGATTCAGGTTGAAATTTTCAACAAGTTGGAAATAGATCTCTAGCGGATCCTCCAGCACTTCCAAGCCAGAATTTTATCACAAGTGGATCGGGAACTTAGTTGATGCTTTTTATCCCATGAACAAGCAATCCCATCTTTCAGTTCAATCACTAATCTCCAATTCTACATAGTTGATCAAAAATCTTTATGGTACATGGTTCCAAAACCCCAGATGAATTTCTATGTTTCATGTTTAACAAAGGTCAAGGACAACATTCCACGAGTATGCTAGATATATACTAAATGCATAAATTCAAGAGGAGTCAACTTTGTATACAGCAATCTAGACGAGAAATCCAACAAGTTTGTGGAAACAGAGCATCTCGTAGCCATCCCGACGAAAGCCATTAAATTGTAAATGTCAAAGATAGTAGCTGAACAAAACTCCAAACTATGACAGACCAATTGAATTCTAAAAAAATTAGAGCAAAAGATCATTGGAGGGACACTTAGTGGTGGGGATACAGAAGCAATTATTGCAAGGGATACTTTTGAAGGACTGTTAGAGATGCTGTCAAGGACGAAGGAAAGTACTGGCATAGCATCGCATCATGCTATTCACCGTTCAAATTATAGCCTTGCTGGTGAGGTAAGCTTGATATCTGTTGTTTTATAGTATAGTAAACAAGCAGCTCATTTCATTTTTGGTTACTATATTCTTTTTACTTTTGGAAAATTAATGGTGAAAATGGTCAGGGATTAGAGTGAAGGATGACTATCTTGCATGTGGATCATTTCTGCATTCATAGTGACTTATGAAAATCTTATACATTTATGCATTCTGTTGAGGCCCAGAAATTCGCAGGCAACAACAGTAAGGGATTCTCCCCAATCAACCTTCCCAACTAGCCCGTTGATTGTTTGGTATAGGGAATCCGTCCGGTTTGCGGTCCAGCTACCGTAGGTCAAGTAACAAAACAAAGGCTTTACCGGTTACGGCCCGGTCCATGGAGTTTTTGTATTATTGACTTAAAATATGAAATGCAAATGCCTAATTAACAATGCAGGGTGATAAAGATGCAAGGAACAGTCACAATGTGATGTGCAGGTTCTTACCTCTCGTCTTGAGGCTCACACGCATCCAAATCGCATACAACAAGAAGAATAAACTAACTACCTAATCTATCCCTAGGGAGCAGGATTATCATTCATTGGTGAGTAATACATTTTGTACATGCAATAATGAAAAGTTACAGATAGCTGACACTTCTTTCAAGACACATGAACAATTTGCATATTTTTGAGCAACCAGTTAGCCAATTGTTTTATGAACACCATTCATTACTCACAGTGGAAAACATCCCAAAAAGATACTGAAAAACATTCAACAAGAACATAGGTTCAAGAATTTAAATACTCTCGCAGATGATGAAACACAGCTGAAAACGAAATAGTTCCCCTTCAACATCATTCATTTAATCACATTGATACATTCCACATTTCGCTTTCTCTAGAAGGCAAAAAATTGCAGTTTCTGATTGTAAAATGAAATAGTTCCTCTTACAAACAAATGGTTTACAAGTTCTTCCAGGGAAAAAGTACCCTTCTAAATTCTAACTTTCAAGTATTTAAACTACAGCAATCGATCGTTTGGGCTTCCCCCAACATGTGACCTTCCAGTTCTTCCAGCGCTTCATATTCTTCTACGTTGTCTGTACGCACTCATGAATCCTTTAGTAACAGACAGACAGTCAGGTGCGTCGTTAGCATTATTGATTTTGTCTTCTGCTTCGACGACCCCTTTATCGATCTGGTCGGTTTCGTTTCGAACCTGGCCAAATTGTTCCTCTATGTCTTCACGCATCAGTTCCTCATGTCCACCTGCAATTAATCCATGTGCATTATTTGCGTTATAAAACAAAGCAGCCGATTATACAAACTAAAACGGCTACTCCACAGGAAATGGCCAGGTGCATCACGGTGGAAGTCGGAAGGATAAAAACAATGGAAACCAAATGTCTTTCCCGGCCACAATGACGGAAGAGTCAATGCTACCGGCATGCGATGGGAGGGCGAGAAAACTTTGAATTGGAAGTCGGACGGCTTTCCCTTTCGGAAGCTCAACTAAATTCCCAGCCGCAACGGCAGACGAGAAAATACTAAGACACGCGACCTTCAGGCAAGACAACTTTAAATCAAAAGTCGGCCAGGTTTGAACATCGGAAGACAAATGGATTTCCCACCCGCAATTGTAGAAGAGGAACGGTTTCGGGTCCGCGGCTAAACAGGCAAACGTACATCAACAAGCAGATCGCTTTGGGCTTCAGGCGCTTAAGTGTTTTGGGATCCGCAACGACAAAAACGAAAAGGCTTCGGCTTCCGATCAAAACAAGAAAGACTCCCGATCAATATAAAAATTCTAAGTGTTTAGACAGCTTTAAACTCTGCAGGTGGACAGAAACATGTTATACCTTTGCAATGACGACCACAATACAGGATACTCGATTCGATCAACAAGCAAAATAAAACTTAGAATCTGTGACTCATCATAAATTTCAAACGTAATCAAAATTTGAACCTTGGGCGAGAGTTAAGATTTTACAATCATCTAAGATTACAACACGACCAACAACTCAAAGGATCCAATGATTAAAACAATGCAAAATCATGAGGAGGGGCCCGAAATTTAAGAAATTTGGGGAGAAATGTCGTAGCTGCAACAATTGGCGATTACCTAGTGAACCTAGATCTCTGGGCAATTAATATTTGAGTGACAGACTGTTTAACAACAAATGCATTCTATCGAATTCTTCCAGCTATCTGGATTTCTCGAATGCTGGAAGTGTGTACCTTTAATCATTGATAATAGTCCAATTTGGGAGAGTGGAAACCAAGATTTTCAAGTCTAGATAACTCTGTTGAGGCAAGAAGATGAGTTTCATTATTACCCTTGTCTTCAGGTAGCTGACAGCTTGGACACCACAGGATTGTAGCACATGGTAAACATAAATATTCATTTATTCCCCGTTCCCATGCCATTTTAGCACCTTTTTTTTGTGCTTTTGGGATTTTGTCCCTTTTCATATGAGTCCTCCTACATTCCTTTCTTACTGAATTTTAATTCAAGATCCTCTATCCCATAGTGTCCTTTTGTGTGAGTGGTGTACTTCAAGTTTCAGCTCATGGACAGAGAGGATCTTTTGGCAATTTAGTACTTATGATTCAGCACCTGCTTTGATTTATGATGCTTTCATAGGAGTTTTGACTCTTTATTTGCCTCTTGGCATTCATTTCTTGGCATGGGATCATTTATGTTTAATATACTGTTCACCTTGCTCCTTTCCATGGGTCTTCTGCTGTCGCTCCTTAGAACATTTTAAGTGTGACGTGGATGGAGCCCCAACATAATATTCTAGACTTTTTGGATCCGGTTTATTTCACAGGGATTAAGCGGGACTTCAATGCACACAGAATTATTCGAGAAAATGACTAAACTGGAAGAAATTATCTTATACAAATAGCAACCCACAGTCTGATCACTAAATTGTTTATCATTCCCAAAATTTTTGATGTTCTCCATGCAACCGCAGGTTCGTCCCCTTTATTGAAATCAAGACAATCAAACTAAAACAAACTGAAAAAACATGACTCAAATACATCCAGACGAATTATTTATATACAAGACAGAAGAATTCAAACAAACTCAGGAAAAATAAGGCTTGAGAACCAAACCATTCACTGGCAAGTTCTCTTCCCACCCCTGTAGATCTTGTAACTTGTAAGTAGAAGAGCCAAGTTTTGCTGCAATTTGAAAAGGGCCTACCCACAACTACTGGAATTTAGTGTGCTTTCCTTTCTCATCATGGGGGTGATCCCATTTGAGGACTAAATCTCCTACTTCAAAGTCTTTTGTTCCAGCTTTATGCTTGTCGAACCATCTCTTAACTAACTCTTGCTACTGCTTAAAGCGTTCTATGGCTTTAGATCTAGCCTCTTCTGCTTTCAGGAGATTATATATTCTTATTTGAAACACTTCATCATCCGACCCTCTAGACTCTTGAGCTAGTATGGAATATGGTAGCATGATATTGGGAGGAAGGATGGCTTCTTTACCATAGAAAAGGGTATATGAAGACACTCCAATCACAGACTTGGGGGTGACTCTATCGGCCCAAAGGGAATTTGGTAATGTTGAGTGCCAACTCCTCTAGTTTTCTACCATAGTCTTCTTTAAAATTATAATGAGGTTTTTGTTAGAGGATTCAGCCAGGCCATTTCCTTGTGGATAATAATTAGCAGAATAATGCAGTTTTATCCCTTTATCATGCGCAAATGCAGTCAATTTAATTGATGAGAAGTATCTAGAATTATCAAAGACTAATGAAACTGGAACTCCAAACCTGGTCATGATATGATCTTGTATGAAGCTGATGACTTCGTCTTCATTTATCTTGCGCAGCGGGATTGCTTCGACCCAGTGAGTGAAATAATCAGTAGCGGTCAAAATGTACTTGTGCTACAGAGAGGAATTTGGTTTTATTTCTCCAATAATATCCAGTCCCCATTGCTCGAATGGGTCCGTGATCATCACTGGCTTTAGAGGTGCTGCTGCTTTAGGCTGTCTCCCACTACACCTTTGGAAAATATCACACTTCTGGACATGTGCGTGTGCGTCTTTGAAGAGCGTAGGCCAGTAGTAACCGGCCCTGAGGATTTTGTGGGCCGTAGTATCTCCTGAATAATGTCCCCCAGTAGGACCATCTTGCAATTCTGACATTACTTTCTTCACATCTTCCTTTTCTAAGCATCTGAGAAGAACCCCGTCATAATTATTCCTGAATAATACTCCTTCAACAAGTTTATAGGAGGATGATTTAAGACGCAGCGCTCTTCTTTGCTTGGAATTCCAATGTTCTGGCAACAGCCCTACCTGCAGGTAATGCACAAGGTCTCTATACCAAGACTCAGGAGCTGTAAGCAAAGGGCATACTTCCATTACATGTAGTTTGGCTTCATCTTCCCAGGCGTGTTCTTCATTTTTTTCATTTTTACTCATTTGTTTGCACAACCCTTGTTCTTTAACTATCGATGCTGGCTTGAATTCAAGGTCATACTCTTGAAGAGCTATTACCCAGTTGCCTCTTCTTTCTCCTAACTCTTTCTGTATAAGAAGAGACCTTACAGCTGGGTAGGGGACGATCACCTTGGTTCTATTTTTTAAAATATAAGGCCTGAATAGTTTTACTGCTTTGAATACAACATAAGCTTGTTTATCAACAGCTGGGTAGGGGACGATCACCTTGGTTCTATTTTTTAAAATATAAGGCCTGAATAGTTTTACTGCTTTGAATACAACATAAGCTTGTTTATCAACAGCTGGGTAGTTCAATTTGGCTCCCTGTAGACTAGTACTCATAAAGGATATTGGGAATTCATCCCCCCCATCTTCCTTCTGGGTGAGCGCCGCTGCTAGTGAATCATCGGATGCAAAGGTATACAAGATAAAATCTTTGTCAAAATTTGGACTTTTTAGGGATGGTGCATGTGCGACAACAGTTTTGATTTTGCTGAATGCGCTCTTCTCAATTTCAGTCCACTTGAATAGTGCATTCTACTTTACCATCTGTTGTAGTGGTTTGAGAATCTGAGCAAAATCAGGCACGAATCTTCGCACAAAGTTTATAGTTCCCATAAATGATTGCATCCCCTTTTTATTATGGGGCAATGGGATTTGTTCAATAGCCTTAATTCTTTCTGGATCTATCGAAATTCCTTTCTTCGAAACTATGTGACCCAGCAACTTGACCTCTGTGACAGCGAATACACACTTCTTAGGATTAAGCGAGATGCCATATTTCCAACAGCGTTCGAAAATTTGTCTTAAGTGAAATGCGTGTTCTTCTCTTCTCTTTGAAAATATTGTAATATCATCAAGGTATACTATAGCACTTCGGCGAATCAACCCCCAGAAATCTATGTCCATAGCTCTTTGGAATGTTGCTCCAGGATTTATCAGCCCAAAGGGCATTCTCCTGTAGGAAAAGGTTCCCCATTTGGTCCTGAACGTTGTCTTTAATATATCTTATTCGGCTACTAACACTTGATTGTAGCCATAGAAACCATCTAATAATGAAAACAGTTCAGAACCGGAGACCATTTGCAGCAATTGCTCCATGGGTGGCACAGGGTAGTTATCTTTATCAGAAGCGCAATTGAGATTTCTGAAATCCACGCAGAGTCTGATTTCTCCAGACCTTTTTCTTACTGGTACCAGATATGACACCCACTCAGAGTGTCTGACTTTGAAAATGATTCTAGCATCCAATAATTTCTTCACTTCACTTTGAATCAGCGGTTCCAACTTTGGATGCATTTTTCTCAACGGTTGCTGATATAGCTTGATGCCTGCTTTAATGGGGATGACATGTTTGATGATGCGAGTATCGTATGTTTTCAAGTCTTCGTACATCCATGCGAAAACATATTTATATTGTTTAAACAAACTGACGAACTTGTCTCTTTCCGTTGGTGAACAACATTTTCCAAAATTCACAAATTTAGGATTTGTTTCAGTCCCTAAATTAATCATCTCAAACTGCAGAGATGAGCTGTGGGTATTCACATTGGCTAGTCTTCTGAATTTTTCGTTTAAATCGAACATTTTTTCTAACGTTCTGACTCCTTTAGGAATGAAATTATCGAATTTCATCTCATCCTGATGCTCTTCATCATCTATGATCGCTCCCTTAAACACCTCGTCATTTGTTAAACATTCTATGATCTGCTAGTCATCATCGAACACTCATAGGTTCGTAATCATATCAGGTACAGAGAGCCTGAAAAGTAATTCAATAGAGCATCGATTATTAGTGGGTACCAATCTAGCGGCTGATGTGGCCAAGAGGTCAGCTGCTGCATTTTTAAGCCTTGGAATTCAAATCATATTGAATGCATTAAAACATTTAAGCAAATCCCATACCTCATTCTGGTAATCTTTCAAGTGAGGAGAAACACAATGTATTTGATTCCAGATTTGTTTTACAATAATTTCGGAATCTCCAAAAACTTTTAGATTACTTACCTTTAATTCAATTTCTTTCTTTAGTCCCTGCACCAGCGCTTCGTATTCAGCTGTATTATTAGTACACTCAAACTGTAATCTACATGAAAGAAAATGTTTATTCTTCTGTGGGTCGATCAGGACACAACCAGCCCCTGACCCTTCTAATGTCTTAGAACCATCAAAAAACAAAATCCAAAAATCATTAACTACTGCAGGTGATTCTACTCCTACTGGTAAGCTTACTATATTACAATCACTTTCATCAGCCTGTGAGAATCGAAGGAGATCAGGCTGGGTGTCAGATGTGTTGCTGGCTTCTTCCGCTTTATAATTCCCTGGTTCCAACTCAATAAAATAGTTTCCAAATACAGAGTCCACTGATACATTCTTCTCCTCCAGTTGAGTAACATTGTACTTCATGTGAGGTTCCCTTAAAATATTGATCTGGTTCGGACTTCCTTTGTATGGAAACCACAGATGCGACCAATCTGAGGCGAAATATCCATTTAATTTGGCCGACCAATCTCTGCTCAGGACGAGACCGTAAGCATCTGGTATATCAGCCACCACGATGTTAATAACTTGGAAAACTTTGTCATTAGATGCCAGATGGACTAGGACATCTTCCAGCTCACCAATTACCTTTACATCTGTTATGTCCAATTGAACCACCCTCCACGTGGATGGCTTAGGCTGCCCATTGATATTTTTAAAGACAATATGGGCATAACATTAACTGACGCCCCTGAGTCTACCAAGCAATTATGTACATTATGATTGAAAATTTCAAACGTGAGGAGGAAAGGTGGATGCTTGCTTTTAGACTTACCCCCAACGCTTGTTTCTCCAATTTCTTCTTCTTCCTGAGGTTGATTGTTAGCAGGCAGCTTATCATTCGATGCTTGAAGTGCTTTCAACAGTCTTTCCTTTTGTTGCGGCACTTTGCACATTTCGAATAGTGGCACGTTTGCTTTTACCTTTTTTAAATTCTCCACGATGTCATAATCCATTGACTGCTCAATGGGATGGGGTTTATCAACATTTTCTTCACTTGGCTTGGCCTGCACGTCATTTTTCCTAGGATTTTGGCTGGTGATAGTGAACTCTGGAGTTTTATCAGCCAAATATTTGTTTTGAAATTTCTTCTTAACATTTCTCTGCAGCCTCTTAATCTTCGGGAGTATAAGACTGTCTTCCTTAACCGTCCCTTGGCTCCTTGTGGCTACGTTGGTTTCCATTATGTCCTTGTGCCCCTGAGTCTTTTCCTCTTCAGCATCAAATAACAAGACAGAATTCCATAAAGCCATGGTTTCCTCTTCCTGTTCTTTAGTAGAAGTAGAAGCATAATTCTCTTCTATTTCTTCATCTCCCTATTCTGTTAATCTAGAATCTAACAGTTGATTCATGACTAGCGTCATCGAGTTTATCCATTGAGGACAATTCTTTTCAGAGTGTGGTTGTTGGTGGAAAGTGCAAAAATTGTCCAAGACTACCTCTGTTAAATTCATAGATGCAGTATTGTGAGGAGGAGGTTGAGACTGGTGGTTATCCTCTCTTTTCTTATAATATGGATTATAAAACTTTTGCGCTTCCTTTTCTTTCTCCATATCTATGATTTTGTTGGAAAGCTTCTGCATCATTTTGGCCATATTTTCCAGATCTGGTGACTTTTCTTCCTTATCCTTAGTAAACAATAAGGCTTTTCTCCCTGCACCTTTTTCTCCTGACTGTTATGGATAGTCTTCAATACTTTCTTTTTCCACTTCCACTACTTCTGCCTCTTCATAGGTTTCCGTCAAAGTAGGCTTGGCCCTACCTTTGGAAAACATGGCCAAATCAGGGCCTAACGCTGAAGTATAATACTCAATCAATACCTTGTCCGAAGGCTTTTCTGTTTCAGAGAAATTCTTGAGATATGCCGCAAACCTTTGCGTGAAACTGTGCACTTTTTCTTTTCTTTCTTTCTTCAGCACGCAAAGCCCTTTCATTAGAGCTGCATGAGTTTTCTGAGTTGCATACTTACTTCTGAAGATTCTTTCGAAGGTATCCCAATCAAGGATAGAGTTAGCAGGCAATCCAAAGTACCATGACACTGCAGCTCCTTTAAGAGTATGTGGGAACACTCTGCATACCACATCTTCATGTTCCCCGGCCCTTAATCCTTCAATTTCCAAGTAAAAACTTTTCAAATGATCATCTACTAGTATTTTCTCATTTGGGTCAAACTTGGGCAACATATTGTCAAAGGCTTGGGGTAGGTCATGTAATGGAGGTGTAAGGTTTAACGGTGATCTGGATCTCCATGCAGGTGGTGGATTTGGAGGGTTAGGGGGTTGGTTTGCGTTTACGCCAGCCATGAGTCTAGGTTGAGAGTGTGGAGATGAGCCAACTGGAGTGTGAGCAGGAGAACTTTGAGGGGTATCTGGGCCTTCTTGTTTCAAAGGTAATACAACTTCCTATAAGGCAGTTTCTACAAGTTCTTCCTAGTCTCCGACTAATACCGAGTCTTCTGCTATAGGACGATATTTCTTTTTATACTCTCTTCTGGGCAATTCATGGATGATTGGTAATCCTCCAATCTTATTTACATATGCCCTGGTGTGTCTTCTCATATCATTAACAATTTCGTTACCAACGGAATATAGATGTTCTCTTTCTTCCAGAATTGGATTTTGAAACCCACTGCTTTCAGAACTATTACCGGTGGAATAATTTTGGGAAAACAGGTTTCCTTGGCCAGCCATCCACTGGCGACCCTCCTTCTAGCGCCAAAACCTGTTGAGGCCCGGAAATTCGTAGGTGACAACAGTAAGGGATTCTCCCCAATCAACGTTCCCAACTAGCCCGTTGACTGTTTGGTATAGGGAATCCGTCCGGTTTGCGGTCCGGCTACCGTAGGTCAAGTAACAAAATAAAGGCTTTACCGGTTACATCCCGGTCCACCGAGTTTTTGTATTATTGACTTAAAATATGAAATGCAAGTGCCTAATTAACAATGCAGGGTGATAAAGATGCAAGGAACAGTCACAATGTGATGCACAGGTTCTTACCTCTCGTCTTGAGGCTCACAAGCATCCAAATCGTATACAACAAGAAGAATAAACTAACTACCTAATCTATCCCTAGGGAGCAAGATTATCATTCATTGGTGAGTAATACATTTTGTACATGCAATAATGAAAAGTTACAGATAGCTGACACTTCTTTCAAGACACATGAACAATTTGCAGATTTTTGAACAACCAGTTAGCCAATTGTTTTATGAACACCATTCATTACTCACAATGGAAAACATCCCAAAAAGATACTGAAGAACATTCAACAAGAACATAGGTTCAAGAAGTTAAATACTCTCGCAGATGATGAAACACAGCTGAAAACGAAATAGTTCCCCTTCAACATCGTTCATTTAATCACATTGATACATTCCACATTTCGCTTTCTCCAGCAGGCAAAAAATTGTAGTTTCTGATTGTAAAACGAAATAGTTCCTCTTACAAACAAATGGTTTACAAGTTCTTCCAGGGAAAAAGTCCCCTTCTAAATTCTAAATTTGAAGTATTTAAACTACAGCAACCGATCGTTTGGGCTACCCCCAACGTGTGACCTTCCAGTTCTTCTAGTGCTTCATATTCTTCTACGTTGTCTGTACGCACTCATGAATCCTTTAGTAACGGATAGACAATCAAGTGCGCCATTAGCATTATTGATTTTGTCTTCTGCTTCGACGGCCCTTTTAGCGATCCGGTCGGTTTCGTTTCGATCCTGGCCAAATTGTTCCTCTATGTCTTCACGCATCAGTTCCTCACATCCACCTGCAATTAATCCATGTGCATTATTTGCGTTATAAAAAAAGTAGCCGATTATACAAACTAAAACGGCTACTCCACAGGAAACGACCAGGTGCATCACGGCAGAAGTCGGAAGGATAGCAACAATGGAAACCAAATGGCTTTCCCAGCCGCAACGACGGAAGATTCAATGCTACCGGCATGCGACGGGAGGGTGAGAAAACTTTGAATCGAAATTCGGGCGGCTTTCCCTTTTGGAAGCTCAACTACTTTCCCAGCCGCAACGGCGGACGAGAAAATACCAAGACATGCGACCTTTGGGAAAGACAACCTTAAATCAGAAGTCGGCTAGGTTTGAACATTGGAATACAAATGTATTTCCCATCCACAACGGCGGAAGAGGAATGGTTTCGGGTCTGTGGCTAAACAGGTAAACGTACATCGGCAAGCGGATCGCTTTGGGCTTCGGGCGCTTAAGTGTTTTGGGATCCGCAACGACGGAAACGAAAAGGCTTCGGCTTCCGATCAAAACAAGAAAGAATCCCGATCAATATAAAAATTATAAGTTTTTAGATAGCTTTAAACTCAGCAGGTGGACAGAAACATGTTATACCTCCACAATGACGACCACAATACAGGATACTCGGCTCGATCAACAAGCGAAACCGAACTCAAATCTGTGACTCATCATAAATTTCAAACATAATCAAAATTCGAACCTTGGGCAAGAGTTAATATTTTACAATCATCTAAGATTACAACACGACCAACAACTCAAAGGATCCAATGATTAAAACAATGCAAAATCATGAGGAGGGGCCTGAAATTTAAGAAATTTGGGGAGAAATGTTGCAACTGCAACACATTCATAGTGACTTGTGAGAATCCTATACATTGGGTTTTGCTCCCTATATTAACTTATTTTTCAATGCCTTTTTAGTTAAAACTTGAAACCTCTTACATATAGATGCAGATACTATATCAAAAAACCAAACTGGTGTCTTCACCAAGATACACAGTATCCCCTTCCATTCTCTACTACCCAATGGTCTCTTGTTGGCAATGCGATTTACCTATCCTCCCTAGAATTGATTGTCTTGGATTGATTGCACACAAAAAAACATCGAAGAAGAATAAATCCGACAAGAATGCATCAATCATCGAAAGGTATGTGAGTCTCATATTGGGACGTGATCCTGGGAATTATTTGTACGTGAGATGGTTTAGTTGAATGCTATTCTCTTAAGATTGATCAGTTATAAATCCCTCTCCATAAGTTCATTCCTTCTTCGGCCAACCTATGTGTCCTTATCCTATTTCATTTATTTTGCCAGTTGGGGTTGTTTCTCCCAACGAGTTTCTGCTACAATCTAGTCAGTAACTCTCCTCAAAGTAACTAACTCAAGCAATACTAATTCACTGATTGTATTATATACGTAATTATATAACCACACTGAACTAAACTCTTTCATTGAGCATAAGTCTGTATCCCATGGATGGAACTGAATTGAAAGGATTGAGTTGAACTGAATGTTAGTAGAGGTTATGGTTTAGAGAGAGATAAAGGAGCCTTATCCTTTCAGTGGTGAAAGAATTTGGATTTTGCACTATTGGTACCCACTGATAAGCCTTCAAGTGGGGCTCAAGCACGTTTAAGTGGTCTTGTTGGCCATGGGATTCACCTATCCTCCCTAGGATTGATCGTCTTGTACTGCCTGAACAAAACAAAATATAGAAAGGATACATGATTACACTCACATTATAATATCTATAATGTTTTTTTTTTCTGAACCAATCTACAATATTAGGATCTAGGTGGAACTCTACCACCTATTATGCATGATGACTTGCATTGATTTAGAGGCCAAATCAAGATCCCTCCCTTTGGATGATAGATCTCATTTGTAATGAAGGTGAAAATTGATGACCATGCATGGAGAAATTATCAAGAATAACCAACGTCTTAATTACCTATCTTCATATTGCATTGGCAAGGCCTAATCTTTTATTTCCTACTTGAATTTACCCAAAAAAAGTATCCATATGCACCCTACCGTAATTGCATTACAATTGGTTTCTATAGAGCTTCAGCGATTGATCAGTTGAGATAATGTTATTGTATCCAGACTTTGATTTGGTATTGAATTTTATGGCATTCTATACCTAACAATATGGATTATGAAGCTTATTAAAAAATGGATCATTAGAATCTCTCATCACACTAAAGGCACAAGCTATAGATTAAAAAAATAAATGTATGCGCCAATCAACAATATTTGAAATTTGTTGCAATCAATGTTAAGAGGTTCTTGTATTATGGTGCATAATGTGGCTAATAATGTGGAATTAAGAACCGTGTTTTGAGCAATCATGCCTCGGCCATGTAGCGACATATTGGTTAGTGATGAAGGTTCCTTCAATGTAACAACACTGCATCAATTTATGTCTAAATTTGGTAGTGAATTCAATTTCTTCGTAATATCAACTTGTTGGAGTGTGTACTAAGATAATGGAAATGAGTCATACATCAAATATAGACATCCGTGATGTCAGCATCAAGGCCCTTGTATCAATAGCATTTTACAGATTAGATATATATCCAAAATAAATTGTTTCAAGCTCAAAATAAGATCATGGAACTAGGTACAAAGTTTTGAGGGATTTTATCATGTAGTGATATTGGTTGCTTATGATGCCTCCTCTAATGTTATAGCGCTGATTCATTTGGAGATCAGATCAGTTGTGAATTTAGAAGTTAATTATTAAGAACTTGTTGTGGGAAGTAAGATGATCCTACTTGGCCATGTATCATAGACTAAGATTGGTATTTTTCCTTTTTATTGACAGGTTTGTATAGTTGGACTACATATGTCTAAAGTAAATGTTTCAAGCTTATTGTTGTAGTGTTAGCTAGAGAACATACCTAAGTTACCAGAATAGATATTCAGATTTGAATACAGATTTGCTAGATTTTTTAAAACCCTAGATCTGAATACGACGGGAAAACGACAAGTACAAACAAATATAAAAATATTTTTAAAATAAATGCAAGAAATAGAATGAAGAAAAAAAACTATAGTAGGAAACACAAGAGTAGAACTATAAGTTATTGTCAAAAAGGAGATTTCATGTACCATAAATGATAATTTGATCAGTTGTGATACTGATAATTTTAAAAACCATTTCAGCCTGAACTTGAAGCACGTCATAATAGTGTTTTTGTGACCTACATCCACATGTCCCTATCATCAGGGAATAAAGTGGCTTTCTTGAATGCTATGGAAAGACTACAAAATAGTGTAGGTGTAGATTTCAATTTGCGCAATCAAAATCACCTTTAAAATCCTAGAATTAAGCTAGATCACCTTTCAATAAAAATTAATATTCATTAATAATAACAAATTTATAAACTTTAGGTTTTTAAATTTGTTATTAGGTTTTTAAATAGTTACTAATAATAATAAAATTTTAAAAACTTTAAGTTTTTAAGTCTATTATTAAGGCCTCTAAAATTCTTATTAATTATAATAATAAATTTAAAACTTTAGGGTTTTAAAGGGTTTTTAGGGTATTTCATGGTTTTTAAAAAATCAAATTAAAAAATTTAGAAAAATAATTAAAATCAACATTCCGGAAAAATAGGTTTTGAGATTAAGTTTTCCGCACACTTGAAATTAAATAAAATTAAATTTTTTTGTTAACCTAGCAAACCCTAGTCTTCGCGGCCGACCATAGATTTTCTACTCGGTTCCAGTATTTAACTTTGGTCCTCAATCTCTCCACATTCAAATGTGTCCTGATGATGGATCCTGATATGGATTCGAAACGTCGACTTGATCATTTCGATACTGTGGTTTCTCCGATTACATCACCAATTTTTTATTTTATTTTTCACATGATCTATTTCATGGGACTAGGATATGATTCCTTCTACAGTGGATCCGTTTCAATGGTGGATCCACCTCCAATATGTATAGGATCTGTGGATCCATAGATTCTACACACTGTGGTGGTGGATCCGATAACAGAGGAACATACTTAGACATATTCTGGATGGTGTAAGAAGGGAAACTTTTCTAGAAATAGTGAATGACATGGGTCTGATTTATCATATAGTCAAAGCAAGCACTCTCTGAGCACGAAAAATATACCTTGTTCAAGAAAGAGAGGAAGGATTGATTTAACTCTTGAATTAGGTAGGCACATATTTTGATGGTTAATACAAATTTTATGCTGAAAATGGTCACTGGATGACGGTTTTGTTGCAGATTGGATGCTTTGTGTGACTATGATTGCAATGCTAAAATTCTTTGTCTCATGGTTTCCACTTGTGTAACTGCATTTGATGAATTTCTTCCAAAACAATTGAAATTTGTTGAATGTGAAGGAAATTTGATTGCACAAATTGAATTTCAAAATGTTGGCAAATTTCAAATATTAATTGTAATTTTAAGGAGAAAAAGAGTTAATTAGAAAAACTTAGGTCAAATATTTCATGAATTTGACATGTTTTTAATAGATTTGAAATTTAAACAATTGTATTTGTTTTTTATTTTGAATATGAAATTATAAAAAAAAACATATTTCTTCTTCTCAAACTTAATTACGAATTTTATGAGACATTTTTACACTAACCAATTTTTCCTGAATTTTATTTTCGCCAATTTTGAACCAGTTGACTAGGCTACCACTAATTTTGATGCAAAATTGGAGAACTTCAACTCAAACATAGTCACATACATTTGAAGCATAAAGAGTAGCATAGTTTTATCAAGCCTTATATGTATGGAGACTTTAGTTCCTCCATTAATGTTACAGATGATTGTCTTATCTCAGAGTGCTTTGTACAATGCAAATTCTATTATTACAATATTGTAATGCAATAGAAAATTTTACATTAATTTAGCTTCTTATTGTGAACACAATCATTCACACTTGGTGTTCCAGTGATTTAGTATGAATTTAATTAAAGAAAATTTTCTTCCCACAAGAATAGTGCAAAATGAACCATTTAAATGTTGCCAATTTCATCCAAAAGTAGATAATGGCAGGGGGGTTTAGAACCTCCGTTAAAACTCACCTTGGAATCCACACTAAGATAATTGTTGTTGATAGGTCTCATATAGTGGTACACTTACAGTTGCTAGGGAATAGTGATTTTTGCAATCCCATTAAGCCAATTTCTTTAGTTGTTTTCAAATTTTCTAAAAAAGGTTTATGGATTTCATAACCTGATTGATCATATATTATGAACTTATACAATATATCATCATTTTCCTACCATTAGATACTCAAAGTTTTGTATTGATCCTTTTTACAATTATAAAGGACTCTATAAGTTAGGTTCCCAAAATCTTAAAGGGTGCCAGCTCAATGGAAGAGTGCCTGCCTTACAAGCAGGAGGTTGGTGGTTCGATTCCTCCATGTCCTAATGATATTATAATATCGGTTACAAACAACTAAATTCGTAAGTGACCAAACAATGGGAGATAAGTGACAAAACAAAATGACCAAAATTCGTATATAAAACTACTAAAAATGACTAAATTAATGAACAAAAAATGAGAGATGTGAAACTAGGCATTAAAAAGGATGCAACATGTGGCGCTAATGATGAATCCAAACACGGCATTGATATGGTAGCAAAATAAGACCCGAAACTAGACATTAAAAATGATGCAACATGTGGCGCTAATGAGGAAGCCAACCATGGCGTTGATATGGTAGAGAAATAATACGTTACTTTGGATGCAAAACATGGCACTACATAGGAAGCAAAATATGGTGCAACAATAGAAGAAATATTTGGCATCATTTTGGTAGCAAAACACGATGCAAAAAAGGAAGCTAAAATTGGTGCGAATTTGGAAGCAAAAATTGGCACATATTTGGAAGTAAAACATGGTGCAAAATGGGATGCTAAAGTGGTATAAAAAATGGATACAAGATTGGATGCTAATTTGGATGCTAACATGGTGCTATTAAGGATGCCAATATGGCACTAACGAGGATGGCATTTAAGAATAAAAAGAGGACACTCGCAAGAAAGCAAAATAGGATGTTATTTAGGAAGCAAACATCGACGTTGTTTAGGAAACAAAGTCAGATGCTATTCTGGAAGAAAAAAAATAGAGGCTATTTTGGATGTCATAAAGGATGCTATCTAGGGAGAAAAATAAGACGTTTTTTAAGAGGCTTTAAGTTTTGTCCATGACGCGTCCCATTTAGCATCTAGTTTCACCACTCAATGTAAACAAAAATTACACTAAAAAGGCATGCTAAATGGGACGCTAATTCCAGGATTTGTTGTATTTTGAGTGTTTATAAATGAGGGAAGGTTCCTCCCTATTTATATCTTTTAAGTGACTAACCTAAAACAAGAGTGGGGTCAACCTATTACCCTAAAAGTGTCGACTTCTCCTAGAGAGAATTCGAAAGCACATTACAGAATATTATACTGAGGATTATTTTCCCGAATTACAATGGAGGTTGTAACTCAAGGTCCTTACAAAATAATGACATCCCAAAAGGAGGAAAACACATATCGAATGGGGGTACAACATCATACAATGATAATATACATCAGAATGTCTTTTGAAGTTACAATTACAACAAAACTCCCTTTTAAATAGAAAAGTATTCTCTCCCTAAAAATTTATCAACACATCTTCTCCAGTTATCATAAACGACTCTTCATCATAGATTCTACCATAGTCATCATCTTGTCGATCATCAAATAGTACTATCTGTCATCGGAATTTTCTACATAGCCATTTCTTTTTCATGCTTAGTATAGGCCTATTCCTCATCTAGGTCTTCATCATATGCATGAGCAATCCATCACATAGGTACAACCTAGCACCATTCTTTACATTGCCAATGTAATAACCTATGCCTCTTACCATCATCTTGCCATATCTAGATCATATCTTTGTCCTGCACAAAACAAAACAAACAAACTAAGAACATAAAGCACATCCCAAATGTTGACGTCCTACGTCCTACCAACATATGAGTTTTCCAAGATCTTTTACGTCACCAAGAAAACCTGCAACTTCCACTATGCGAGAATCGCCTAGGAGCATGCCAAGTGCATTAAGTATCTCTATGGTCAACCTGTGTTCTACCAACATAGGAGCATGCCAGGATCTTTCACATCACTAAGATGATAACTTGCATCTACCACTATGTGAGAAATTCCTACGTGCACAACAAGTTCCTTGTGACCTCATCATCTCCAACATGTGAATACATGCATACAATAAATGATTACGACTGGACATCCTTCGTACCACACCAGGAATTTTACATTCCGGGTCAACCTCAAGGAACTATTACATCCGAACAACCTACATCCAAGATATTTTCCATTCATACAACCTTCCAGGACTAATTACGTTTTAGCGAAGTGCATACCACGGCTGGACCGTTTTACACTCTAGACAACCCACAGGAGTGATTACATCTGAACAACCTGTGTACCACACCAAGATCTTTTACATTTTGGATAACCTGTACCAGGACTGATTACATTGAAGGATAACTTGCAACCTTCACCAGGACTGATTACAACGTAGGACAACCTATAGGACTGATCACGTACAAGGAACCTATGCACTACACCAATATATTTTTCACTCGAATAACCTGTCTCTTTTCCCATGTGAGATATCATGCATCTGCATCTTTTGATCTCTTTTCATCTATATAATATGAGCACAGGACTGATTATGCCACCAATAAAACATGTAGCTCTGACTATGCTAGAATTGATCAGTCTCTATTTTGAGGGGTGTCTTTCTGGATCACACCAAGTCTTTATTTAAAGCACTTTAACTTTACTCTGGCTAGAGGCTTGGTCAATACATCATCTACCTACTTTTCCATTGCCACATATAGGAGCTTCAATGCTCATATCTGCATCATATCCCTGATATAGTGGAACTTGATATCTATGTTCTGCGACTGGTCATGGAACATCAATTTCTCTAACAACTTCACATAACTTTGGTTGTCGCAGAAGATACAAGTCGCTTCCAATTGGAGATCAAAAAAATCACAAAGTAGCTTCCACATCTATACTAGCTCCCAACTAGTCGAGCAGGAGAGAACATAGTCTACCTCGGTTGTACTTAGTGCCATGCAAGACTACTTTCTGCTAAACCAGGAGATCATGCCAGATCTCAAACTAAAGCAACAACCCAAATTGCTCTTCTTATCACTGGTGCTATCTACCCAATCCGAATCAACATAATCATGCAAATTAATCCTCTGATTCGCATCATACTTAAGCCCATACTCTATTGTACCCTTCAAGTAGTTGAATACATGCTTTGCAACAACTAGGTGGACATTGCTTGGATCCATTACGAAATGAATCAATGTGTTCACATCAAATCATATGTATGTTATTGTATTTTTCATGTACATCAATTATCCAATCATATGATGATACATCGTGGCATAAACTGACTGTGATGAAGAATCACACAAAAGCTTCAAGTTTGATTCCATAGGTGTGGCTATCACCTTACAGTCTAGCATTCTGAATCTCTTAAGAATCTCCACTGCATACGTTTCATGACCAAGGAAAATCCCATCTACACTTTGCCACTTCGTGCCTAAGAAGTAGTGTATCATCCCTAGGTATTTCATTTCGAACTCAGTAGCAAGTCTCCTCTTTTCATCTTCAATGTGTTTGTGCTCTCCTGTCAAGAACAAGTCATGGACATATAGCAGGAGGATCACCAGTCTTCTGCCTTCAACCTTTAAGTAAAGGTTGGAATCCACTTTACTCTTAGTAAATCCTAGGATCATCAGGAAGCTATCCATCATGTCGCACCATGTCATGGGTTCTTGTTTCAATCCATACAATTCCTTATCCAATTTGCACACGTGATTATGCCTATCATGTGTCTCAAATATCAATAGATGTTCTACGTACACTTCCTCCTCGACTACACCATTCAATAATGTTTTCTTGACGTCCATCTCGTGTATCTTCCATTTCATTATTACAGCTAATGAAAATATATATCTAATGGTATTTTACCTTGATATAGGTGCAAATGTATCCTTGTAGACTATGCCTTATTTATGTGAGAAGCCTCATGCCAAGAATCTTTCCTTGTGTTTCTCTATGCTCCCATATGCAGCATGCTTTATCTTCTAAATCCAGTTCGAATTCATGACATACTTCCTTTTTGGTCTAAGAACTATATCACAGACATCATTCTTCATAATCAACTAATACTCCTCGATCATGGCATCCTTCAATTCTTTCTTTTCTGCAGCCTATTCATAGTTGGAAGGTTCCTTGTCAATGATGTCACACAACAAGGCCACATAGTTTTTGTAAGGTTTTTGTCTTTTCCTTTCTCTATGCATCCCTTCTGGAGCGCCATAACTTTATGCATCTTGTATTAGCTCTTGTTCCCATGTTGGTTTCCTCTTGTGGGAGTCATTCTCATGAAGTGTCTGTATGGGATCTTTTGGTTCTTCCATGTCATGATCTTCATGGTCTTCTGTAATTTCCAATTTCATTGTCGTATCTCAGACTCTCATTCCTTCAGGTTCCTCAACCTCTTCAATAGGTAGCCTCCTAGATCTAGAGTATGTTGATTCCTCATTAAAGGTTACATATCTACTGATTTCGATCTTCTTGAATCCTAGGAAGTATAATTGGTAGGACTTTGATGTATCAATGTATCCTACAAATATTCCCTTCCTCCCAAAGGGATCAAGCTTGGTCCTCTTCTCCTTTCAGATATGTATGTACACTCAGTAGCCAAATATTTTGAGACGGTTTATTTCTAGTTTCTCTCATGAGAAATCCTCTTTAGGAGTATTTTTGTCAAGTACTAGATAAGGAGTACGGTTCTGTACATACACAGCTGTCCTTGTTTCTTTCTCCCAAAGGTGCATTGGAAGATCCTGGTCATGTAGCATTAATTTCTCTACTTCCATTATGGTTTGGTCCTTTCGTTCCACAACACCATTCTACTGAGGATTGTATGGATTTCTTAACTCCCTCTCAATCCTATATTCTCTACATAATTCATTAAATTATTATGAGGTGAACTCTCCACCATTATCTGACCGCAGAGTCTTGATCTTCCTTTCTATGTGGTTCTTGACCAAGGGTTTCTATTCCTTAAACTTATTGAATACTTCATTCTTTTATTTCAAGAAATATATCCAAGTATTGCATTATAAATCATCTACAAAGTAAACATAGTACACATACCAACTTAGTGAGATGGATGACATTGGCCCACATACATCTGAGTGTATTATCTCCAATATTATTTTAGCTTTACTTTCACCACTGGGAAATGTCTTTTTTGCATTCTTTTCTTGTGCACATCCTTTGAAAATGACTTCATCCTTTTCTTGGATTTCTAGAAGTCCTTATACTTCTTTTCTTACAATCGGTAGTGCTTTGTAATGCACATGTGAAATCCTTCAATGCCAAAGTTCACTTGGTTCTATTGACTCATGAACCAATTCTTGTTCAGACTGCCCCTTTAGTCTGTACAAGCCTCTTTCTTGTTCTCCAATCATTTTTGGATCATCAATTGTCTTTCTAGGCTGCAAAATTGGTTGCAACGATCTCACCTCCTGCTACCTCGATCAGGTTTGTACCATTCACCTCAATTTCTACTGGAGCACTTGTCTGAACAGATTCATCAAATCCATCATCATTCTGAATATATGGAAAGTAGATGTCTTTCAGCATACATCTAAGTTAATATTCATTTCGATAATTTGACTTTACTTGGATATGTGCACATTGGTAAAACTTCCATGAGGAGACATGTCCTTTTCCAGCTTTAATGTAACTACCTTCTTTGACATTTTCTATATCTCTCTCATTTTCAACATCTCTGCTTCGTTCCTTTCCCGTTTCCTTTTGTTTTTCTAAGTCTCGGATGCCTGTTTCTTGGTCCTTTTTTCTTTCCATGAGATCTTCTGGGAAACTCCATGCACACAGCCGGGAGCCATTCTCTTTCTTATTCTCACTTTTCTTCTTCTCTGTTTTCTTATCTTCAGTGATCTGCTCGTCTTTCTTTTTCTTTGCTCTGGACTAGACTCTTCTACTATCTGAGCTTGACTCCTCATCCTTGGCATCTGTCTGACCTGTTGTGCACCTAATTTCACAACCCTGGGCGGCGTCATCATAACAGACTCGAGGCCACCACGCTGGCATCGTTGCACAATGTCTTCTAAAGGTTCCTTCTCGAACATACACCGTCTGCTGCAGTAATCTGAACTGGTAATGGCTGTGAAATTGGGGAAACTAGCACTCTGTAACTAAAGTATCTCTGCTCAAGAAAAAATCTTGCAAATTGCTCGATAACTCTCAGAAATCGCAAAAGTAACCCTTCTATGTGAATGATCTATGTACTTATAACGCAGGCGATAATCTCTAAAGCAACGGTCACTTAGGTTGGACCCATCAGCAGCATTTATTGCATGGACAAGACAACACCCGTCGTTTCGATCCTCATTAATTGCTGAAAATCCAATCAAATTTCCTTTGAAAATTGTGCACAGGCGCCGGTCTCGACCAAGATTTACCAAATCTGGGAAAATCATTATATTGTTTCCAAATATAGGGCAATGGATAGATGTCATATCTGGATTAACTGCTTGGCAGAAGGCGACGTGACTGGCCCTTTGTCCCTTTCCAAAATTGTCTACGTGGCACGGCGAACATCGCATCGCTGCAATGTCACACCGCATCGTCCTGAACCAAAAGGTTTCACACCAAGTTGTTGAAACTCTGCAACGTTCAAAACTTGTGCAAAATAAACTTTCCTGTTGCGATTCCTAAAAACATTTATTTTTATTTTTATTTTTTTATTTTTTATTTTTTTTAGTGTAGACTAGTTATAGGTGCGATGTCTCCTTTCAACTACACTGGACATCTACACTGGTATTTCCCTGCGTTAGTATTGGGAGGTGGAGTGGCTATCACTATAAAGCTTAAGCCTACTACCATTAATCAAAGTAGGAACAAGCTCCCCATTCAGTTTACTGAGCTAAACGACATCTCCTTCTGTAACTTGCTGAATCTGATATGGCCCCAACCAATGCGTCTTGAACTTCCCTGGAAACTCAACAAACTTGCTATCATAAAGGAGCACTGGGTCTCCTGTCTGAAAAATCTTGCTCTTGATGTGCCTGTCATGCCAAGCTTTTTCTTGTGCCTTCTGCACTTTTTGATGAAATCCTGCAATGAATCTGTCTTCTTCTAAAGCAAGCAGCCACGCTAATCTATCATTCATAGTATCTGCATCAGCCATCTCGGTAATTTGAGAAATTCTTAAACTGGGAATAATATATTCCATGGGCATAACAGCCTCTTTTCCATACACCAAGCTGAAAGGTGTGTGTCTTGTAAGTTTCTTGCATCTATTTATATAAGCCCATAATACAGCATTAACCCTAAGGTCCCAATCGTTTCTTTGGCTATTATAGATCTTAGTAAGAGCATTTTCTATAATCTTGTTAAAATCCTCCACCGTACCATTAGCTTGTGGGTGGTAGGGAGTGCTCTTATGGTGTTGTATATGAAATTCCTCCGTCAAGGCCTCAATAGTGCGATTCAGAAAATGTGTGCCTTGATCACTCATCAAAATTGCTGGACATCCAAATCTACTAATGATGTTTTCAAAAATGAACTGTGCAGCTGTAGCAGCATCACAATTCCTTACTGCTTTGGCCTCTGCCCATCTGGTGAGGTATTCTGTTCCTATGATGATGTATCTCACACCAGATCGTTTTCCTGGTGGGTTGATAGGACCCACAAAATCTATAGCCCACTTGTCAAATGCACGCAGCGTAGTCTGTGGTCGCAGCAGCATTTCATCTCTCTGCGAAGGTTTTCCTACCCTCTGGCAGATATCGCAGCATCTGCAAAACTGCTTAGTGTCTTTGTGCAAGGTAGGCCACCATAATCCTGCAGCTAGAATTTTCTGCGCAGTCGGCTTTCCTGCAAAATGACCTCCTATGGTACCTGAATGTGCTTCTCTGATAATGGCCTCTTTCTCGTGCGGCATCACGCATCTGCGCAGGACTTCATCTGGACCTAACTTGTATAATTGTCCTGCGATCAAAGTGAAATCTGCTGCTTTCACAACTAACTGTTTCTTCTGCTGCTTAGTAAACTCAACTGGTGCCCACCCTGTAGTGAGAAAGTGGATAATATCTTCGTAATACTCATATGCGATATGGATAGAAAACAATTGCGCATTTGGAAAATTATCCTCTAAATTACTTGGTTCTTCTCCTGAGTCTATTCGCGATAGATGATCAGGTCTGGCATTTAATTTTCCTGGTTTTACAATAATTTCAAAATCATACTCCTGAAATAAGAGTAACCATCTACAGATCCTTCCCCCTAACACTGGTTTATTGACAAAATACTTTAAAGCGAAATGGTCAGTGAACATCTTGAATGGGGCACCCAGCAAGTAGTGCCTGAAATTTTGTAGAGCATACACCATAGCTAATCCTTCTCTTTCTGTAGTGGTGTAGTTCTTTTCTATGGTAGATAACTTTCTGCTGGAGTACGCGATAGGGTGATCAATACCCCCTTCTCCTGGCTGTGTTAATACAATCCCCACTGCGATGCCAGATGCATCCACATGTACATGAAATGGCTTGTTCCAATCTGGGAATACTAAGATAGGTGCTGTAACCATCTTCTCTTTAAGAGTGTCTAAACTTTGCTGGCATTCCTCATTCCATAGGAATTTCACGTCTTTCTTTAACAGCTTTTCCATAGGTGCTGTGATCTTTGCATAGCCTTTGATGAATTTTCTATAGTAGCCGGTGTGACCAAGCACTGTCCTCAATTGCTTGACTGAGTTGGGTGCTGGAAGATTTACAATGATGGCAATCTTTGCAGGATCTACCATCAAGCCTTGTTTGCAAACAATATGACCCAACAAAATACCAAATGGCGCACAGAATATACATTTCTTCAAGTTAAGAGAAATCTGATATTGCCTACATTTCTCTAACATGAGCTTTAAATCTCCTATATGCTTTTCGATTAATCCAAATACAGTCCAATCATCAAAAACGACTTCTAAGAATTTATGGATGTATTCCTTAAATACAGGCCAGCAACTACTACTCTAGAAAAAATAGCTGGTGCATTTTTAAGACCAAAGGGCATTACCGTATACTGGAATGAGCCCCATTCTATTGCAAAGGTGGTCTTATGTCGATCCTCTGGATGGATTCTTATCTGGTGATACCTGAAAATCCATCAGTGAATGAGTAGATCTCATGTCCGCCCACATTGTCTAAAACTTCATCAGTGAAAGGTGTCGGAAATGGGTCATGAAGTGATGCGTTGTTGAGTTTGCGCAAACCGACACAAATCTTGATTTCTCCTTTAGTTTTCTTTTCCTGCACAACCATGGGAATAACCCATTCGCTCTCTTCTACTGGTTCAATAATGGCTGCTGCTAGCATCTTATCAATCTCATCTTTATCTTTTTTTTTATAACGAGGATTTAATCTGTATGGACGCTGCTTAACCGGCCTAGCATCCTCTTTCAAAGGTATCTGCATGACTCCCAAATCTCCTACTATTCCCTTCATCTCTATGAACTTAGTGGGAAATAAGTCCTGATAGTTGTGTAACAGATCTGCGATGTGTCCTACTATTTCATCATCCCAATAGTCTCCAATAGAGGCAAACTTTGGTTCTGTTTCTGTGCCAATAATGATCTTTTTAATCTTAATAGTCTCTATGATAGCTAGGATCTCTAGCTTTGGTCCATCAACTTCACGAGTCCCTTCAGACTCTGGAATGTTGATACTATGAGGATTCTCATCCTCATCACCTGGCTCTTCTGTGAAGTCGTAAAACTCTAGTGCATGTTCTAACTGGATGGCCCAATCAGGCTGAGCATACACTGGTAGGGTACAATCTTCAAATATCTTAGTCTTTATAATATCTAGATCCTAATCAATGCTTGGATACTCAGATTCAAAAGTGAAAGTGAGTAGAAAGCTGTCTATCATAACTAGCCATGTAATAGTTCCCTGCGCAACTCTGTCTCAGTGTACCAGTTCCTTGGGACTGTGTCTAAAGTGTGAATGAACAGGTGAACCCATTCATCCCCTGGAATGTCCAACCAACTCTGTTCACAAATCTTAATATGTGACTTGGGGTCACTTTCTCCTGTATATTTCTGCTGTAAAGGCTCCTTGTTATTAGAGAATCTGATCGCCATCAGTCTCTTAAAATCATCCCATGATGCGATATGTTCTTTATGTGCATGCCACCATCTTGCAGGTGTGGCTTTGACTGCAAGGTCAATAGCTTCCATCCTCTGCTCATGAGGAATTTCCTGCTCAAACTGTTGTAAAAACTCATTGACATCCGCTAAGCCATGAAACGACAGAATATCCTTAACCTCTGCGCCAATCCATCGCAGTGACTTAGTCATAAACGCACATCTATGAGCTGAGACTTCGTAAAGTCTATTCTGCTAATTTTCTAAGCCAACATCTGAATCTGATGCGCATGAGCTGTCGCATCGCCAACTAATATGTATTTCTACAGTGGGGTTGATATAATCACTCTGGTTAGCAGTTATCTGATAGAGGCTTTCCATATTACGCACCTCTTCCTCTGCTCTGATAGGTTCGATATAACGAGGACCCTAGAAAGGATCCAATGGTGCGATGACTCAAATCTGATTATCCTCAAAGGTCATTTGTCTTTTCTTTAAATCGATAACAGCCATGTTATCAATTGCCCAATCAATACCTAGTAAAGCTGGATATGGTCTACTATCACCAATGATTTCTATGACTTCAAAGTCTACAAAGCTGTGAACTCCATCAATATCAACTGGTACTTGCGGTAATCGACTTAGTGGCGATACCCTCTACTGATTGGCTAGTCGCAGATGGATAGGTGATCTAGCTAACTTAGGGCTACCCATCTATTCCCATGTCTGCTTAGTCAAAACATTTACATCTGATCCTAAATCTAGGATTACCTCATCCATTTCAAATTCTCCAATTTGCGCTGTGAGTCTCATTTCTCTTCCTATTCTTGTATGGCCCATAATATTATGAACAACACGCTGCATACTGCTCACGGAAGAAGGCTGTTGATACTGGTTTATGATGCACTGAAGCTCTTCGATAGCTTTTTCATTTCTTACGAGTTTCAAACACCTCCGCAGGAAGGATTGGACACTTCCTGTCAACTCATCTTCTTGCACCTTCCCAATGTGGTAGCCTGCGATGTCTGCAAATGACTAATGCCACAATGTTGCTTTTGCGGTACGCCCCTACAAGGAAATACCTGCGATCCTGATGGTGTAGGTTCAGTAAAGAAAGTTTTAGCTTGCTGAAACTTTTCTTTGTTCTTCTGCAGGTCAAGTGGTGTTGATTTATCAGTGGCTTTACGCACCCACTCCAGACCTATATTCTTTTCGGCATCCTACGATGTCCTACTAGTAGAATCACCGCTGTGAGTCACAATATTGACTCTTGGTTCTGGTTCTTTCTGCTCAGCAGCAATAAGCTGAATATTCTGGTTTACTACTGGCTTTGGGTCCCTAATCTTGGCTATCAAGATAGGACATTCTTCTATAGTATGATCATAGGACTTGCAATATTTACATGTCGTAGTAGGGTTCTGACAATCCCTAGCATAATGTCCTATGGCTCCACAGTTGTAACAAATAATCGGTCCACGGCCATGGCCAAAGCCTCCACCACAGCCAAAGCCTCCACCACGGCCTCGTCCTCTGAATCCACCACCACGGCCATCATGAGCTGGTTCATGATGTAGTCTTGCTGCTAGACCTGATGTCTCTGACTGGACTCCGTAAAGGTCATGTTTTCTCTCTATCATGAGATCATAAGCTCTACAATTGTTTTCATCATGTCCTACTGACTTACAGAAGTTACAGTATAAGTTCTTAGGAGTTTGTACATACTTCTGAAGTAAAGGGGATTCCTGTGGTCTATGTCCTCTTGTTCTATAGATTTCACACCATGGCCCTTGATTCTGTACTAAGGGGTTAGGAGCCCCACTTGCTAGATACTCAACAAATACTGGATAGTTATCTTTAGTATGGCCATGTCCTTTACACTTTGTACACCATAATTGTTGTGCAACCTCTTTTCCTTTCTTAATCTCGTGTAGCTGTAAAGTGAATTGGCTAATTGATTCTGTAAGTTTGTCATACATGTACTAGTCTCAGCTAGAAGTGAAGCCTCTAGTTTCATTGCCATCTCTAATGCTTCATCCTGCGTATGGAGTTTATGCTGCATTAGTGGAAGTCTGATGTGAGGGAGCAGTGCTGCGATGAACCATTCCTTATGCTGCTCCAGCGCAAACTCAAAGCTAACTTGGTCTATAAGAGCTTTAAATTTCTTATCAAAATCCCATACTGACTCTGTGGGTGACTGTTTGATGTCTTTAAGTTCTGTAATACATTGTGACTCAGACTTAGGTTTCTTAAATTCCTTAATCATGGCGGTCCTTACCTGTACAAGCGTTCTGGGCTGTGCTGATGTATACTTCATATACCATGTTAAAGCTCTTTCTCTAAGTGTAGTGGCCAACTGGACAAGTTTATTACTATCATATTGGATCTGTTTAATGGTCCATACAGCTTCACATAGGAACCAATGTTGTTCTGGGTCTTCTGCCCCTGTACCCTTAAAGGTAGGTAATTTCATATCATCCCCCATTATGTTTCTACGTGGTGGATTCTGATTTGCTATGTTACTACCACTCGGCAGTGTAAATGTAGTATGTACTGTGTGTGAACTACTAGATGGAATTCTTGCGGGATTATTCTGAGTCCCGGTTGCTTTCTGTGGGGTATAAGGGTGGTAAGGGATACCCCCTACTGTTCTTTCTCTATTATTTTGACTCTGTTCTCTAGTACTGTCTGAACTGTCTTCAAAGAAGGAAGATCTGAAATCTACTTTATATTTCTTACCGCTACATGTACATCCAATTTCTTCAAAATCACTCTCAAACTCTTGTGACATTACACTTACTTAATTTATTCATCTAAGAATATATCCAATACTCCTTTTTCATGTAATAACATCTTAAGGGACAAATTTAAAGAGTTCAAGTACTTACCGCGATGTCCTTTGAAGAAGTACCTCTCCGCTTCACTGAAACTCTTTCTTTGATCAACTGCAAACCTTGTAATAAAACCTTCCAGCAAACTCGCAAGCCAGAAGTCTACTACCCGCGAAATGGGATTATCAACGCTCTTCACGGTGTGAATCAGCTCCGATGTCCAGACAATGTTCCTTTTATTCTTGAATATGTGCTTGTCAGTCAACTTTGATAACCAATCGTACAACTCATTTTCATAGGTTACAAAAAATATCACATGCAGGTCTGTGAAGATATGTTTCTGTAACCAGTCCTCTGTACTAAGCCTATGACTCTTGTTTTCTTTTTCAGCAAATTCTCTCTCCTTAGACTCAACCCAGTGGTTAATTTCTTCTTTAGTAGGATGCCAACAGAACATTAGCTCTTCAATTTGTTCAAAACCAGTAACGGAACCATTTGTTGGCTTAAGTTAGGAAGACTCAAGTTTACTGTAATGTACCAACAAAACCCCTAGCTCATTGGCCCTTTCGGCGACATATCGCAGAACGGCCTGAAGTCTCACCCGAAGTGATCCTAGATGGGGTGGACGAAGACTCAGGTGTCCTCAACCAGGTTCTGAATCATCCTACATTCTCCTTACTCTACTTAACCAGTTGAGTCTCTCTATAAACGTTGTATCTCTCCTTCGAGCAGACTTTGCTATGAGACTGACTCTTATCACATCACGGCTTCTATGACGATGCGTAAAGTTTCTCTTCTACTTGGCTCTTTACCTGTGATATCCCACACCGCGGCTCCTTCGACAGTGCGATACTTCCTTTCTGTGCTGTGATAGCTTCTATAGTAAGACTCAATAGGACTCTCCAACTCTCAAGGTCCAACGGATTTATTTCTGCTTATAATAGCTCAGTTAACATTCACAAGGGTGTTAAACAACTTCACTTAAACTTCTTCAGTCTATTATGCTTAACATCTATTGCGCTCAACTAGCTGAACTAAATATACAGAAGTCACTTAACACTGTAACTGCTACGGTCTGAATCAGCATTGATAAACTTATATGCAGGATACTTAACACATACAACTCGCATTTAACCTTCTATGTTACTATAAATTGAAGGATAGCATACATACATTCATTAACTGTTAAGCAAAGCTCATGTAACAGATAGCAGATAACAAATAAGTAAACACAATCACATGAAACAGTCGCACACCACACGGATTTTACGTGGTTCACTTCCAGGGAGGAAGCTACGTCCACAGGAACTGGTTTTTATATTATATCTTGAGAGAGTAAACACAGTTCCGCTGCAACCTATTATGCAGCTCAAGATCTTCTGGGAAACTCCGCATTCTCACCTGGCATCCCTTCTCTCTTAGATCTCTTCTCTTTCTATTCTGCTTTCTTCTTACAATATATTCTTCTCTCTCTTTCAATCCCTGCAGATTATTACATTCATACTCAAGGAGTCGGCTACTGGTTACAGTAAGATAACTACAGACTGAATACAGAACCAGAGCTTGACTCAAAGAACAGCTAACTGACCAACTAGCTAATTGTCTATCTAAATGTCTGGCTAGCTAACTATCTATCTACTATCCAACCCTTCATAATACAAAATACATTCTTAAATAGGTGGCTCGAAGGTCTCACCATGATACAAAACTGTGGGCCTATCCCAACAGTAACCCAAAAACCCTAACTGTGACAGTCGGCCTATCTGTACTTTGAACTGCCGCTTACTTGGTCACACTGCAGCTCTCTGCAATCTTCCACGCTTCTCGGCGTTGATCGTGGGTATGGGCGCCGCTTCCTCGGTCGCTCCCCTTCTGTCCTTTTTCTTCAATACCTCGGCCCGTTGCTCCTTTTCCTTTATGAGGGTAGCTGAGCCCTCCTGTCTTTGCTGCTGCCTTAAGTGCAGTGGTTGAGATCTCTCTTCTCGGCGGCTTCAGGTACTGTTTCTTTTGACTTTCTTGTCCCGATATAGCAGCTTTTCCTATAGCTACGGGACCCTACTCCAACAGATTTACAATCTTATATATAGAAATCGATAATTTCATTAATTTTTGCCCCTAAAGCATTGCACCCGCACAGAACGTTTTCGTTTCAAGGTTTTTAGACTTCAATAACTAATAATTAAAAAAAAAAAATTCATGATTTTTTTTGAAAAATAGTGTTGTACTAGACCATATGTCATTTATATGTCTACAAGATCTTATCAAAAAATGACATCATTTACCTCATATAGTGTTGTACCGACACATGTTATGATGTGTTGAAAATTTGAAAACCCAATTTAAGGGAAACTAATTTTATCATCATTTACACAAATTTTATATAGATAAAAGTTATATATTATGGAAGCTTATTCAATTACCTAACTTTTGTATTTTTACTTGATCTTCAAATAGGTTAGGGAAGTACCTCTACTTGTCACCTAAAGTAAGAGGTTCCATGTTTTTTTAGTGTTATGTGGCATCTAAAGTCCCTTTAAAGGAATCCAGGATCTACATCAGCCTGTATATTAATAAATTAATTCACCATTAATAATAATTAATAAATCAATATATTAATTATCATTTTGAAAAAAGATAAATAATTAAATTAAAATAAATATTGAATCATTTTTGCAATATATGATGATGATGCTGATGATTAACATCCATTGAGACCAACTTCGGTATATCGTACCTTAAGAAGGATAATACTTGGTTTACTTTAAAATATTGTTCATGTGCTCAAAAAGTTTACCTAGAAGCTTTCCAAGCTCAATAAAGTTTTGGCAAGTGGGGAGGTTATAAAGGTTTGTATTTTAGCAAATACTATGAAACTCAGATCTAATGTAGGTGTAAGCAAGGCAGTCTAAGAGAAAGTGAATTTCATCCTCAATGCTCATAGATTCACACAGATGGAAAATCCTTTCCTCCCATGGAGTTTTAGGAATAGACCACCGCCTTGTTTCGCTATGGAGTTCATGAGAGATCGTTTTAAACTTGGCTATATTAATTTTCTTCTGTGAGCTAGTTACTACCGAGAGATACTTTTGATCTTCCAAGTTAGGATTAATGACCTCCTTATAGTACCTTAATTTTCTCTTAATCGCTAAATTTCCCTCACACCAGAATTTCTCCTTAAACTTAGAAGTTCAATAATATTTTTGACATTATTAATGTTCTGTAAAACATCATTTTCATCAATGCCCCAATGGTTTACCAAGCCATGGTATCTTTACACCAACACTGCTTAAGGAGTAGTTGGTTTTGACTTGAGTTTAAAGAATTTTAGGAAGTCTTTAGCTTCCCATGTTATTTATCTTCTGCTTGTACGTTAGGTATCTAATCATAGCCATGCTCTCAATGGGGGGAATATCCACATCTATGAGGAGAATAAGATAAGGCGTATTATTTTTAATTTTGAGGTTTTAAGTAATAAATCGTTTCTGGATTTGCTCAATCTTCCTTTAAGGTTCTCTAGAAATATCACACCCCCATACTTCACAACCATACACAATAACATGAATGGCAAGAGTTTGAAACAAGAACTTCTAAATCAATTTATAATAAATTATAAACAAAAATAACGAATAAATTTATTTTATTAACCATTTTTTAAAATTTTATTCACAATTAAATTTATTAAAAAATATAACATTAATTAATTAAAATAAAAGATTAATATAAAAATTTTAAAACTAAATATATGAAAAAATGAAAAATTAAACTTGGTCTAATTTATTGGGGGAGATGTTGGCTTAATATTTTAAGTAAAAACTTACACCTTACAATTTAAAAGCATATACAACTGAAATACATACATTAAGTTTTATAAATAATATAAATTTAGTAGGAAGGGTATATGACTTAGGCCAAGGCCAACCTTGGTTTGTAAGCATTAGTTTATGAGACTCAAACTAGGATTGTGCAAAGATGATGTTTGCCTTGGATGCCCTCATCACAAGAGGACTCAACCTTGTTTCAGATGGTTTGCTTTCCCAATCTCTCACCTAAAGGATTTGAATTAGCAACCTATGGGGACTTAACTACCACTTTTCACCAACCCACCTACAAGTATAGGATTTTTAAATGAGTACCCGTCGCCAAAGCTACTCAAATCAGGATTGTACAAGCTTCGCCTTGGACACCCCATCGCTTAGCCAATGTCTTCAGGGCTCCCATTCTCAACCCATGATCCATAGAATTTGAACTAACAACCTATGAAAACCTAACCACCACTTTTTGCCCATCCATCTATAAATGTAAACTAAAACTAAATATACAATACCGCACACAAAATTTTATATACATATAAAACATTAAAATTTTACATTAAATGTCATAAAATTCCAACTACATATACAATACCCTACACCGAAAAGATTTAATACTCTACTCCAAAGTAAATAATATTTGCTACAAAACATCTGAATGAGTAAAACGAGAGGGTAGATGAGTTCCATTATATTCTATTTACAATAAGTGAAAACATTTCTCCAATACGGCATATGCACGAGAACTTGATTTGAAATGGGGCCTATAGTCATCTCAATTAATTTCTACTAGAATTATTACGTAGATTGACATTTATAGCTATTCCCGCTACATTTATTTGGTCTCCTTTTTAAATGCAAGAGAGAGTTACAAAGCTCATCCTGATGATAACACATCTGGCTATTGTCGGTCGTATTTATAACAATCACCGGCCATACTTGACATAGCGAAACCTTTATAATGAGAGAGCTTAATTACTATAAACAACATTCAAAAAATTTAAGAATTCTAAGAACAATTCAACCTATTTGACATCCCCTAGATAGGGCAACAAACATTGCAAGCCAGCGAACAAACTGATATGCCGATTTAGTGTAAAACACTCGTTCATATGGAAATCACTTTTTGAACAGTGAGGGGATTGTAACATACTCAATTTCGAAAAAGGGATAAATTTATTTATTTATTTAAAGCATCAAACTAAATTTATTAGTTGAGACATCACATTTACATTCTCATGTATAAAAATATAAATACAACATATAATATTTATTATCTCAATCAAATGGAATGCATGCTTTACAATAATTAACCCATCCTTCAAACAATTAGAAATATTAGCCTTTAAATTACCAAACTTACATTCAACATATCTATACCTTTTAGAGCATGGTTCTCCACAATTAAGCTAACATATAACTAATTTAAAGTAACATTTTTTTTGTTCAAATAATTTCATAATAATAACTTAAACCCATTAATTATACTTAGTCTAGTAACCAGGAGTATTGTAGTGTTCAATAATGTTTCATCACAATGATAACATTCTTAAAACCCTTTTAACACAATGTATTACTAAAGAGATGTGAGACTACCTTAACCTTCTATATAAGGTTTCCACGCAACATGTTTTAGTATATACTTGTTAACAAGTAATAGTTTTTACAGCTCTCAACTAAAAGAAGCACATCCTTTTATTTAACTAACACATGTATTACTACATGATTAATAACACAATATTTTAGATGAATCTACCTTAACCTTCCATATAAGGTTCCCACACAACATGTATTAGTTTTAGTATATACATGTTAACAAGTAATAGTTCTACCACTCTCAACTTAAAGAAGCACATCCTTTTATTTAACTAACACAAGTATTACTACCTAATTAACAACACAATATTTTATATCAAGATGTGTAATATTTCTTTAACCATTTTATATTTCAAAATAATCAAATTATTTTTTTATCTATAATTCTTTTAGATTATTATCTCATAATATCTATGAAATACTTAAAACATTAAAATACTTATTAAAAATACACTGTTAACATCAACCTAGTAATTCTTCATAAACGAGCTTAGCACATTAGCCATAACCACATAGTCCCATATAATGCTCAGACGCTTCCCTTCGATGGAGAGCTCAAATCCCCATTACTAATGTCATTTCCCATTCTTAACCAAGCTTAACTCTAAACCGAACAAAAAAGAACTGGACCGGCCTCCCTCTCTTTCCTTTCCAAGATACAACAACACTCCTCACTCTTAAGAGGAACCCTTACCGTCTTTCTTATAACTAATTCTAGATCAAATATATTTATATATATTAGGGAAGCATATAAGTAATTTCCATATATTTTTACATTAAAAACATTATTCTATTATTAAGTAATGACCATCTCCATATAATAAATACTTTTGAATATATTCCTTTAATCTTTTTCATAGTGATTCTAAAATCAAATGAATGGATTTTCCTTTCTAAACATATTTTTCCATAATAAGGAATATATTTTTTGTAATTATTATTAAATTATATATATAAACCTCTCTTGTGAAAAAATGATTATGTTAATAACATTTATATAACAATTTACATATAATCTCATTTATATATTTATATTGTGCAAACAACTATTTATGTAGATAATTGATAAAGAAAAGTCTTATAAACGTATTATAAGACTAACATTTATTTCAATTCTATTAAAACTTTTAATGGAAATTCTTTGGCTCATGATGTCATTGTTAACATATTTATTGGACAACTGCTTAATTCAGTTTAAATTCATATTAATCATAATCATAATAATATTTTTGTTTAATAAGAAAATTAGAGAACTCGCTATTGTTAACCTGTAAATAGTTACTTATTCCAATCAAGGCTCACTTCACTTGGATGATACCTAAGAGGTTTTAGACTATAAGTGAATTTAAATCTCTTCGAGTGCCCAAAGCACCAAGATGACATTAGTCATCAAACTCATGGCTCTCCAGCTAATCTCCCCCACCCTAGTGGATTCATGCCCCAAATCATTCAGTCAAGTCAAGCCCTCAGTCTCCTAAGTGTACCAATACAATTCACAACTTAGGAATATAAATTACATTACTTACAGTGCTTTGTTGACCTTGTGATTCTCATGTGATTCTCGTCAGAAGGTCGCATATTATGCATTCACATTTGTATTCACCTTTGTAAAAGAATCTAAGTAGTAGAGGAGATGTTACGTCCTCCCCCCCTAATAGTACATTGTCCTCGGTGTTGGTATCTTCCAAATCTTAGTCTTCAATATACATTGCTCTTGTGGCTATCAATCTTCATCTATCTTTGTTTGTTTTGGATTTTCTTCAGAATGTCTTTAATGATTGTTGTCTTCTATAATCTGTGATTTACACATGTGATTCCAAGTCCTTCCAAAGTTTTTAGTATACGAAAACATATGTATACATATAATTATTGAAATTAAAATGAATACACTTGAATTATTATTTTTTAAATCTATGTTTGCTATCCTTTTATAGCAACCCTTAAAATCTACCTTTACTTTGAGAGCTTTACCTTATGATGATAACATTGCATTCCTACAACTGTACAAAATATGTTGATCATAATAATAATATAAATTTCATAATCTAAAATATAAACATCCATGCATTTGCATCTCGTGGCACATAACATTGTTGTATTCAACCTTTATATCCCTACCCCTACTATGAAGGTACTTTTTCTCAAGTACCCTAAATCATTTACACCTTTTTTCACAACAATAGTAATCATATTAAATCAACATAATGCATGCATGATCATAACTTTCTCACATATTACGAAACATCTATTAATAAAAAAAACATTACTAATGCATATAGAAAAATTCATTTTATCACAGTTATCACAAAACCTTCACATCAAATATAACTTTTAAACCAATGTTTCATCATTCATCATATCATGGTGCATAAAATACCAAAAATAATATTCACATACATACCTCATGTATGGTATTGCTATTCCAACCATTTCTTGGCTGAAAAATTCTTTCATAAATTTTGGCACATATATATACATGAGGGTCATCTCCTCATGGAACCACTCGTTCACATGCAAGTCTCCTCGACTTGTATATATTTTTATTCATTTGACATAAGGAGGACACCATTCATTGGATTTTTACAGATCTCAAGCGTGTCTCAGGCGTATCTCTTGCATAGAGTTGGAATCTCTCAAGGCCTAGAATCCCACATACCTCTGAGCCTAAAAGATTAACATCATAAAGGATGTCACTGCAGAACCTAACACCTCGCCTAGGTGTTCTCTATAAGTTCTTCTTCAAATCCTAACACCTCTTCTTAGTGCTCACTCACAGCTCTTTTCCTAGGAATTTAATATCATATAGCACTCAACAAAGACTAACACCTCACAAGGGTGCTCACTAGAAGATCTGTACTGATATATCATAAATTTCAGAGCCTAACACCTCTTCAGGGTTCTCTATAGAAGATCTGCTTGATTCAAAATTAATAAATTTTTTATTTTTATTTTTCTGAGAACTTTTCCAAATTCATAAGTTTTTCCTTTTCTTAGAAAATATTTTGTGCTCAATCATGTTAATATTTTAATTTGTTTATTATGAAAATTAAGTATTAGTTTCAAGTCTTATTACTTCTTTCAATTATGTATAATGATACTAAATAGTTTGGGTTCTCTAGAGCCAATGTGATCAACACCAAACTCAATTTCTCTTGCTTAATCACATTTTAAATACCCAATTTTCTTCTTCCTTCTCATGAATTAGTTAATCTTATATATTATGTCTTGAAATTATTGTTTTGTGTAGAAAATTTTTCTTAGAAGTTAGAGCCTTAGACCTAGGGCATCTGTGCTGGTCAGCTCAATATTTTATAACTCTTTGTCGAATTAGTCGTTAGTTGCATATTCTTTTATATTACAGGTTTCATATATTCATATTCAGTTCTTCAATTATGGTCTTATTGGAACTTCTATAATTCATTTCCTATAATAATATCAATATGTATGTCATAATGACATATATTTAATATAATTTCAAAAGAAACATTGAATATTATAATCGTCACCGAGCATACTCGATGTTCCAAATCCTAGTAGCTCCACATCAAACTAAACCTTTAATGACTCTGAACATTCTTGATGTTCCTGATCCCATTGGACCAACACCATAACAACATGGTAACTTAGTAATCTTTATTCTCCATAACTTACCTACTCAACATCAAGATGTATTTATCTAAGTCTTCCAAGAATTAAGTAACAATGTCACACATCTAACATGTTTAACAAAACTTTATCACTTTGAATAACTTGATACTCTAGTATCTGTACATGTACAAACAATTTCAAAATTTTTATGAATCAGTTGTCTTATAACAAATATGCCATATACAAAATTGATGATTCTCTCGATTGTTACAGTTACTAAACACAAGTACTTGCATAGAAATTTTCAAAACTTCTTATAAGGTATATTCTTCCCATGTCAAGTTAAACTATGTTAGGCCATAAATGCAATTTTTTTATCAAATGATAGCATCTTGTAAACCTTTCATAATAATCAAAGTATCATACTTATTCTAGAAGTTACCTAAATACCATCGAGGAAATTATCCTTTGTCGTCACTTGTCTTACCGATTCCCATGTGGCGGTGCTTCTTTCAACCTTGTGTACCTGCAATCTTTACTCACATTTTCTTGCCATAATGTATTTGCATCATAATATCATAAAGAAAACAAAAAAATATAATAGCAATTTACTTTTTCGAATGTTCATAAACTTTTGTTGAAATAAGATATACTTTTTGTATAATATCCATGCATTGCTTCCTCAAAAAATTAGTTGTAATTACTTTTCACTAAGTTGGACCTGAAGAAAAAATTGTACCTTACTTTCTATAAACTTGAATTTACTTTAAACTTTTAGTGTTATAGGTAAATTTACTTCATCATGTTTTCTCTTAGACATAAGTTGATTCGATGTATGAGTACAATGCACTTAACCCTTTTAAAAAAAATGTTTGAGCAAGTTATACATAGACTTGGAATTTTCTCTACATTATCCATGTAAAATACCATAAACATGTTTTTACATGGATTCTCCGAATAAATATATTGTTATCATGGTCATGCATTCATCTTCTCATTTGCATAGATTTACAATATAATGAAATTGAACATATCACACTATCTATATTTAGACAAACTTCACTCTTCATGCATTTATTTATGCAATCTAGCTTCATGCATTGAAACATATGATTGTAAGCAAACTAGTTCATGTACTTTGATGATCATACAATTAAAATAATATTCTTTCTATAACATGCATGGAAAGAAGTGAACATAAAGTCTCATATTCAAATAATCAATTCCTCGCAAGGTTCACAACATACCCATATGTAGCTAAGTCCATTAGGTCCAAGTGTTGAGAACCTGCTCTGATACCATTTGTAACATACCCAATTTCCATAAGGTATTTTATGGAAATGGGATATTTTTATTTATTTATTTACTACATCAAACTAAATACGTTAGTTGAGCCACCACATTTACATTCTCATGAATAAGGAGCATAAGGACCTAACTTATAATACAACATATAATATTTATTTCCTGAATCAAATGGAATGCATGCTTCACAATAATATGCAATTAACCAATCCTTCAAATGACTACAAATATTAGCCTTAAAATTACAAAACTTGCATTCAACATATCTATACCTTTTAGGAGCATGGTTATCCATGATTAGGCTAACATATAACTAAGTTGAAGTAACATTTTTTTAGTGCAAATAATTTCAAAATAATGACTTCAACCCATTAATTATACTCATGTAACTAACAAGGAGTATTTTAGTGTTCAATATTGTTTCATCACCATGATAACATTCTTAAAACCCTCTTCCTTAACACAACTTATTACACAAGACAGGTGAGTGTTGCTGCCTTTCACACACCTGGGTTACGTGGCAGAAATCTTCAAGCCACTCAGTGTGTCCTTGGGGGCAAGTCTTGAGTCAAGGCTATCACCTTGTTCTTGACTCCTCTGTTCAGGCTAACTCCTAACGAAGCCAAGGGGGGTAGACCCTATTAAATTACTAAGGCTAGTTACTTAGTGTGATGGTGTTATATTGATTAAGTTGTTTAGGAGTTTTGAAATTAACCAATGGAAACAAACGATAACAAGATGCAGGATTTAAAGCAGATAAGCACAGTAATGACACTCAATATATATATAATCGAAATAATTGATCAAATAAATCACCAGTTCCTTAAATAGAGTCAACAGAGAAAATAATGTGCTTACATGTGCTTGAAAGAATGTTTTACAAATGTCTCTTGGTAGATTTTAAATTAATGTGGAATGTCAATGAATTAATTTAGGTGAAAAGGGGACTCCAGATAAACCCGAGGGGTACTTGGAGTATGTCCAAAAGTGAACTTTCATGGCTACCTGCAAGGTGTTTGTGGGATGTAATGGAGTCTTGAAGACTATTGTTCATAACACACCCATCAGGGTGTGACAGAGATCGGTGCCTCGAGGTCACTTTCCAGTTGTTCCCAGTCCTTTGGGTATTTTTCCACCGTTTACAGTTCGTTTGAGGTGTTGGATTTTTGCCTGATGGTTTGTCAATTTGGGAGGTGAATACTAATTAATCTAGTCACTCAAGTGATTTTGATGTAGCTTGACTGATCGGATGAACCGCAGCCAAATACATAGCATACACACTGGAGTATTTGTTATTTTTAGTAAATCTTAAAAGAGGCATTCTTTAATAAAAAGAAATCCCTCCAGGAACCTCTTTCGGTCCAAGTGGGCCTCAATCAGGGAATCAAGGAGGGGTTGATTTTATTATTATTATTAAAACAATTAATGAAAATGAAATCATAGATACACAACATCGGTTTTCTAATTAGTCCTACCACGCATCTCTTTCCCCTTGTGGGTCAATCGAGAAGTCGTGGGGTAAGTAGTATGATTAATTTTGAATTGAAAATATGGAATAATGCAAAATATTATCAAATTATACAATCCTGCATGCCAATACTAAACTAGAACATAAAAAAGGGAAAAATGCAAAAAAGTGAAACGGACGCAGATCCCCCCAGGGGGGATGGTGAATAGGCTTGAAAGAGCCTATTAGAAAATATTTTTATTTTTATTAGCAGCAATTAAAATATCAAAAAACTGAAATTAATCCACCTGTTCCTTATATCGAATGAGACCAAAGGTTTACAAATTGCAAAAAAAATGAAATTTTGGAAGACGGAGACCCCCGGAGGGGTTTCGAATGGTCCAAAAATTATTTCCGAACAGCGCCTCCTCCTATTTTCTGTTACACCTGCTAAAAAAATAGCAATATTATCACATTTATATATTCCCAAAATTACTTTGAAAGTACTTTTGGATGAACAAACATTTTACCCAAAAATTCTAAGTTAAAACTAGTTTTTAAAGAAACAGAAAAGGAACCAAGGAAAGCAAGCTTTCCTTGGGGTCTTGGCCTGCTTTGGGGGCAGCCAATATGAAGCAATTAAATTGATGAATATAAATTTTTAGACTCTAAGGAAACAACCATGCATTCAACAAGCTTTAGATCTACTTTCACGGCCTTGAAAAATGACAATTTTTCCTAAAACTAGATCTAGAATGCTTGTAAATTTTCTTTTAGGAATGAGATCTAGTTTATGAGATTTAAGGTAGCAAGATCTATGTAAAATAAACTATTAAATTGATAGATATAAACAATTTTAAAGCTGCTAACAAGTAACCAGAGTGAGTTTAGAAAAAATTGAAGGAAGAAGAGGAAAAGAAGAGCAATTTTGCTGGAATCCCTGAAGATCAACCATGGAGCTTTCCGGTGGAATGTTGAGGGACTATGAATTTGAATGGTTTTGGAGAGAGTGAAGAAGAAAAATAGATCAGCATCCTCTCCAAGCTAGGAATCTATAATTGAATCCAAAGACTTGCCAAAATACTGTGAGATCCGGTTAATACATAGATAGAGATTTCAGAATAACATGCATATAAACTTATAAAACATGCTGAATCTAGATCTCTAAACATGAATCAAAAGTGAAAGATATGGCCAATAAACTTATTAACAAACTCCTTTCCTATCAATATTATAATAAACTTATTATCAATCTTAGCAATGAATCCACAAACAATTAGCAAATTATGAACATAGATACAGGTTACCTCAGTGAAACATGGAAATGCTCATCCACACATACAATGACATGACACCATATTTCCTACAAAGCTTCACTTTATTCCAATAGCAAAAGATATTACACAGTATTACAACAGCAATGGCTCCTCAATCCAACTCTAACTAACTCTTAAAGGAAGCAACCATGCTTTATTTATACACAAAATTGAAACCCCAACCCAGAAGGGGTGCAAATCCCAAGGAGATAGACTACTCAAGCTGAAGGAGAGTCCATCAATGCCGATCTGAATATGAACTAGGCTTCCACTGAGCCTACTTGTCAATTGGGGGGGCTGATTGAGCTGACACATCAACCCATTGACTGACACATCAATCCATAGAGCTTCCAGGAGAGCCCACATGTGTGGAGGAGAGAGAGAGGGTGCAATTCCCCATAAAGGATGCTAAAGTTCAACTCTGGATCTGTCCAGATCACCTCCTTTAGTCAAGGATTTGTTAGATCCAGTCAATCTTGTGCAGATCTGACTGATTTCAATCAAATCGGCTAAGAATCCACTGATCTAGGATTTTAGATTTGCTCCATTATTCATCAATTTATTAATTAAAATCATCAATAATTGACTTTTTGGGCTTTTCTAACTTGAGTGATGGAAAATGACTCAAAACCTGAAAAAAGTGGGTCCATGGGTTTACATGGTGCTCTTAGTTTGAAAATGAGCACCTACATGATTGAAACTGATTATTTGGCCCACTTTTATTACAAAACCAAATTTTCCAATTAAACTATTAAAAAATAGCCTAAGTTTTTGGAAAAATTAAATTTTAATAAAAAACGCTGAAAAAATTAAAAAAATTGAAAAAACCTAGGGGGACTTAGACATGTTCATATGACTCAACCAGAATGCCTAGCATGTTTATACATTGAAACATAGACTCTAATAACCTCAATAGGCCTAAATGCCAAGCCGACCACCCCAACTTTGGAGGTATTGAGTGAAAAACTCAGAAATTATCAGTCATTTATTCAACAACCAATAATAACCAAGGGAAAAAACACCCTGGGCTGATTGGATTGACAAATAAATTCCAAGAGACCGAGTATTTTATGGAAACTATCATGCTAGAACATTTATTACAACTCCCCCAAGGGGGTATGAACATGTGATATAGTACAACAAAGTTTCTGAGAAACAAGACTGAAGGTCTTCTGAAGTCCAAACAAATTATCCTTGTCCGGTTCACCAGGCTCACTTGATAAAAAACGACTAAGTATAACTTAGGTGGTAAGATTCTGGATCCAACTGTGGGATGTGTGCTTGATCTGGTCTTTAAGGAAAGGAGAGGATACAAGAACACCAGAATCTCTGGTTTATATACCCTGTAAAAACATCTCAACTTGACAAGAAAACCTCAGTAGCACAAGATTTATATAAAAACCAAATAAACAATTAAGTTGATTTATTTAAACAAAATAAATGTACTTAACTAATGAAAAAAAAGTTTTATTATAGCTAAGTACAAAACATAAACGCAGAAAAGTAAATGCTCTCTTTTAGGAGCTTATTTTCCTACTCTAAGCATGATATAAAAAGGTTAGGTGTAATAAAAAATCCAATGTAACCACCTAAGCATTTTATTAACATAAAAAAAAATTCCTTGTCTTTGGTTACGAACCAAAGTAAGTATACCTTATTCAGAAAATGCAAACCTACGTGATCATTCAGAATGGGCAGGATGGATGGGAGATCATAGGCATGAATAATGTCATAAAAATTCTTCCCCAACTTGTATGTGCTCATGCAGGCTGCTTCTATCCATGACTGGATAGGACTGGTATACCAATCAGAATGATGAGGCAGACTGACTACATCATCATACTAATCACCGGGGCTTATTAAATGATAACTCGTTGCAAAAGCCCCATGTAGCTCCAAATCACAAGGAACCTCTATATGTGAAAAAGATGGCTGAGACTGATATTCCACTGACTGCATCACGTTTGACTTTTCACAACACTGCTTCTCAATGTCTTCATTATTGATACCTTTGTACGGCTCTGAATGATATGACTCTGAATGATTATATAAGAGTTTTGAATGCTCGTCTTCCATACTAGGATTTCCCCAGGTCTCTAGATCCATGCTTCCCTCTGTGGAAGTATAGTAAATTGGACTTCCACAAATTTCTAAATAGACACTCCCCTTGCTGGATATAGAATAGATGGGATTCTTAGTAATATATTCACAAAAATTCCAATAGTCATCACCACCATCTATGTCAAATGTGATGGATTCTCCATTGCTGATATTACATCTTGATATCAAGTTCTCGTTGTCTTCATTACTGATAGTGATATATGGCTCAGACTGCTCATATGGATATACTGCATGCTCCTTTTCTATATCAAAATTTTCCAAGGCCACAAGGTCCATGTTCTCTCCTTTAGATATGCCATAGATAGGAGAATCAACAAAACCATCAAAAGTTTCTAGTTCATTATTTTCCTCATGGATTGGATTTTCCATGAATGTCCAGGACTCCTCTTCAACATCTTTGTCAGACATAAGGGAGTCTTCGTCACTTGTATCACGATCCAAGTTATACTTGTCCTCATTTTCATACTCATCTTCTTCAGAAAAATGGGAACAAGGTAGTAAATCTTCCAGACTGTCATCATTATATGGAGAACAGTTCCATCATGCACATTATGGTTTTCATCATAAGTTTCACTATAATATTCTCCAATGATTTCATCCTGAGGTAGATCTTGAGTACAAATATGATCATCATCACTAAAATAATCATGAAAGCATTCCCAATCATCACTATTCTCTGTTGATGTTACATGAGGAGGGTCTTCAATAATTTTTTCAATTAATGGCTCTTCGTGCACAGATTCGATGGTATCATAATGGATTTCTGAATGTTGGTTGTTGTACACCATGTTGATACAAGATATCTTAGCGTTCTCTGTATGAAACTCTTTCCAAGGAAATAAGTACCTCAAATTGGTATTAATGAATGATTTAGCATTGAATGATTCAATATCATTTCCATCATAATGCCACTACTTCAAAAATATTTCGAAGAACTTTGCAAGGGAAGTAATAGATTTCTCAGGAAAACACTCATGAAGCCAACATGAAGCGTCCCCTTGCAGAGAATGAGCAAACATCGCCATCATATATCCTCATGTTGAATGTTTTTTTGACTCATATGTGATAGAAAAATCGTAACATGGAATCTGGTTGAGTGATCATTATCATCCCCCTGAAAGTATGGAAGGGAAGTAGATGGCGTTTCACTAGCGAGACGATTAGGAAAGCCAGGGATCCTAGAGAAATCAATGGGAGGAAAAACATAGGAAGCTTGAGTAGCAACTTCTATTCTTTTAATATCCATATCAAGAATAAGTGTTTATGGAGAATGTCCGGAATTGAAAAATGGAGTTGAGCCTTAAATTTCACTGTTATGTGGGATCACCTACACACAATCAATCTCAAAGTTTTTTGTGAGAAACAAGGGTTTGATCCCTTCAATGGAGTCGCCATGTGAGAATAAAAATATACATTAAAGAACTCTCACAAAAATATTTTTTGCTTTTCTTTGTAAAAAACTGAAAAAGGTTAGTGGAGTCACCAGATGAAAATTAAAGATCTACTCTAAGCATTCATCAAACAAAGCAAAAACAAAAAGGAAGAAAACGAAATTCATACTCGGGAATCAAAAGATTTATCCTCGACAACGGCGCCAAAAAGTGTTGCCACCTTTCACACACCTGGGTTATGTGGAAGAAATCTTCAAGCCACTCAGTGTGTCCTTGGGGGAAAATCTTGAGTCAAGGATGTCACCTTGTTCTTGACTCCTCCATTCAGGCTAACTCCTAACGCAGCCAAGGGGGGTAGACCCTATTAAATTACTAAGGCTAGTTACTTAGTGTGATGGTGTTATATTGATTAAGTTTTTTAGGACTTTTGAAATTAACCAGTGGAAGCAAAAGATAACAAGATGCAGGATTTAAAGCAGATAAGCACAGTAATGACACTCAATATATATATATATAATCAAAATAATTGATCAAATAAATCACCAGTGCCTTAAATGGATTCAACAGAGAAAATAATGTGCTTGCATGTGCTTGGAAGAATATTTTACAAATGTCTCTTGGTATATTTTAAATTAATGTGGAATGTGAATGAATTAATTTAGGCGAAAAGGGGACTCTAGATATACCCGAGGGCTACTTAGAGTATGTCCAAAAGTGAACTTTCACAGCTTCCCGCAAAGTGTTTGTGGGCTAGAATGTAGTCTTGAAGACTATTGTTCATAACACACCCATCAGGGTGTGATAAAGATCGCTGCCTCGAGGTCACTTTCCAGTTGTTCCCACTCCTTTGGGTATTTTCCCACCGTTTACAGTTCGTTCGAGGCGTTGGATTTTCACCTGATGGTTTGTCAATTTGGGAGGTGAATACTAATTAATCTAGTCACTCAAATGCTTTTAATGCAACTTGACTGATTGGACGAACCTCATCCAAGTACAGAGCATACACACTGGAGTCTTTGTTATTTTTAGTAAATTTTAAAAGAGGCATTCTATATTAAAAAGAAAACCCTCCAGGAACCTCTTTAGGTCCAAGTGGACCTCAATTGGGGAATCAAGGAGGGGTTGATTTTATTATTATTACTAAAATAATTAATGAAAATGGAATCATAGATACATAAAACCGGTTTTCTAATTAGTCCTACCACACATCTCTTTCCCCTTGCAGGTCAATCGGGAAGTCATGGGGTAAGTATTATGATTACTTTTGAATTTAAAATATGGAATAATGAAAAATATTATCAAAGTATACAATCCTGCATGTCAATACTAAACTAGAACAGAAAAAAGGGAAAAATGCAAAAAAGTGAAACGGGCCCAGGGGGGATGGTGAATAGGCTCGAAAGAGCCTATTCGAAAAGATTTTTATTTTTATTAGAAGAAACTACAATATCAGAAAACTAAAATTAATCTACCTGGTCCTTATATGGAATGAGACCAAAGGTTTACAAATTGCAAAAAAATTGAAATTTTGGAATCCGGAGACCCACTAGGGGGTTTCGAATGGTCCAAAAATTCTTTTCGAACAGTGCCTCCTCCTCTTTTCTGTTACACCTGATAAAAAATTGCAAGCTTATCATAGTTAAATATTCCCAAAAGTACTTTGAAAGTACTTTTGGATGAACAAACTTTTTACCCAAAAATTCTAAGTTAAAACTAGTTTTTAAAGAAACAGAAAAGGAACCAAGGAAAGCAAGCTTTCCTTGGGGTCTTGGATTGCTTTGGGGCAGCCAATATGATGCACTTAAATTTCTGAATATAAATTTTTAGACTCTAAGGAAACAACCATGCATTCAACAAGATTTAGATCTACTTTCACAGCCTTGAAAAATTACAAGTTTTCCTAAAACTAGATCTAGAATGCTTGTAAATTTTCTTTTAGGAATGAGATCTAGTTTATGAGCTTTAAGGCAGTAATATCTATGTAAAATAAACTATTAAATTGATAGATCTAAAAATTTTTAAAGCTGCAAACAAATAATTGGAATGAGTTTATAGAAATTTGGAGGAAGAGGAAAAGAAGAGCATTTTTGCTGGAAGCCCTGAAGATCAACCGTGGAGCTTTCCAATGGAATGTCAAGGTACTATAACTTTGAATGGTTTTGGAGAGAGTGAAGAAGCAAACTAGATCAGCATCCTCTCCAAGCTAGGAACCTGCAACTAAATTCAAAGACTTGCCAAAATACTTGTGAGATCTGGTTAATACATAGATAGAGATTTCAGAATAACATGCATATAAACTTATAAAACATGTTGAATCTAGATCTCTAAACATGCATCAAAAGGGAAAGATATGGCCAATAAACTTATAACAAACTCCTTTCCTATCAAGATTATAATAAACTTATTATCAATATTAGCAATGAATCGACAAACAATCAACAAATTATGAACATAGATACAAGTTACCTCAGGGAAACATGGCAATGCTCATCCACACATACAATGACATGACACCATCTTTCCTCCAAAGCTTCACTTTATTCCAATAGAAAAATATATTGCACAGTATTACAACAGTAATGGCTCCTCAATCCAACTCTAACTAACTCGGAAAGGGGGCAGCCATGCTTTATTTATACACAAAATTGAAACCCCAGCCTAGAGGGGGCACAAATCCCAAGGAGATAGACCACTGAAGCTGAGGGAGAGTCCATCAATGCTGATATGAAGCTGAACTGAGCTTCCACTAAGCCTACGTGTCAATCAGGGGGCTGATTGAGTTGACACATCAACCCACTGACTGACACATCAATCCACGGAGCTTCCAGGAGAGCCCACACATGTGGAGGAGAGAGAGAGGGTGAAATTCAACATAAAGGATGCTGAAGTTGAACTCTGGATCTGTCTAGATCACCTCTTTCAGTTAAGGATTTGTCAGATCCAGTCAATTTGGTGCAGATCTAACTGATTTCAATCAAATCGACTGAGAATCCACTGATCTAGGATTTTGGATTTGCTTCATTATTCATCAATTTATTAATTAAAATAATCAATAATTGATTTTTTGGGCTTTTCTGACTTGAGTGATGGAAAATCACTCAAAACCTGAAAAAGGTGGGTCCATGGGTTTACATGGTGCTATTAGTTTGAAAATGAGCACCTACATGACTGAAACTAATTATTTGGCCCACTTTTATTACAAAACCAATTTTTCCAATTAAACTATTAAAAAATAGCCTAAGTTTTTGGAAAAATTAAATTTTAATAAAAAACATTGAAAAAATTAAAAAAATAAAAAAAAATCGAAAAAACCTTGGGGGACTTAGACATGTTCATACGACTCAACCAGAATGCCTAGCATGTTTATACATTGACACATAGACTCTAATATCCTCAATAGGCCTAAATGCCAAGCCGACCACCCCAACTTTGGAGGTATTGAGGGAAAAAATCAGAAATTATCAGTTGTTTATTCAACAACCAATAATAACCAAGGGAAAAAACACCCTGGGCTGATCAGATTGACAAATAAAGTCCAAGAGACCGAGTCTTTTATAGACACTATCCTGCTAGAACATTTATTACAACTCCCCCAAGGGGGTATGATCATGTGATATAGTACAACAAAGTTTCCTAGAAACAAGACTGAAGGTCTTCTGAAGTCCGAACAAGTTATCCTTGTTTGGTTCAGCAGGCTCACTTGATAAAAACCATTAAGTACAACTTAGGTGGTAACAGTGAGACTACGTTAACCTTCTATATAAGGTCGCCACACATTATGTTTTAGTATATACTTGTTAAAAAGTAGTATTTTTTAAGGCTCTCAACTAAAAGTGACAGATCATTTGATTTAACTAACACATGTATTACTACTTGGTTAACAATGTTCACAATATTTTATTCAAGACATGTAATGTTGCCTTTAGCCACTTTTACAATTCAAAATAACCATAGGAACTATCTACAATTATTTTGGGTTATTATTTCATAATATCTATCAAATACTTATAACATTCAAATGGTCGTAGTAGATAAACTAAGTAAGGAAACTCACTTTATTCTAATAAAGTATACATATAAGGTTGTTCACATTGTTGATATATTGATGACAGAAATTTTTAGGTTGCATGGTGTACCTAAGATAGTAATCTCAGACAGAGATGCAGAATTTATGGAATTTTTTTGGAAAGCTTTATTTAAAGGACTAGGCACACAATTAAATTTTAGCACTACATATCGTCCTCAAACCAAGAGGAAAACAAAAGGAGTAAATAAGGTTTTGGAAGACATGCGTAAAATGCACATAATGGATAATCCAGATAAGTGGGAAGACTATTTGCATTTGGTAGAATTTTCATATAACAATGACTTTTAGGTTTCAATTCGATTGAGTCTACTTGAGATTCTGTATGGACGAAAGTGTAATACTCCAGTTTCTTGGAGCAGTCCCATTGATAGATTAATGTTAGGACCTAAATTATTAAAATATATGGAACTAACAGTGAAATAGGTACAACATAAATTGAAGGTTTCCCAAGACAGGAAAAAGAGTTATGCCAACTTAAAAACTACTCCATGAGAATTCTAGGTAGGAGAACATGCTTATGTAAAGGTAAAACCCAAGAAAATCTCCCTAAGGTTGGGAAAATACTCAAAATTGGCACCCATGTATTGTGGGCCATTTGAAATTTTGACAAAAAAATGGACCAATGTCATATTAGTTAGCATTTCCCTCTACAACAAAAGTACATACTATTTTCCATGTTTTAATTGTAAAGAAATACGTTCATGATGCTACTCATGTGATTGACTAGAAATTTATACAAGTGGAGCCCGAAGGAGTGTTTCAAGTGGAACTGGAACGTATTCTCGCCATGAGAGAACTCTTACTTCAGAACTCTACCATTGGACAAGTCAAGGTGCAATGGTAGCACCTGAGTCCAGAGGAGTCCACTTGGGAATTGGAAAGTAATATGAGGAAGACATATCGAGTTCTATTGCAAGATGAAACAATGGAAGAATGAAATAAAAGGAAATAATAACACCGGGGATAGTGTCATCCTCTAAGGGGAGGTGTATAATACACCAAACAATTGTTAATTATTTATTACTTGGAATATTTATTTATTTATAAATATTTTGACAATGAAATCAAAATGAATGTAATGGATTATTAGTATTGAATAATTAAAATATTGATAGGAACCAAGGCTGAAGTATCTGTTAAAACAGTGTTTACTGACCCATAACGAGAAATGGCAAATGGAAAAAGTTGTTGAGTGAGAACTCAAGTGATGTAGGAGGAATCTTCCTCAAAATTAGGTCAAGACTCCTTATGGAGCCCTAAAGAGTAGGAGGATCATAAATGACCAAGTCTTAGGAAACATTCTATAAAATAGTATGTCCATCGAATAAGCATGAGGATGGTGATGGATGGGGAAATAGTCTAATGATGCTAAGATATGGTGTATTGATTGGAATTTTCCCTTGTTGTTTAGAAAAAAGGCTTCGAGGTTCCGGGGAAAGTAAGATTTGGATTCTCTAGGAGTTTGTTGGGAGGGACAACAACTTCAGTTCTATTTTCCCGACAGTGATGATAGGTTCCTTACTAAATTTATTAACTGTTTAGTATTTATAATTACAATCTGAAAGTAGATTTGAATTCTAAGTGCATTATAAACTGAGAATTATACTATGCATCTATTAGTATTCTTTTTATCTCTTTCAATAATATGTTCTTAGTTATATAAGTTGTTATTTGTTAATTACTTATGTACAAAATTTACAAAATCATAGATCTCTTATTTATGTAGAAACTTTTAATGGTAAATAAATCCTCTTTACAGTATTTTCCTATGTTGTGCTACAATACTAGAAATCAAACCCTTTAAATGTATACTCTCTGATTTAGCAATAAGAGTCAAGATATATTCACATATATCTCTTCTCTATTCTAAATATATCTAGATAACTTTACCAACTCTTTATTCACGTATGCATATATTGAATTAAGAAAACATATTTAAGTAAGTTTAAACCAATCACCTTCCTCTAGGAGCCAAAGGATTTTACACAGAGTTTATCCCTGTTTAAAGTTAATATGCATACACTAAACCTAGCTAGTCTCTATTTGGGATTCCATACCCATATTGGGACAGATCTAGAGAGATTAATTAATTAAAAAAACAGAACTAAGGGATCACGATCAATCAAACCACTGCCAACAAAGTATTAAATTAATAAGTTAATTATCAACGCCAGATCATAGATTTGAGTTTTCAAGCTCACCGATAATCAAATCAAGTTAAATGTAGTGTGCAATTATCCACAAAAGTAATATCATATCCAACTTTTAAATACAAACAATAAGATCTATAATTCGGCTAACCATATCTACAAGTTTTAAGAACTTAATCAAATACAAACGATCAATATTTGTTTCGAGTATTCATACCCAGAAATAGACAGATCTGAGGTATTTATTAAATTAAATATCAATACACATTCGAGAAACATCCATTAAAAGGTTCTACAAAAATCAACATAGATCAAGAAAGATTGATAGACCGATCATTCACCAAAATAATTCATATTTGAAACTTGTATAACCAAATTACAATTGAAAAGTTTGCGATGGCAATATGCCAATCGTTCAACCAATTATCCACCGCCAATTTCCCCCCAAAACGAAGAGTAGATCCAATTATGAATTAGAAACCTTATCTTAAGAATTAGAGGCTATGAAGCCTCTCCTCTCTCTTCCGTTTTTATCGAATTTAGGGTAACCCTGGTCAACCATATGCAATCAAGAGGAGACATACCTTGAATATGGTTACATTAACTTGAGAGTAGGTATGGAGATGCCCCATTTCATATATGCATATAAGAACAAACGACTGATAAACGTTAATATCAAGTTAGAATCATTTAAAAATTATAAACATTTTAAAGAGCAGAGTGAAGTATAGGGTTCCTCATCTCAAGGAAGAGAAGGATGGAAGTTGAGAGGAGGTAACCCTGTTGCCACTCTTGTGTGGCCATACCCAATATTTTACCTACATTGTTGTGCAAAAGTTAAAAATATATCCAATTTTATTGTATTGTAATAAGTTACAACTTCATTTCAACTGTAAACATTACCTCGTTGAAAGAAATGGAGGTCGTGGAGGAATTGTCAGGCATGACCCAGGCCTTGTGGCTTCCTTGCATTAGTACCCTTGTTTTACCTGCAAAAATAGGGTCATTATATTAAACTTTTAGTTTAAGCTGAATCACAACCACTGAATGGTTGAGGTTTATACCTTAATTACATATGCAGATGGCGAGGGGTTTGATCTTCCTAGTTACTCTCTCCTTTCTCTTCCCTACACCAATAGTTTTGAATTCAAGTTATCTAAAAATTAAAAACTATGAGTCACATTAACAAAATTACAGAGTTGAAGTAATTTTATACATGTTCCTTGCATGCGTGGAAAACCTCTACCAGAACTCGAAGGAAGGCAATTAGGATTCCAGTTAGCCATAATTCAAGACAAGGATGGACAAGACTATAATGGCATCCACATAGACATTAATCACTGGTAAAAACTTAAATAGACTTAACAATTTTAGTGCAAAAACCAAACAAGCGATGAAAAACCATGAAGGGTTAATTTGGTTGCTACACAACCCATGGAGCGACTGAGAACGAAACTTCCAAAACACCATTACAACATAGGTTTTCCTTAATACAACTTGCAAAAATACAACTATACCATAGTCTAATAGGCACTCCATGAAACCTTGACCTCGGTTTCCTTGCTCCTCAATCTAGAAAAAATCCTCTAGCATAACCTTAAGGTAAGTGTTATTTCTTCTTTATCCTAGCATCTCTCATTCATTTATGGTAAATATGAAGAAAGAAGTTTCGAGGCTCGAGCAGTTGCAGAAGGTGGGGAAGTTACAAAATCGACCTTAACCACCTTTAATTAATCTATTTTTATTTTAACAAATTTTGGAGGGACACACTAGTGGAACATGGAAACAACACGTGACACTCTAGTCTCCTTCATGCAACTCACATGTGCAAATTTTAGGGGAAAAACACTAGTTGAATAGAGCCAACTAGCGTGTGGGATGTGAGTTGATAGTTTTTCACATGCATGTATTCCCTAAGAAAATGAAAAAAAGAGACAAATGTTGGAGTGAACAATAAGTGACTTAGACCATGATCATCTATAGAAAATTGACTCTTCAATCCATTTGGCATTTTCTCTAGCAGAAGACTTAGTATCGTCATTTAGACAAAGAAGTGCCAATTCGAGGGATAACATATTCTCCCTAATGTATGAGGTTAGCGAGAAAGTGATGGTCGAAATACATTACACTATAAGAGAGGAGCGCAAAAACTCATGATCAAAGTTGCAAGAGAGTACCTGAAACAAACAAATAAGAGGTTATTTTATAACATCAACTTTGATAACATGCCATGTTCAATAAAGTGGAACATGATCTCCAACACAATATACATCTTCTTTATACATATAAATAGTTTGAAAATGACCTCAACAATTGAGGTCAATTGACGTTTATGTTATGGTTCAAATATTATATATGATATTTGATGCACAGGTTGTTATATGTGCATGCGATGGGATACAATTTCCAAAAGACCCACATAAAGTGACGGGGATAAAAAATTATATGTGTAAGTCTCAAAAATTGGACGACGCGACGAGATTTGAATAGAGTGGGGAAAAATCCAACTCATCATATGTATGTGCCATGAGGGTAGGTTGTGAGTGAATCACTCATGAGATTATACTTGGTAGCACGCAATAAGGATTTAGATGTATTCCCCATGAACCACCTAGCTCTTCAAAGGGTAGGAGAACTGAGGTAACATTGTCTCATTCGTCATAACCAACTCATAGCCTGTGGAATTATTGGAAGGGCATGTTGGGATCATAAAACCTTGATAATTTTGGTCGTGATGAGAATATGGAGGTAATCAACATCTATTTCAATTAAGGGAAATAATAAATTGATCATAAAGAACTTTAAGTAAATATTAAATAAACTAAATGATAAATTAAATTAAAAATGATAAATGATAAATAGATAAATAATGATAGATAAATAAATCTAAACTAAGAATTGAGTTAAAAGAGTAAATCAAGGAACTAGAACTAAAGTAAAATCCTAACTAATCAAAAAAGAATCAAAGAACTTATGATAACTAAAAGTGGGTGGGTAAATAAAAATTAATTAAATAAGTAAGTAAATTGGAGAGTTAACTAAAAGTGGTGCATGGGATGCATGGGCATTAACTAAAATGTTAATAAAATATAAAAAGAAGGAAGAACGTGGGATCTTGATATTCTTCTTCAGTCCTACTATAGGTTTGAGCCTAGACCAATTTGGTGGCTCTGAGGCGAATGTGGAAGAGTGGTTCAATACAACGTGAGTGGGATTGGGAGCCTCCTAGTAGTAACCCGACATTGTATTTCCTTTTCTAGCCAAGTATTGTCAGCCTTATTGAGCTCGCGGTCATGGGGGAAGGAGTGTACCCACCAAATAATGGAAGGGAGGAAACCGATGGGTTCACTGCGATTGGAAATCCATCCATAGCATGTAGTGAATATTTCAGCAGCGAGCAAGTTTCAGAGTGGTAGAAAAACTTGGTGAGTTAGCACAAGCTTGCAGCGAAGGTTTTGGAAACAAAATCAAGCCTCGAAAATAATAGCAATTCATGACACATTAACAAGTCATACTTATTGTAATTCTAGTGTTATCAAATTATATTTTTATTACCTCAAATTGAAAAGATGTTATATGGTTTTAATTTACTGAATGTTATTTAGATTATGAACATATTAGAATCTCATATTTAAATTCATAGATCTGTTAATTTCGGTATTTGCTTATAATAAAAAAAGTAAGAGAAAGGTGCTCTTAACTTAGCATTTTTTAGATCTAAATTTAGTTAGTTGCATACATATTAGTTGTTTTTGGTCAGGCCCATTGGAGGGTTGTTACACATATAACTTGTTGATGGAACTTAACAAGTGACATATCAGGGTTTATGAACCACAAATTAAGTGGATGTTCTAGTTAAGATAATTGAGATAATTATTAACGACACAATTTCAATGCGAGTTCTCCTACTTATGCCTTATTAAAGAAGGTATTTAGAATTTTATTTGGATCAACTTGTTTTTTCATTAAAATTTTTAAATTAATGTATGTAATACTAATGTATGCAATTTAAATTTCATATTATTTTAAACTGAAGTATAGTTTTTCGTCAAAAGTTTGAGATAAAATATTTCAAAAATAGTAAGATAATGTTTAATTTATATATATATATATATATATATATATTGATATGGTATATACATATCATGAGAAAAATGAGGCTCTGCGAAAACGACCTCAACTGTGAAGGTGCACACTCCGATGGATAGATGGAGATATCAATGTTTTTAATCTCTTAAACTATTGACATAGGAGAGATGACACAACAAGTGCACACAGACGAAGGTATGAAGCAGAGAAGGTTGTCAGCACATGCATGTATAGCGAGGAGGTATATTTTGAGGTTAATGAAGGTGAGGCCTCAATCTTCTGCATAGACTAGAAAGTACAATCAGTGAACGTGAAAGTACTCCCAGTGGCCATGGCACAGGAGTAGGTACTATCTCCATTAATAGAACCTGCTCAATTCAATAATGGGGAGAACCTAAGTGAGCAGGGTACTCACACAAAAACACCACCAGATTTTCCAAGGAAAAGGAGAGTCATACACCCAAAAAAGGTGACGCCAAAATGATACATGGAAAATACATACAGTTGGAACAAATCCCTGAATATCTCAAGGTTGCACTAGTCATAAGGTTTAAAGGTAGGGTGTGAGGAAGGGACACATTGGAGAAGTGGATTACAAAAAAAATGGTTGAGGTGCATCAATTATGTCCTGGTTTTCCACATCCTTCCCAAGGGATGGCTTCTCATTAGAACACACATCATGGAAGACAACGAAAATATTCTGGAAAGTAACTGGAAATGGGGTATTTCGGGGTTAATCTTAAAAGAATGGATGGTGGACTTCAATGCCATACATGATCCTCACAATATCCATCATATTTGGGTAATTCTACCTGACCTTCCAATGGTTTTTTGGAAAAAAAAAGAATCCTTGAAGCCATTGGGAATAAATTAGGTAAGTTCATTGCCATATAGGATAATTGGGAGGACTAAATTGATCGAAGGTGTGCAAGGATTTTAGTAGAGATGGACATGAGAGATGGGCTTTATGAATAACTCAAAATTATCATGCATGGAAGAGTTTGGTGGCAACGTTTAGACTACTGCAAAATCCCATTTATATGCTTCAATTGTAGGAAGGTAGGGAATATGCGAAGAGATTGTATGGAAAAAAATATGAATACGATAGTCATAAAGGTGTCAGTTAAAAAAGAAACAACCCACATGTAAAATCGAAATGCAGCAGGGTGGCGAAGGTGCATCTATAGGGAGCACGTTGGTTTTAAGAATCACTGGACCACAAATGGAAGACAAAGTAGATGGGAAGGACAAGAGATTGGAATGTCTACCCCACCAAAAGACAAAAAACACCGAGGCACCTGGCGAGCTCTCTACACTGTAGAAAAAATATAATAACGTAGCCCCTCCACTAATTTCCCTTTCCACACACGAGAATTTTGAAGCACTAGAGAAGGTTTCACCTTTAAAGGAAATCAATCAGAATTTGAATATTTCAAAACCTTCCCTTTTTATGAAAGAGAATTTTGATGCTCCAGATAAGGTTTCACCTTTAAAGGAAATTAATTAGAATTTGGATATTTCAAAACCTAAGTGAAATAAAGTGGAAGTAAGAAAAAATTATGATTTGCGGTCAAGAAATATTTCGATTGAAGAATAGGTAGTATCCATGGGGGTGTTGGCTTTAAGTCCGACCCAAAAGATGCGTCTGGGAAGGAAGTCTCTGCTCTCAAAGGTGCAGAAACAAGTAGCATTAGACATCAAGGATGGAAAGCATGCAACAATCAAACAAGCTCTTAGAGTGTCGGCCCTCGAAAGGGGTTCTTAATGCACTTTCTCTCTTTTAATGCCCGAGGGTTAGTGGGGGAGGCTAAAGAAAAACTCCCTCAAAACATTGATCAGAAACCTAAAACCTACAGTGGTGATGATCTAGGAAACAATGATGGAAGGAACAAAAGAAGAAGAAATAGTCAATGAAATTATGAAAGATTGGAGGATGGAAAGTATGGATGCAGATGGACATTCAGGAGGCATTCTTATAGCATGGATCCTGGTCATGAATAAAATTTCAATAGTAAAACATGACTCAATATTGGAAACCAAACTCAGAGATGGAGAAACAGGAATGGAGTTCATTGTCCTGAATGTATACTGCCCCTTCTATAATAGGAAGGTTTTTTGGAAATCCTTTGAACGCACAGGAGCAATGAGACAAACTAATATAATCCTAGGTGGGGACCTAAACTTAACTCTCTCGACAGGAGAGGTTTAGGGAGAGAATGCTAGATAGGAAGCAATGAGATCTTTCTTTTTAGATTTTTTTGAAAGAAGGATGTTGGTGGATGTTGGTCCCCATTTTGTCACTATTTTTGGTTTCAATACTTCGCATATTAACATATGTTTTGCTACTTTTTAGTGTCTTTTGCACCATGCAGCTCCCTCTGCAAGCTTTAGGTATGACTAAATTAGGATTTATTATCATCATTTATGCTTTCAATGGTTAAAATTGGCATAATATGGAGTGCATTTGCTATATTAATTCATGTGTATTATTCTTTGCAGGTTATATGGTATTTTTGGTGACCTAAAAAACAGACACGTGTTCAACTGAGTATATGGAGAACATGCCCAGCTTGATGTCTAGATCATAAAATGTGCCATTTTTGGTAGCATGTTTATGTGTATTAAGAGCATGAAAATGGCCAGAAACGGTCATCACCACGTGCTGACATCTCAGCATTAGTCTTCTTCTAGGAGAAGTGCCCATCTAGTACTTCTGCGTGACACCTCAATGTAGGCTTTGATTCAGACTAAAGTTATGAACCACATTGCACGCCTGAAGGAACCCGATCTGCTAGAAAAGAGGGACTATTAGTTGTTAGTTTTTTTTGTTGGCAAAGTGGTGGATCCCCCCTGTTTACCAGGGTTTCTGCTGCCTAAGTAACCACGAACCAAGGGCATCTAAGCCGTCAAAATCACCCGGGGATCGCACCCATCCTGGACCGCACCAACCCTTATCATGGTTGGATTTTTGGTATCCGATAGGATTAGAATAGAGAACCTTTCAAGTTAGGGGGCATCTTAACCATACCCCGTCATTAACTGTTCTACATCTCGTGGATGACTGTTAGTTGTTAGTTGTTAATGTACTTATTCGCCATTATGATTGCCTTATCATGAAGAGCAGTTGACCACTAAAGGGTTGAATTGCTCGCCCCCATTGAACAATGTATATATAGACATTGTCATGCAACTTAGGCAGAGCTTCTTAGAGTTTGAGAGTCTAGAGTCTGAGTTTCTGCCTTTTATTAGTTCAATTTGAAAAAATCTGTAATGCCACATTTTATTCTAATGAAAGTCTTATTTTATTGTATATGATTGTGTTCGATTAGAAGAAGCATAACTCTGTTCGCTGGGAGGGCCCCCTGAAGGAACTTGGCGTTTGGGGAATAAAAATACAAATTTTTTTTGCAAAGACTTAGCAGAAAAAATGTTGTGGAGACTAGCTCATAATCCGAGTTCAATGTGGGGAAGAACTATGATTTCAAAATATTGTCCGGACTCTAGCTTAACATAGTGGTTTAGGACCCCAAAAAAAACAGACAAGAATGGATCGATAGGATGGAAAGCCTTGGTATTGGCATTCCCCTTAATAGGGAATTGTACAGCTTGGAAAATCGCAATGGTGAAAGTGTTACGTTATGGGAAAACCCGTGGATAGGAGCAGGGAAGAATCACATATTGTCACCTCAAGTTATCCATAATATGAGATCCCAGAGTATCAAATTTTTAGCAGATGTTCAAGCTTGTTAGACACACTCAAGAGGTAGGGGGGCTCGAAGACTTCTCAATACCTCTGATTAACGAGTGTCTTAGATGAAGAATGGAACAAATACGTTAATAACATTGTCTCCAAATTTTTTTATCCGAATAATGAATAAGACAAGCTCATTTGGACTAAAAATGCAAAGACAGGCCAATAAATGACAAAATGTGGATATGAAGTTGCTATCATTGTATAGGAAGAAGGAGATAAACGATTGTGGTGGAGAAGATTATGGAAAATACATAGTCCCGTGAAGACCGTCATCAGCATGTGGCTCGCCCTAAGTAACAAATTACTCACATGGGAAATGTTGAAAAAGAGAGGATTCGAGGGTCCAGGAATGTGCTCTTTATGCAAAATGAACGATGAACAACATGCTCACATGTTCTCTTTGTGTCCACATGCAGGGAGCGTATGGACCTCGATGACGCTGCAGCTCACCATGAACAAAGTTCACGATAGCTTGAATGCTACGTTGAACCAACATGACCAGGCATGGTGGAAGGATGAAGTGGTATGTTGCTTTGAAGCTTTTCTGATTCTTTTTGTTTACAACATTTGGGAGGCTCGCAATAGAATGATTTTCCAAAACATATGGGTACCCCCTGATGTCACTAGTGCTCTTTTGATGGAAAATCTTCAGGAACAAAAGATTAGCCAAGCTTCAACCAGTAAAAGAATACTCACAATTCTAGTCAATAATAAAAACTTCCCATGGACATTTTTTGATGGAGCGAGTCAAGGGGATCCTCCTCTTAGAGGAGCTGGAGTGGTCATAAATACATTAACAGAAGTTAAAATCAGCATTAAATATGCACTTGGACAAGCAAGCAACAATAAAGATGAGTTAGCAGCATTATGGGTAGTTTTGATGATTGCCAAAGACATACAGTTACAAATCATTCAGATATACAGTGATTCAAAGATTATAATCGATTGGGAAAATGGGAAAAATATCATCAGAGCCCCTCATCTTCAAACATCCACTTGCTGAAATATAAATCCTGGGAGGTCAGTTCGGGTTGATAGATTTCTCTCACATATATATAGAATTGAATACAGAAGCTAATACTCTTTCTAAACAAGAGTTAACAATTCAACACAGTGTGATCGAAATCGAGGAGCTCTCAAATAGGCAATATGCCCTCGCCTACATAACAGTTTAGAAATTCAAGAGGACAAAATCTGAAGAAACATAAAGACTACATTTTTTATTTCTAGGAGGATGTAAAAATTTTGATAAAACAAATCATTTTGCTTACATATGCCAGCAGCTTGAGAGGCAGAAGTTGATGTAAGCTCAGTAGAACAGTTCATGTTTATTTAATGAATAAAATACTCTCTCTCTCTCTCTCTCTCTCTCTCTATATATATATATATATATATATGGTGGAACAAAGCAAATTACTATTGAATAATTTTGATACAATGTATGATAGTAAATTTACAAGTTTTCTTGGTGTAGAGAATTAATAGGTTGATTTCAAGAATACAAGTGGGAGAATGCTCATGTGTTGTACTCTTTATAGGCTTCCAAAGCAAGGAGGTGAAAGTTAAAGTTTCTATGATAAATATTGTATATATTGTGTGAAAGTGTTATTGTAATTCTTATGTTTTAGATTCTATTCGTATTGATTTTCTTAGACATGTTTATCAAACTATGCATAAGTACTTATCTTCTTTCACCATAACTCTTGTTTCAAAATATTCTCTCACTTCTAATGGTACCAACTATTTATAATGAGAGATACCACATCAATAAATATCTACATCAAGCTTCCATTTTATTTACATAGCCTATGCATAACTTTATAGAATGCAAAATTATCCTCAAAACACCAAATCAAAGGAAGAGTGAAATTCCCTATGAGTATTTACAAAATTCATATATATGTCTAAAGTATTGGATTTTAGCATAGCCTTACCACAACGCTAGCTCTTAAAATCCAAATGCAATACTTTATTTCCTTGAATGATTCAAATTTTTTTACAAAGTTACAATATGCTTTATTTTTTTAATAAAATAAAACCAAAAAAAATCATAATAATTACATACACATAATATATTTATATATCACATTGCAATTAAAAGAAAAAAATAAAAAAGGAAAAAAACATAAGAAATACCATAATAAAAAAATACAAATTACATGAAAATTATATTCAAATTGAAGAAAAATATCAAAAACGATATTCAAGTTAATATATATATTAAAAAAAAAAAAAACAATAATTCTATCCAACATGTTACATTTTCAAATAGACTATAAAAACTATAAGTCATAATAATAGTAAAAACTATGAAAACCATCTAGAAAAAAGAGAATTGTATATGTTTTCCATCCACAAAGGTGGGGTATATCTCATGTAAAAGTTCATTTCATTGTTAGTCCCAAAGTGTGAGGAAGTTTCCTCTTTGAAGTATGAGTGCACGCACTATTGGATGTATTGACTTGAGACTGAAGTTATGTTCTTGATGCTACTTTTTGGATACTTGTTCAAAGCTGTTGATTCTATCAATAATTAGAATTTGGTTTGTGTTTTTAAAGTTAGGTTGTGAAGAGGATCTGTTTTTGAACTCTAAAATTTAGATGTGATGCGAGAGGAGTTTCCTTTTATTGGTGAACATCATATTAGGTTTACTAAGCTCGAGATCATATTAGGTTTACTGAGCTCTATCAAGGTTGGACTATTATGGTGAAAAGTTAGATATCTAATTTCAATACTCTTGGCTATGCCATATTCTTATTACTTAATTTAGTCTATCTATGTGTTTAAAAAATTATATTAAAACAAGTATTTTAAATACTTTTTCTCCGAACCATTTAACTGGATTTCTTCATCAAATCTCAATCATTAAGAAACTATTAATGTATTTGAGAAGTTTTGCCCGAACATGAAGAAGAAAAGGTGTGATGGTATATGCACTAAATATAGTTGGTACTACACTATTCTGCCATAAAGTATTTACATTGGAGAGTCGCCGCTATTACATTAGTGCACTATCCCCTCACCGGTTTCAAGGTATATTTTATATGAACGAGTAAAGTCACTCACTCTGATTCAGCATGTCATTTTGTTCTCTGGTATACAATGTTTGTTGCCCTATCTAAGCGAATGTGATACAGATTGAATTTCTTTTAGTATTCTTTTGTTTTTTGAAATGTGGTTCATTATAAAGGTTTCTCCATGTCACCAATATCCAGGAAATTAACTTTCGTACCAAAGAAACAAACATTCGATATTTTTACAAATGCGTTGAGGATGGATGATTCCGTGTTGCATTCTCGTTATTCACTTGCAAGCAACTGTTGTATTCTTGTTATTCACATGCAACTCAACTCTCAGTACATGCTCTGATAGCAAATTTAGAGTTTTCTTATAGGCATGTTCTTGGCTACTTCAGCGTTTGTAATCTTGCTACATATCAACATTGACCATAATTTTTTCCAGTGATCTTAAAGAATTTGTTCTATTTTTTACCATGCTTCTGTGTGATTCTATTTTCATTAATTTACTTCAACAAACAACAAACAAAGGTTTCTACGGCGAGGGAAGGAAAGTAATGTTTCCTATTCCTATTCCGCTGTACTTTGGATTGTTCTTATTGTCCAACAACTAATTTACTATTTCGATGTTCATGAATTGACAATAGTCATACCTAATTTTGAAATTTCAATCAGCGGAAGTATGGCTGCTGATTGCACGATTGGGTAAGCTCTTCTGTGTTATTAATACGGCCGACAGTAGCCAGAAGTATTATTTGTCGATTACATCACGATAGGGTTTGTAAGTCTCTCATGCCTTTGAAAAGGAGACCAAGTAAATGTAGCGACGATAGTTCTATTGGTCAATCTACATCAGAATTCTAGTAGATAGCTCTACTGGTCAATCTACATCACACTAGTAGAAATTCTTTTACTATCTTTCTCAAAATAATTGAGATGACTCAAAAATGTCAGTTTGAATACTATGGAATTCATGTACCCTGTCGTTTGACAAATTGATCTGTTTAATTTGTTGTGAAATTATTTTTAAACTATTTACTTTGCATTAAAGTAATAAATGCGGAAATTATTTAATATTATTTACTTTGCACGAAAGTATTAAATGTTGTGTCGCAAAGTATTAAATGCGGAAATTATTTAATATTATTTACTTTGCACTAAAGTATTAAATGTTGTGCCGGGTTTTGTATCCGTAGTTGGAATTTTATGAAATGTTGTATGGGTATTGTATATGCAATTGAAATTTTATGAAAATCTGATGATGGAGACATTCAAAGTTTTATGTGTATATAACATATTTTTTTAACTAATATTTGATAATATTTAACTTCAATGTAGTGTGCTGGGTATTGTATATGTAGTTGAAATTTTATGAAATATGATGATGTAGACTTTCAAAGTTTTATATTTATATAATTATATTTTTTAATTAAAACTTAATGATTTGTAAAGTTCCACTCTTGCAACAAGAAAAATTAATGATAGTTGGATAGCAAAGATAAAGAACCGACATCGGCTGTGAAGGAAGAAGGCAATAAGACAACTCCTGGATAAGTGCAAAATTACAGCCCTTCATTTACGTATTTTCGATTAGTAAAAAATAAGAGTAGGTAGTGGTAACAAGTAGTGTAGGTGTTGCCTTATCTCTCCACTACTCCTTGAACTTAGCTGGGCTGGGAGCGGTTTAGCTAGATCGTGTTGATTCACCAGGTGAATTTTATATGCTTTTAAATTCCAAGAAGTAGTTTTTTTCAAATTCTAAGAAGTAGTTTTTAGTTATTAGAAGCAGAGTTTAATTTTTTATTATTTAATATTTATGTAATCACGCTAAAATTGATAATATATGATTAAAATTTCAAACATGTGTATATTACATTTTTGCAAAATGTTCAATAAGTTGTTAACGTTGAAGTTATAAGTTGTTAAAGTTGAAGTTAGGGCTAATCTTTTTGACAAGATCTTACATGCTATCTAGAACTGGTTAGAGCCATTACTTCTTTTTACTTGTCATTCTCAAAGACGTTATGGACATGTTTCAGTAGTATTGTTTTACTTAGCTATATGCTAATGTATCCTACCTTTTTGCAGGTTGACAAACGCTAAGACAAGTGTTGAGAAGTGTTGAGAAGGTATCTTTCATGGTCAAGGTACCTGCTGGTTCCATGGACATTCTGCCTTTAAGGTGATTTCAAATTTACAATAGAGACTAAATTTCTCTTGAAAATATAACTTTTATTTTCTTAGATAACTTCTAATTCTTTAATTCCTTTTTTCATTTGCAGTTGATAAGAAGCGTTTACTTTGGTTAATTTAATTGAACCATCGTTATTCCAAGAATGAAGTGATTCTTCCTTTATCCAAAGGTTATTACATTTGGATTACTACTTACTAGTTGAACTATATTAAGTGTTGTAACCCACCTAACAATATATCTAGGGTTTGAAGATTTAATTGAGTGATATGTTATAAATGTTTTTTCCCGTGTAATATCCCAAATTTCAAGACTATTTGTTTTTTATATATGTTATTCTATTTTGTGATGTAATAATTTGATAATTGTCAAGTTAGGAAGCTCAAGAACACTTAAGATATTGTGAAACTGTTTTAAGGTGTCAAGTAACAATCTTTGGAGCACTAAAGACTATTACTTGAGGAGGTGTTGAGTTGAGAGCTTTGGAGTAGCAAAACTATTGTTAGTTAAGTGTTGAGCAAGCTAAGATGTAGAACACTTAGACTCTTTTTAGATAATTATGTTGACCTTAAAGCTATCAAGCACAAGAAATAGATTTAGTTTTATTAAGGGTGAGAGCAAGCTCATGAGGATATGACTTTTGGCACTTTAGATGCAATAGAAAACTGAAAAAATTAGGCATCCCTCAACTTACTTGGATTGATTGACATACTTACACAAAATATATTGCTTTGAGTAAAAAATATGAAATTGTAATACACCAAACACTTGTTAATTATTTATTACTCGGAATATTTATTTATTTTTTAATATTTTGACAATAAATTCACAATGAATGTAATGGATTAATATTATTGAAAAATTAAAATACTGAAAAAAGATAAATAATTAAATTAAAATAAATATTGAATATTTTTTGCAATATATGATGATGATGCCGATGATTAACGTCCACTGAGACCAACTTCGGTATATCAGGCCTTAAGAAGGATAATACTTGGTTTACTTTAAAATCTTGTTCATGTGCTCAAAAAACTTACCCAAAAGCTTTCCAAGCTCAGTATAGTTTTGGCAAGTGGGGAGGTTATAAAGGTTTGTATTTTAGCAAATACTATGAAACTCAGATCTAATGTAGGTGTAAGCAAAGCAGTCTAAGAGAAAGTAATTTTCATCCTCAATGCTCATAGATTCACACAGATGGCAAACCCTTTCTTCCCATGGAGTTTTAGGAATAGACCACCGCCTTGTTTCGCTATGGAGTTTATAAGAGATCATTTTAAACTTGGCTATATTAATTTTCTTCTGTGAGATAGTTACTACGAGAGATAGTTTTGATCTTCCAAGTTACGACTAATGACCTCCTTATAGTACCTTAATTTTCTCTTAATCGCTAAATTTCGCTCACACTGAATTTCTCTTTAAACATAGAAGTTTAATAATACTTTTGACATTATTAATGTTCTGTAAAATGTCGTTTTCATCAATGCCCCAATGGTTTACCAACTCATGGTATCTTTACACCAACACTGCTTGAGGAGTAGTTGGTTTTAACTTGAGTTTAAAGAATTGTAGGAAGTCTTTAGTTTCCCATGTTATTTATCTTTTGCTTGTATGTTAGGTATCTAATCATAGCCATGCTCTCAATGGGGGAAATATCCACATCTATGAGGAGAATAGGATAAGGCGTATTATTTTTAATTTTGAGGTTATAAGTAATAAATCATTTTTGGATTTGCTCAATCTTCCTCCAAGGCTCTCTAGAAATGTTGCACCCCCATACTTCACAACCATACATAATAACATGAATGACAAGATTTTCAAACAAACTTCTAAATCTATTTATAATAAATTATAAACAAAAATAACAAATAAATTTATTTTATTAACCATTTTTTAAAATTTGATTAACAATTAAATTTATTAAAAAATATAACATTAATTAATTAAATTAAGATATTAATATAAAAATTTTAAAACTAAATATATGAAAAAATGAAAAATTAAACTTGATCTAATTTATTTGGGTAGATGTTGCCTTAAAATTACACCTTACAATTTAAAAGCATATACAATTCAAAATACATACATTAAGTTTTATAAATAATATAAATTTAGTATGAAGGGTATATGACCTAGGCCAAGGCCAACCTTGGTTTGTGAGCATTAGTTTATGAGACTCGAAATGATCTTGGATGCCCTCATCACAAGAAGACTCAACCCTGTTTCAGATGGTTTTCTTTCTCAATCTCTCACCTAAAGGATTTGAATTAGCAACGTATGGGGACTTAACTACCACTTTTCACCAACCCACCTACAAGTATAGGATTCTTAAATGAGTACCCATCGCTGAAGCTACTCAAACCAGGATTGTACAAGCTTTGCCTTGGACACCCCATCGCTCAGCCATGTGCTTAAGGGCTCCCATTCTCAACCCATGATCCATAGAATTTGAACTAACAACCTATGAAAACTTAACCACCACTTTTTTGCCTGCCCATCTATAAATGTAACTTTAAAACTAAATATACAATACCCCACACAAAATTTTATATACATATAAAACATTAAAATTTTACATTAAATGTCATAAAATTCAAGTACATATACAATACCCTGCACCGAAAAGATTTAATACTCCAAAGTAAATAATATTTGCTACAAAATATCTCAATAAGTAAAACGAGAGGGTAGATGAGTTCCATTATATTCTACTTACAATAAGTGAAAACATTTCTCCAATACGGCATATGCACGAGAACTTGATTTGAAATGTGGCCTATAGTCATCTCAATTAATTTCTACTAGAATTATTATGTAGATTGACATTTATAGCTATTCCACATTTCAACCTATTGAAATGTGGCCTATAGTCATCTCAAGGAACATGTAGAATTATTATGTAGATTCCCTTAGATAGGGCAACAAACATTACAAGCCAGCGAACAAACTGATATGCCGAATTAGTGTAAAACACTTGTTCATATGGAAATCACTTTGTGACTACTGAGGGGATTGTAACATACTCAATTTCTACATGATATTTTAGGAAAAAGGGATAAATTTATTTAATGTATCAAACTAAATTTATTAGTTGAGACACCACATTTACATTTTCATGCATAAAAAGTATAAAGATCTAACTTATAATACAACATATAATATTTATTATCTCAATCAAATGGAATGCATGCTTTACAGTAATTAACCCATCCTTCAAACGATTAGAAATATTAGCCTTTAAATTACCAAACTTACATTCAACACATTTATACCTTTTACATCATGGTTCTCCACAATTAGGCTAACATATAACTAATTTAAAGTAACATTTTTTTAGTTCAAATAATTTCATAATAATAACTTAAACCTATTAATTATACTTAGTCTAGTAACCAGGAGTATTGTAGTGTTCAATAATGTTTCATGTTTCATCACCATGATAACATTCTTAAAACCCTCTTAACACAATGTATTACTAAAGAGATGTGAGACTACCTTAACCTTCTACATAAGGTTCCCACACAACATGTTTTAGTGTATACTTGTTAACAAGTAATAGTTTTTAAGACTCTCAACTAAAAGAAGCACATCCTTTTATTTAACTAACACATGTATTACTACCTAATTAACAACACAATATTTTATATGAGACTACCTTAACCTTCTATATAAGGTTCCCACGCAACATGTAGCACATCCTTTTATTTAACTAACGCATGTGTTACTACCTAATTAACAACACAATATTTTTATGAGACTACCTTAACCTTCTATATAAGGTTCCCATGCAACATGTAGCACAGCCTTTTATTTAACTAACACATGTATTACTACCTAATTAACAACACAATATTTTATATGAGACTACCTTAACCTTCTATATAAGGTTCCCACGCAACATGTTTTAGTTTTAGTATATACTTGTTAACAAGTAATAGTTTTTACGGCTCTCAACTAAAAGAAGCACATCCTTTTATTTAACTAACACATGTATTACTACCTAATTAACAACACAATATTTTATATCAAGATGTATAATATTTCTTTAACCATTTTATATTTCAAAATAACCAAATATTTTTTTATCTATAATTCTTTTAGGTTATTATTTCATAATATCTATGAAATACTTATAACATTAAAATACTTATAACATTGAACTCGTAAAAATACACTGTTAACATCAACCTAGTAATTCTTCATTAACGAGCTTAACACATTAGCCATAACCACATAGTCCCATATAATGCTCAGACTCTTCCCTTCAATGTAGAGCTCAAATCCCCATTACTAATGTCATTTCATTTCCCATTCTTAACCAAGCTTAACTCTAAACTGAACCAAAAAAAACTGGACTGGCCTCCCTCTCTTTCCTTTCCAAGATACGACAACACTCCTCACTCTGAAGAGGAACCCTTACGGTCTTTTTTATAACTAATTCTAGATCAAATATATTTTCCTTTCCAAGATACAACAACACTCCTCACTCTAAAAAGGAACCCTTACGATCTTTCTTATAACTAATTCTAGATCAAATATATTTATATATATTAGGGAAGCATATAAACTGAACCAAAAAAAACTAGACCGGCCTCCCTCTCTTTCCTTTCCAAGATACAACAACACTCCTCACTCTGAAGAGGAACCCTTACGGTCTTTTTTATAACTAATTCTAGATCAAATATGTTTTCCTTTCCAAAATACAACAACACTCCTCACTTTGAAGAGGAACCCTTACTGTCTTTCTTATAACTAATTCTAGATCAAATATATTTATATATATTAGGGAAGCATATAAGTAATTTCCATTTATTTTTACATTAAGAAACATTATTCTATTATTCAGTAATGACCATCTCCATATAATAAATACTTTTGAATATATTCCTTTAATCTTTTTCATAGTGATTCTAAAATCAAATGAATGGATTTTCCTTTGTTAATATATTTTTCCATAAACAAATTTATATTACTTATTATATAAGGAATATATATTTTTTAATTATTATTAAATTATATATATAAACCTCTCTTGCGAAAAGATGTTTATGTTAATAACATTTATATAACAATTTACATATAATCTCATTTATATATTTATATTGTACAAACAACTATTTATGTAGATAATTCATAAAGAAAAGTCTTATAAAAGTATTATAATACTAAAGTTTATTTCAATTCTATTAAAAATTTTAATGGAAATTCTTTGGCCCATGATATCGTTGTTAACACACTTATAAGAATTTGGACAACTGCTTAATTCTGCTTAATTTAGTTTAAATTCATATTAATCATAATCATAATAATATTTTTTGTTAATAAGAAAATTAGAGAACCCTCTATTGTTAATTTGTAAATAGTCACTTATTCCAATCAAGGCTCACTTCACTTGGATGATACCTAAGAGGTTTTAGACTATAAGTGAATTTAAATCTTTTCGAGTGCCTGAATCATCAAGATAACATTAGTCATCAAACCCATGGCTCTCCAGCTAATCTCCCCCACCCTAGTGGATTCATGCCCCAAATCATTTAGTCAAGTCAAGCCCTTAGTCTCTTAAGTGTACCAATACAATTCACAACTTAGGAATATAAATTACATTACTTACAGTGCTTTGTTGACCTTTTGATTCTCGTCAGAAGGTCGCATATCATACATTCACATTTGTATTCACCTTTGTAAAAGAATCTAAGTAGTGGAGGGGATGTTACATCCTTCCCCCATAAAAGTAAACTATCCTCGGTGTTGGTATCTTCCAAAGCTTGGTCTTCAATATAAATTGCTCTTGTGGCTATCAATCTTCATCTATCTTTGTTTGTTTTGGATTTTCTTTAGAATGTCTTTAATGATTGTTTCCTTCTATAATATGTGATTTACACATGCGATTCTAGGTCCTTCCAAAGTTTTTAGTATACAAAAACATATGTATACATATAATTATTGAAATTAAAATGAATACACTTGAATTATTTTCTTTTAAATCTATGTTTGCTATCCTTTTATAGCAACCCTTAAAATTTACCTTTACTTTGAGAGATTTACCTTATGATGATAACATTGCATTCCTACAACTGTACAAAATATGTTAATCATAATAATAATCTAAATTTCATAATCTAAAATGTAAACATCCATGCATTTGCATCTTGTGGCACATAACATTGTCGTATTCAACCTTTATATCCCTACCCCTACTATGAAGGTACCTTTTCTCAAGTACCCTAAATCATTTACACATTTTTCACAACAATAGTAATCATATTAAATCAACATAATGCATGCATGATCATAACTTTCTCACATATTACGAAACATCTATTAATAAAAAACATTACTAATGCATATAGAAACAATCATTTTATCACAATTATCACAAAAGCTTCACATCAAATATAACTTTTAAACCAATGTTCATCAATGATCATATCATGGTGCATAAAATACCAAAAATAATATTCACATACATACCTCATGTATGGTATTGCTATTCCAACCATTTCTTGGCTGAAAAATTCTTTCATAAATTTTGGCACATATATATACATGAGGGTCATCTCCTCATGAAACCACTGGTTCACATGCAAGCCTCCTCAACTTGTATATAGTTTTATTCATCTGACATAAGGATGATACCGTTCATTGGATTTTTACAGATCTCAAGCGTGTCTCAAGCGTATCTCCTACATAGATGTGGAATCTCTCAAGGCATAGAATCCCACATAGCTATGAGACTAAAATATTAACATCATAAAGGATGTCAACGCAGAACCTAACACCTCACCTAGGTGTTCTCTGTAAGTTCTGCTTCAAAGCCTAACACCTCTTCTCAATGCTCACTCACAACTCTTTTCCTAGGACTTTAATATCAGATAGCACTCAACAAAGACTAACACCTCACAAGGGTGTTCACTAGAAGCTCTGTACTAATATATCATAATTTTCAGAGCCTAACACCTCTCCAGGGTTCTCTATAGAAGATCTGCTTAATTCACAATTAATTAACTTTTAATTTTTTTTACTAAGAACTTTTCCAAATTCATAAGTTTTTCCTTTTCTTAGAAAATATTTTGTGCTCAATCATATTAATATTTTAATTTGTTTATTCTGAAAACTAAGTATTAGTTTCAAGTCTTATTACTTCTTTCAATTATGTATAATGATACTAAATAGTTTGGGTTCTCTAGAGCCAATGCGCTCAACACCAAACTCAATTTCTCTTGCTTAATCACATTTTAAATACCCAATTTTTTTCTTCCTTCTCATGAATTAGTTAATCTTATATATTATGTCTTGAAATTATTGTTTTGTGTAGAAAATTTTTCTTAGAAGTTAGAGCCTTAGACCTAGGGCATCTGCAGTGGTCAGCTCAATATTTTTATAACTCTTTGTATAATTAGTCTTTAGTTGCATATTCTTTTATATTACAGGTTTCATATATTCATATTCAGTTCTTCAGTTATGGTATTATTGGAACTTCCATAATTCATTTGCTTCAATAATATCAATATGTTTGTCATAATGACATATATTTAATATCATTTCAAAAGAAACATTGAATATTATAGTCATCACCAAGCATACTCGATGTTCGAGATCCTACTAGCTCCACAACAAACTAAACCTTTAATGACTCTGAACATTCTTGATGTTCCTGATCCCATTGGACCAACACCATAACAACATGGTATCTTAGTAATCTTTATTCTCCAGAACTTACCCGCTCAACATCAAGGTGTATTTATCTAACTCTTCCAAGAATTAAGTAACAATGTTACACATCTAACATGTTTAACAACACTTTATCACTTTGCATAACTTGATACTCTAGTATCTATACATGCACAAACAATTTCAAAAATTCAGTGAATCAGTTGTCTTATAACAGATATGACATATACACAATTGATCATTCTCTAGATTGTTATAGTTACTAAGCACAAGTACTTGCATAGAAATTTTCAAAACTTCTTATAAGGTATATTCTTGGCATGTCAAGTTAAACTATGTTTTTTCCATAAATGCAATTGTTTTATCAAATGATAGCATCTTGTTAACCTTTGATAATAATCAAAGTATCATACTTATTCTAGACGTTACCTTTACCATCGAGGAAATTATCCTTTGTCGTCGCTTGTCTTACCGATTCCCATGTGGCGGTGCTTCTTTCAACCTTGTGTGCCCGCATTCTCTACTCACATTTTCTTGCCAGAATGTATTTGCGTCATAATATCATAAAGAAAACTAAAAAACATAATAGCAATTTACTTTTTCGAATGTTCATAAAATTTTGTTGAAATAAGATATACCTTTTGTATAATATCGATGCATTACTTCCTCAAAAAATTAGTTGTAATTACTTTTCGCTAAATTGGACCTGAAGAAAAAATTGTACCTTACTTTCTATAAACTTGAATTTACATTAAAATTTTAGTGTTAAAGGTAACTTTACTTCATCATGTTTTCTCTTCAACATACTTGATTCAATGTACGAGTACAATGCACTTAACCCTTTTAAACAAACTTTTGAGAAAGTTATATATAGACTTGGACTTTTCTCTACATTATCCATGTAAAATACTATAAACATGTTTTTGCATGGATTCTTCGAATAAATATATTGTTATCATGGTCATGCATTCATCTTCTCATTTGCATAGCTTTATAATATAATGAAATTGAACATATTACACTGTCTATATTTAGACAAACTTCACTCTTCATGCATTTATTTATGCAATCTAGCTTCATGCATTGAAATATATGATTGTAAGAAAACTAGTTCATGTACTTTGATGCTCATAACATTAAAATAATATTCTTTCTATAACATGCATGGAAAGAAGGGAACATAAAGTCTCATATTCAAATAATCAATTCCTCGCAAGGTTCACAATATACCCATATGTAGGTGAGTCCATTAGGTCCAAGTGTTGAGAACCTGCTCTGATACCATTTGCAACATACCCAATTTCCATAAGGTATTTTATGGAAATGGGATATTTTTATTTATTTATTTACTGCATCAAACTAAATACGTTAGCTAAGCCACCACATTTACATTCTCATGTATAAGGAGCATAAGGACCTAACTTAAAATTACAAAACTTGCATTCAACATATCTATACCTTTTGTACCTTTTAGGAGCATTGTTATCCATGATTAGGATAACATATAACTAAGTTAAAGTAACAATATTTTAGTGCAAATAATTTCATAATAATGACTTCAACCCATTAATTATACTTACGTAACTAACAAGGAGTATTTTAGTGTTCAATAATGTTTCGTCGCCGTGATAACATTCTTAAAACTGTCTTCCTTAACACAACTTATTACACAAGAGAGGTGAGACTATGTTAACCTTCTATATAAGGTCCCGACACATTATGTTTTAGTATATACTTGTTAACAAGTAGTATTTTTTAAGGCTCTCAACTAAAAGCGGCGGATCATTTGATTAAACTAACACATGTATTACTACTTGGTTAACAACACAATATTTTATTCAAGACATGTAATGTTTCCTTTAGAAACTTTTACAATTCAAAATAACCATAGGAACTATTTACAATTATTTTGGGTTATTATTTCATAATATCTATCAAATACTTATAACATTCAGTTGATCATAATAAATAAACTAAGTAAGGCAACTCATTTTATTTCAATAAAGTCTACATATAAGGTTGTTCACATTGTTTATATATTTATGAAAGAAATTTTTAGGTTACATGGTGTACCTAAGATAGTAATATCAGATAGAGATGCAGAATTTACGGAAAATTTTTGGAAAGCTTTATTTGAAGGACTAGGAACACAATTAAATTTTAGCACTACATATCATCCTCAAACCAAGAGGAAAATGAAAGGAGTAAATCAGGTTTTGGAAGACATTCATAAAATGCACGTAATGGATAATCTAGATAAGTGGGAAGACTATTTTCATTTGGTAGAATTTTCATATAAAAATCACTTTTAGGTTTCAACTCGATTAAGTCTATTTGAGATTCTGTATGGGCAAAAGTGTAATACTCCAATTTCTTGGAGAAGTCCCATTGATAGATTAATGTTAGGACCTAAATTATTAAAATATATGGAAGTAACAGTGGAATAGGTACAACATAATTTGAAGGTTTCCCAAGACAGGAAAAAGAGTTATGCCAACTTAAAAATAACTCCATGAGAATTCCAGGTAGGAGAACATGCTTATGTAAAGGTAAAACCCAAGAAAATCTCCCTAAGGTTGGGAAAATACTCAAAATTGGTGCCCATGTATTGTTGGCCATTTGAAATTTTGACAAAAAAATGGACCAGTGTCATATAAATTAGCATTGCCCTCTACAACAAAAGTATATACTGTTTTCCATGTTTCAATTGTAAAGAAATACGTTCATGATGCTACTCATGTGATTGACTGGAATTTTATACAAGTGGAGCCTGAAGGAGAGTTTCAAGTGGAACTGGAATGTATTCTCGACATGAGAGAACTCTTACTTCAGAACTCTACCATTGGACAAGTCGAGGTGCAATGGTATCACCTTAGTCCAGAGGAGTCCATTTGGGAATTGGAAAGTAATATGAGGGAGACATATCCAGTTCTATTTCAAGATGAAACAATGGAAGAATAAAATAAAAATAAATAATAGCACCAAGGACAATGTCATCCTCTAAGGGGAGGTGTATATAATACACCAAACAATTGTTAATTATTTATTACCTGGCATATTTATTTATTTTTAAATATTTTGACAATAAACTCAAAATGAATGTAATGGATTATTATTATTGAATAATTAAATTATTGAGAGGAACCAAGACTGAAGTATTTGTTAAAAGAGTGTTTACTGACCCATAAGGGGAAATGACAAATGGAAAAAGTTTTTGGGTGGGAACTCAAGTGATGTAGGAGGAATATTTCTCAAAATCAGGTCAAGACTCCTTATGGATCCCTAAATAGTAGGACAACCATAAATGACCAAGTCTTAGGAAACATACTATAAAATAGCATGTTCATCGAATAAGCAGGAGGATGGTGATGGATGGGGAAATAATCTAATGATGCAAAGATATGGCATATAGATTTGAATTTTCCCTTGTGGTTCAACAAAAAGGCTTCGAGGTTCCGGGGAAAGTAAGATTTGGCTTCTCTAGGAGTTTGTTGGGAGGAACAACAACTTCAGTTCTATTTTCCCGACAGTGATGATAGGTTCCTTACTAAATTTATTAACTGTTTAGTATTGATAATTAAAATATGAAAGTAGATTTGAATTCTAAGTGGATTATAAACTGAGAATTATATTATGCATCTATTAGTATTCTTTTTATCTCTTTCAATAATATGTTCTTAGTTATATAAGTTGTTATTTGTTAATTACTTATGTACAAAATTTACAAAATAATAGATCTCTTATTTATGTAGAAACTTTTAATGGTAAATTAATCCTCTTTACAGTATTTTCCTATGCTATGCTACAATACTAGAAATCAAACCCTTTAAATGTATACTCTTTGATTTAGAAATAAGAGTCGAGATATCTTCACAAATATCTCTTCTCTATTCTAAATATATCTAGATAACTTTACCAACTCTTTATTCACGTATGCATATATTGAATTAATAAAACAAATCTAAGTAAGTTTAAACCAATCACCTTCCTCTAGGAGCCAAAGGATTTTACACAGAGTTTATCCCTGTTTAAAGTTAATATGCATACACTAAACCTAACTAGTCTCTATTTGGGCTTCCATAGCCAGATTGGGATAGATCTAAAGAGATTAATTAATTAAAAAAATAGAACTAAGGGATCACAATCAATCAAAGCACTACCAACCAAGTATTAAATTAATAAGTTAATTATCAATGCTAGATCATAGATCTGAGTTTTGAAACTCATCGATAATCAAATCAAGTTAAACGCAGTGTGGGATTATCCACAAAAGTAATATCATATCCAACTTTTAAATACAAACAATAAGATCTATAATTCGGCTAACCATATCTACATGTTTTAAGAACTTAATCAAATACAAATGCTCAATCTTTGTTTTGAGTATTCATACCTAGAAATAGATAGATATGAGGTATTTATGAAATTAAATATCAATACACATTCGAGAAACATCCATTAAAAGGTTCTAGAAAAATCAACATAGATCAAGCAAGATTGACGAACTGATCATTCACCAAAATAATTCATATTTGAAACTTTTATAACCAAATTACAATTGAAAATTTTGCGATGGAAATATGCCAATCGTTCAACCAATTATCCACTGCCAATTTCCCCCCAAAATGAAGAGTAGATCCAATTATGAATCAGAAAATTATATTAAGAATTAGAGGCTATGAATCCTCTCCTCTCTCTTCCATTTTTATTGAATTTAGGGTAGCCTTGGTCAACCATATGCAATTGAGAGGCGACATACCTTGAATATGGTTACAATAACTTGAGAGTAGGTATGGTGATGCACCATTCCATATATGCATAATAAGACAAAGGACTGATAAACGTTAGTATCAAGTTAGAATCATTTAATAATTATAAACATTCTAATGAGCAGAGTGAAGGATAGGGTTCCTCATCTCAAGGAAGAGAAGGATGGAAGTTGAGTGGAGGTAACCCTATCACCACTCTTGAGTGGACATACCCAATATTTTACCTACATTGTTGTGCAAAAGTTAAAAATATATCCAATTTTATTGCACTGTAATAAGTTACAACTTCTTTTCAACTGTGAACATTACCTCATTGAAAGAGATGGAGGTTGTGGAGGAATTGTTAGGTGTAACCCAAGCCTTGGGGATTACTTACATTAGTACCATTTTTTTACCTTCCAAAATAGGGTCATGATATTAAACTTTTAGTTTAACCTGAATCACAATCACTGCATGGTTGAGGTTTATACCTTATTTACATGTGCAGATGGCGAGGGGTTTGATCCTCGTGGTTACTCTCTCCTTTCTCTTCCCTACACCAATAGTTTCAAATTCAAGTTATCTAAAAATTAAAAACTATGAGTCACATTAACAAAATTATAGAGTTGAAGTAATTTTATACATGTTCCTTGCATGCGTGGAAAACCTCTACCAAAACTCAAAGGAAGGAGATTAGGATTCCAGTTAGCCATACTTCAAGCCAAGGATGGAAAAGACTGTAATGGCAGCTGCATAGACATTAATCATTGGTAAAACCTTAAATAGACTTAACAATTTTAGTGCAAAAAGAAAACAAGCGATGAAAAACCACAAAGGGTTAATTTGGTTGCTGCACAACCCATGAAGCAACCGAGAACCAAACCTCCAAAACACCACTACAACACAACAGTCAAAGAAAACCGTCATGATAGCATAAATTCATGTTAAACCTTATAAAACCTTCGTTAATCAGATTAAGGACAAGTGGAAGGTCTAGATCGATCCTCTCCCCATAACACAGGTGTAGTTATCATGCCAAATAAATTCCTTGGATGCACTGTCAACTCGCAGCTAGGGTTATTGCATTGATTAAATGCATATTATTTAAAACCTTCATCAAAACTTCATATCGTCTCTGGAATCCACCCTTGTCTCTCCCATAGCCACTCCAGCATATAGAATTTATATTAAAGCGATATGATTATACCACCACACCCTTGCTAGTAATGCCCACGGGTTGCAAAACCTTATGCCATGGCTAAACACTAGTTAAGTCACCTCATCATTGATTTTTCCCATCACATGTAGCCATAAGGTTGCATGCCTTTGACTATACCTTAAATAAATCAAGTTAGAACTTAAGTTTGATCACTTAAAATATATGCATAACAAGTATAGTTAGGACTAGGTCCATAGTTCTAGGGTTTTAATCATAGAGAAGAAAAATCGACAAGTTAAAATAATTACATCACCTTGGTAAGGGATGCGACCAAGTAATCATTAAAATGGAGTTAACATCGAGCAACCATGTCGTCAAACATTAACAAGTCTAGTTAATTGTATCCATGCAATTGAGTAAAAAAAATATGGTACGACAAATATTAACATGCTACGACATATGAGAACATGTTGCAACAAGTAGAGTAATAATGTATAAAATGGATTTTTTATTATTATGGATATTATGGGTATGTGACAGAAATGTAGGAAATTGAATCATGTTTCCGAATATATAAGTTTTATGTATTGAAAATTTTCATAACTATGTAATGTTTCATTTTATCTAAGAGTCACCTTTTTATTTTTCAGGAAAATGATAATGTATATGTTTTTGTGGGTGCAGCCTTTGAGGGCCTAAATGATGGTTTCAGGCTACAAAAATATGCAGGTATGTAGAGAACATACATCAATAGTGCAGCACTAGTTTTTGAAACTAAAATTAGTATTTTTTTAAATTTTTTTATTAGTTATATAAGTGATCATTACTCGAAAATCGTGCTTCTTTTGTGGGTGTATCTTTTGAAGGTCTTAATGCAATTCTCATGAAATGGGTTTTTTTATAGAATATAGAGTTTAGTGTCTTCTATTGCACCATAAAGTTTTTTTTAAACAATCAATGGTTGAAAAAGTTATGGGAAAAAAAACTAACAACGTGTTTTTGAGTTGAGTTATGCCACAATATAAATTGGAAAAGAATAGAAAAATATATTATTTTGAAATAAAAATTACATCTTTATAATCTGCAGAAGTAAAAGCTATTTATGTTTAACATTTTGTCAAAAATTATTGTGTGTAGCATACTGTAATGAGTGGGTAAACACGGGATTCTTCAGAAACTGGAAGAAATACCCAGTTAGTTATGGTTTATCATATACCATAGCATAGGTTTGGTATTACCGAATCAAAGTCCAAACCATACACATAGGATACTGGTCACATGCAAGAAAGTGAATTTGGCATGGTTTAGGTGCTACAAAATGAGAGCACGTTATGTTTAAAATTAAATTACATCCCCTGCCCTTATAGAATTGGAAAACATGTGCACCTTATAGAACTAAAAAATGTCCACGCATTATAGAACTACAAAAAGCACATGCATTTTGTAGTTCTATAATGTATGCATGTTGTGTAGCTCTATAACGTAAAATGTGCACGCATTTTGTAATTTTATAACACGTGTGCAATATGTAGTTCTATAATGTGTGCATGTTATGCAAGACATCAAATGTATGATTAATAATTGAGAGGGGGTGTGGAAGGGTCAAGGGCCTAGGGGGATGTTGGAAGTTCAAGTGGGGATGGTTAATACTTGAGAAGGGGTGGAGAAGGGTCAAGGGGATAGGAGGACGTTGGAATTTCAAGTGGTCATGTTTAATAGTTGAGAGGGGGTGGGGAAGGGAGAAGGGCCTAGGAGGATGTTGTAAGTTCAAGTGGGGATGGTTAATAGTTGAGAGGGGGTGGGGAAGGGTCAAGGGCTTAGGTGGATGTTGTAAGTTCAAGTGGGGATGGTAAATAGTTAAGAGAGAGTGGGGATGGGTCAAGGTCATAGGAGGATTTTGTAAGTTCAATTGGGGGTGTTAATAGTTGAGAGGGGTTTGGGAAGGGTCAAGGGCCTAGGAGGATGTTATAAGTTCAAACGGGGATGATTAATAATTGAGAGTGGGTGGGGAAGGGTCAAGGGCCTAGGAGGATGTTGTAAGTTCAAGTGTGGAGAGACGAAGGAAATGACAACATGATGGGTTATAAGGTTGAAGGAGATTAGGAATCGAGAGCACTATTAGGAGTATAAGAGGTGTTGAAGAGATGTATAATGTTATAAACAGTACATGAGACTTGAGAGACAAAGGGAGAACATGTGGAAGGGAGGAAGTGGATGATAGTTTACTAAGAGAGAGGAGTGGTGAATGGAAAGGTGGATATGGAGGATTAGAGGAGGAATAGGGTGTGTTGGAGGAGAGAGGTGGGAGGAGGTGGAAATTGAAGAATGGGGAATGAAATGGGTTGAGAGAGGGAGTATGGGTGATAATGAGGTAGGGTTTGAGGAGAAGGGATATGTTGAAATTATGAGCAATAGATAGAGAGTGATGGATGGAGGGATAGTGATGGAGATATAAAGAATGTGTAGAGAGGTTATGAGAGAGGGGCAGTGTTGATAAGAATTATTCCTATGAATGGGGTTTGAGATCACTAATATACTAAGGTTGACTTAGAATAAAATAATTGCAAACAAGACTCAGATATAGCATGTATTTAATGAAATAAAGAGCTTGAAGGATAGAGATTATGTACCTTATTTATGAAGGTTGATCCTAGATTCATGATTTCCAAATTAATCCAAATCCTCTAGTCTAATACATACAAGAAAAAGATACATTCCTCAAACATGTTTTTCAGCCACATGAGAAAGATATACAATAAGGAGATATAAACTCTACATATGCATCAAAATCCATGAACAGAATTCATTAAAGATAAAAAGTATAAATAATTGGCGGGAAAGGAATATCTCTTGTATTAATCAAGTAACTTGCAAAAACACAACTATACCTCAGTCTAATAGGCACTCCATGAAACCTTGACCTGGGTTTCCTTGCTCCTCAATCTAGAAAAAATACTCTAGTATAACCTTAGGGTAAGAGTTATTTCTTCTTTCTCCTAGCATCTCTCATTCATTTATGGTAAAGATGAAGAGAGAAGTTTCAAGGCTCGAGTAGTTGCAGAAGGTGGGGAAGTTACAAAATCGACCTCAACCACCTTTTAATTAATCTATTTTTTATTTTAACAAATTTTGGAGGGACACACTAGTGGAACATGGGAAACCAACACGTGACAATCTAGTCTCCTTCATGTAACTCACATGTGCAAATTTTAGGGGAAAACAATAGTTGAACAGAGCCAACTAGCGTGTGGGATGTGAGTTGATAGTTTTTCACATGCATGTATTCCTAAGAAAATGAATAAAAGCAACAAATGTTGGAGTAAACAATAAGTGACTTAGACCATCATCATATATAGAAAATCGACTCTTCAATCCATTTGTCATTTTCTCTAGTAGAAGACTTAGTATCATCATTTAGATGAAGAAGCACCAATTCAAGGATAACATATGCTCCCTGATGTATGAGGTTAGAAGGAAAGTGATGGTCAAAATACATTACACTATAAGAGAGGAGCGTAAAAACTAATGATCAAAGCTGTAAGAGAGTACTTGAAACAAACAAATAAGAGGTTATTTTACAACATCATCTTTGATAACATGCCATCTTCAATCAAGTGGAACATGATCTCCAACACAATATACATCTTCTTTATAAATATAAATAGTCTAAAAATGACCTCAACAATTGAGGTCAATTGATGTTTAAGTTATGGTTCAAATCTTATATATGAGATTTGATGCACAGGTTGTTATATGTGCATGTGATGGGATACAATTCCCAATCGACCCACATAAAGTGACGGGGTGAAAAATTATACGTGTAAGTCTGGAAAATTGGACGACGTGATGAGCTTTGAATAGAGTGAGGAAAAATCCAACTCATCAGATGTGTGTGCCATGAGGGTAGGTCGTGAGTCAATCACTCATGAGATTATACTTGGTAGCACGTAATAAGGATTTAGACGTATTCCCCATGAACCACCTAGCTCTTAAAAGGGTAGGAGAACTGAGGTAACATTGTCTCATTCATCATAACCAACTCCTATCCTGTGGAATTATTGGAAGGGCATGTTGGGATCATAACACCTTGATAAATCTGGTCACGATAAGAATATGGCAGTAATCAACATCTATTTCAATTAAGGGAAATAATAAATTGATCATAAAGAACTTTAAGTAAATATTAAATAAACTAAATGATAAATTAAATTAAAAATGATAAATGATAAATAAATACATAACGATACATAAATAAATAAACTGAAATAAATCTAAACTAAGAAATGAGTTAAAAGAGTAAATCAAGGAACTAGAACTAAAGTAAAATCGTAACTAATCAAAAAAGAATCAAAGAACTTACGATAACTAAAAGTGGGTGGGTAAATAAAATAAACTAATTAAATAAGTAAGTAAACTAGAGAGTTAACTGAAAGTGGTGCATGAAATGCATGGGCATTAACGAAAAGGTTAATAAAATATAAAGAGAAGGAAGAACGGGGGATCTTGATATTCTTCTTCGGTCCTACCATAGGTTTGGGCCTAGACCAATTTGGTGGCTCTGAGGCAAATGTGGAAGAGTGTGGTTCAATACAATGCCAATGGGATTGGGAGCCTCCTAGTAGTAACCCGACATTGTATTTCCTTTGCTAGCCAATTATTGTCATCCTCGTTGATCTCACAGTCAAGGGGGAAGGAGAGTACCCGCCAAAGAATGGAAGGGAGGAAACCGATGGGTTCACTGCGATTGGAAATACATCCATAGCGTGTAGTGAATATTTCAGCAGCAAACAAGTTTTGGAGTGGTAGAAAAACTTGGTGAGTTAGCACAAGCTTGCGGCAAAGGTTTCGCCAACAAAATCAAGCCTCGACAACAATAGAAATTCATGACACATTAACAAGTCATACTTATTTTAATTTTAGTGTTATCAAATTATATTTTTGTTATTGCAAATTAAAAGATGTTATGTGGATTTAATTTACTGAATGTTATTTAGATTATGAACATATCAGAATCTCGTATTTAAATTCATAGATCTGTTAATTTTGGTATTTGCTTATAATAAAAAAATGTAAGAGAATGGTGCTCTTAACTTAGCATTTTTCAGATCTAAATTTAGTTAGATGCATACATATTAGTTGTTTTTGGTTAGGCCCATTGGAGGGCCGTTACCCATATAACTTGTTTATGGAACTTAACGAGTGACGTATCAGGATTTACGAACCACAAATTAAGTGGATTTTCTAATTAAGATAATTGAGATAAATATTAATGACACAATTTCAATGTGAGTTCTCCTATGTATGCCTTATTAAAGAAGATATTTTTTAATTTTATTTGGATCAACTTGTTTTTTCATTGAAAATTTTAAATTAATGTATGTGATACTAATGTATGCAATTTAAATTTCATATCCTTTTAAAGTGTAAGTATAGCTTTTAGTCAAAAGTTTAAGATAAAATATTTCAAAAATAGTAAGATAAAGTTTAATCTTTTTGCATATATATATATATATATATATATATATTGATATTGATATGGTATATACATATCATGAGAAAAACGAGGCTCTGTGGCAATGAAATCAACTATGAAGGTGCGCAAACCAACGGATAGATGGAAAAATCAGTGTTTTTAATCTCTTAAACTCTTGACATAGGAGAGATGACACAACAAGTTAACACAGACAAAGGTACGAAGCAGAGAAGGTTGTCAGCACAAGCATGTATAGCGAGGAGGTGTATTTTGAGGTTGATGAAGGTGAAGCCTCAATCTTCTGCACAAACTAGGAAGTACAATCATCAAAGGAGAAAGTACTCTTGGTGGGCATGGAACAAGAGTAGGTATGATCTCCATTAACAGAACCCGCTCAATTCAATAATGGGGAGAACGTAAGCGAGCAAGGTACTCACACAAAAACGCCACCAAATTTTCCAAGGAAAAGGAGAGTCATAAGCCCAAAAAAGGTGACACCAAAATGATACATGGAAAATACATACAGTTGGAACAAATCCCTAAATATCTCAAGGTTTCCCTAATCAGAAGGTTTAAAGGTAAGGTGTCAGGAAGGGACACATTGGAGAAGTGGATTACAAAAAACTAGTTGAGGTGCATCGATTACATCCTAGTTTTCCACATCCTTCCCAGGGGATGGATTCTCACTAGAACATGCCTCATGGAAGACAACGAAAAGCTTCAGGAAAGTAACTAGCAATGGGGTCAGTCGAGGTTAATCTTAAAAAAATGGACAGTGGACTTCAATGCCATACAGGATCCTCACAATATCCATCAAATTTGGGTAATTCTACCCGACCTTCCAATGGTTTTCTGGAAAAAAGAGGATCCTTAAAGCCATTGGGAATAAATTAGGTAAGTTCATTGCCATATAGGATAATTGGGAGGATGAAATTGATCGAAGGTGTGCAATGATTTTAGTAGAGATGGACATGGGAGATGGGATTTATGAATAACTCAAAATTGTCATGCATGGAAGAGTTTGGTGGCAACATTTAGACTACTAGAAAATCCCATTTAGATGCTTCAATTGTAGGAAGGTAGGGAATATGCGAAGAGACTGTATGGAAAAAAATCTGAAGACGGTAGTCATAAAGGTGTGGATTAAAAAAGAAACAAGCTACATGTAAAATAGAAATGTGGCATGGTGGCGAAGGTGCAGCTGTAGGGAGCATGTTGGTTTTAAGAATCACTAGACCACAAATGGAAGACAAATTAGACAGGAAGGACAAGCGATTGGAATATCTACCCAGACCAAAAGAAGGAAAACACGAAGGCACCTAGCGATCTCTCTACACTGCAGAAAAAAGATAATAACGTATCCCCTCCACTAATTTCCCTTTCCATGAATGAGAATTTTGAAGCACCAGATAAGGTTTCACCTTCAAAGAAAATCAATTAGAATTTGAATATTTCAAAACCTTCCCTTTCTATGAAAGATAATTTTGATGCTCCAGATAAGGTTTCATCTTTAAAGGAAATTAATTAGAATTTGGATATTTCAAAACCTAAGTGCAATAAAGTGGAAGTAAGAAAAAATTATGATTTGTGGTCAAGAAATATTTCGACTGAAGACCCAAAAGAGGGGGGCTGGCTTTAAGTCCAACCCAAAAGATGCAACTGGGAAGAAAGTCTCTACTCTCAAAGGTGCAAAAACAAGTAGCATTAGACATCAAGGATGGAAAGCATGCAACAATCAAACGGGCTCTTAGAGTGTCATCCCTCGAAAGGGGTTCTTAATGCACTTTCTCTCTTTTAATGCTTGAAGGTTGGGGGGGTGCTAAAGAAAAACTACCTCAAAACATTGATTAGAAACCTAAAACCTACAGTGGTGATGATCTAGGAAACAATGATGGAAGGAATAAAAGAAGAAGAAATAGTCAATGAAATTCTGAAAGATTGGAGAATGGAAAGTATGGATGCAGATGGACATTCAGGAGGCATTGTTATAGCATGGATCCCAGTCATGAATCAAATGTCAACAGTAAAACATGACTCAGTATTGGAAACCAAACTCATAGATGGAGAAACAGGAATTGAGTTGGTTGTCTTGAATGTATACTGCTCCTTCTATAATAGGAATGTTTTTTGGAAATCCTTTGAATGCACAGGAGCAATGAGACAAACTAATATAATCCTAGGTGGGGACCTAAATTTAACTCTCTCGATGGGAGAGGTTTGTAGAGAGAATGCTAGATAGGAAACAATGAGCTCTTTCTTTTTATATTTTTTTGAAAGAAGGATGTTGGTGGATGTTGGTCCCTATTTTGTCACTATTTTTGGGTTCAATACTTCGCATATTAACATATATTTTGCTAATTTTTAGTGTCTTCTGCACCATGCATCTCCCTCTACAAGCTTCAGGTATGACTAAGTTAGGATTTATGTCAATTCTATTTATTATCATCATTTTATGGTTTCAATGGTTAAAATTGGCATAATACAGAGTGCATTTGCTATATTACTTCATGTGTCTTATTCTCTGCAAGTATATGGTCCTTTTGGTGACCTAACAAATAGACACATGTTCAACTGAGTATATGGAGAGCATGCCCAGCTTGCTGTCCAGATCATCAAACGTGCATTTTTTGGTAGCATGTTTATGTGTATTAAGAGCATGAAAATGACCAGAAACTGTCATCACCACGCATAAGCATCTCATCATTAGTCTTCTTCTGGAAGAAGTGCCCATCTAGTACTTTTGTGTGACACCTTGACGTAGGATTTGATTCGGACTGAAGTTATGAACCACATTGCGTGCCTGAAGGAACCTGATCTATGAGAAAAGAGGGTCTGTTAGTTGTTAGTTGTTAATGTACTTATTCACCATTATGATAGCCTTATCATGAAGAGCATTCAACCACTAAAGGGTCAACTTGCTCACCCCCATTGAAAAATGTATATATAGACATTGTCATGCGACTTAGGCAGAGCTTCTTAGAGTTTGAGAGTCTAGAGTTTGAGTTTCTACCTTTTATCAGTTCAATCTGAAAAACTCTGTAACACCACCTTTTAGTTGTTGATGTATTTGTAACTTCGGAATGTATTCATCCGTATATCTTATGTATTGTACCCCAATGTTTATTCCGGGATGTGTCTGTAATGTATTTGAGTCATGTCATGCCCCGATGTTCCTATCAGGAGGTTCTATAATTTAAACAAGTCATGTCAAGTCAATGTGGGTAACCCTCCTATTGGTCAAGGGTTAAAGTCCCCTTAGTTGTGGGGCCCTAGGGTTATTAGACTATCCTAGAGAAGTCGACCGTAGGTGAGTCTTAGTAAGTTGGGGCAATAGTCCCCACCATTGTGTTAAGGATAACCCTCCTTGTTGGTCGAAGGAGGCAAATTCCCCACAAGTTGTGGGGCACTAGGGTTATTAGACACTCCTAGAGATGTCGGCTCTAGTAAGTAATTGTTAAGTGAGGACGACATGATGGAGTGGGTTTCAAGTGAATGAAAGAATATAAATAGAGAGTAAGTCTCTCTATTTAACACACACACACTCACTCATTGGGGTGCACGAGTGAGAGGAGAAGTTGCTGGGACAAGAGAGAGACTACTGCTGTCGGGAGATCATCTTTATGTTTTTGGGTTTTACTTTTGGTGCTGATTCTATCTTTGAGGAAGTTGCAAGGTTTTATCCTTTATGGTTTCCCTGAGAAAAATTCTTTGTGCCTCTTGTCTCTTGTGTTTTATTGTTGTGCATGTTATTCTCTCAGTTAAAATATCCTAAGATCATAATGCTAGCTTGAATGATAAAATCTAACATGGTATCAGACCTAACCTGAGAAGAACGCATTATGCCGCTACAGAAGCTAGGGATTCTTAATTTTTGGGTCTCTCTCCACAACACATCAGCAAAAGTATACTAGTCTGACTCTCAATTGAAGGGTGCACCTTTCTGTCGAAGCGAAATTCGATTCTAAGCATTTTCAGTTTTGGTGCTGAAAATTAGGGCTTTCTATAGAAGAGGAATTTTTGAGTGATCCCGACATAGGATTTATATCCTCATAAAAATTTAAATTTAGAGACCTGGATCAATATTTTTGGTTGGGTATGACTTCGAGAAATTCAAACCCTAGTTTGACCCCGAGTTGGAAAAACCCTAAAATACTAAAACTGATAATTTTTGGTACATTCGCTATATCTCGGGATTGGAAAAGGGTTAGGAGCTAAAAATTGTAGAGGAAGAATATAAAATCCGTATTTATATTGTGTCCAAAATTCAGTCTCATATTATCTATATTCTGGGAGATATGATCCCTCCACGTTAGGGTTCCAGCCTCTTCCAGGATTCATCCCTAAGTAGGACACCCAGGGAGAATTGCTATATATCGGGCTACAAAGGTCCAAATGAAATTTATGAAGATGTTCCAGAAAGGGAATAGACTTTACTTTCTATGGTCTAATTTTCAGACCCAGAAGATGAAACAGTGACATGTGGAAGTCCATACAACTTCATTGTGTTGAATAGTCTTGTAACAAGTCACCTTAGGAAAATGATCATAAGTCCCAATTAGTGAAACCAATTCTGATGAAACCTCTGGTTTTGGAACAGGGATAGGTGAGGCTACCCTAATACAAAGTTTTAGATATAGGGGGCATTAATTTAGGATATACCGTAGAAATAGTAACACACATTTCTGCAGAAGAAATTGGAAAACTAGGGCTTCCTGTTCCAGGAGCTTCCCTCCACTGTTTTTAGAAAAGGAGTACATTGGACAACTAAAATTGAAGAGATATATATTTCTATCCAGTCAGATCTAAAAGATTCCAAGTTTTGAAAATTAGGGTTTCTTGGACAAACCCTAGATCAGCTAGCTCCGAAACCAAGACGGACACCTCAAATCGGTAATATCTAATCTTTTGCTATTTGCATTTGAGGTTCTAATTTCAAAGTGATCTATCACATCAACTTGGTGAAGTTGGAAAATTCCAAGCATAGAATTATTTGATCTCTTTGAAGAAAATGAATTGGACACCTACATGATTAGAGAGGTTGCAGTTCTAGAGGGAGATGAGGTTAAAAGCCTTACACCAGAAGAACTTGGTCAAGGCAAAGAAGATCATTGTTGATTCAATCACAGATCACATTGTACCACAATTGTCTTCCCTAAAGACATCGAAGATGTTTGATTCCTTGACCAAGCTATTTGAAGGGAAGAACATAAATCAGAATATGACTTTGAGAAAACAGTTGAAGAATATGAAGATCCAGAATGCAGAGACCATACAGTCATACTTTACAAGGGTATCTCAAATAAAATAACAACTTGAAGCAGTAGAAGAAGAAGTGGAGAATGCAGAAGTGGTGATAATCACCTTGAATGGCCTCCTAGGATCATGGGATTCATTCATTCGAAGAATGTGTTCTAGAAGGAAGGGATTAGTTTCAGCAGACTCTGGGAAGAGCACACACAAGAAGAACCTCAACTAATAATAAGAGAAAAGAAGATGCATTAGAGGAAATTTCAACTCAAAATGGGCCTCCTAAAATGAACTAATAAAATAATAGTTAAAATAATAAAATAATATTTATTAATTTTGGAGGAAGAAAAGAAAAAAACTACCTTTTTGTTTGTATTTTTGACATATGTCATCATTCCATTTTTTCAGGTATTTGTTATTTTTGGGGTAGCGGGGTCTGTCAAAAGTATTCCAAGTGGGTACTCATTGGATGCAGAATTTAATTCTGCATCGAACAAGCTCTCCCGATCGAAATTTGAGTAAAAACACGGGGAGATATATCAAAAACACGAAAAATAAAGTAGTCTTTTTTATGATACCTATCCCTAAATTTATATTAAAAAGTGTTTAAGACCTATACGGTATTTCAAATTTAAAGCAATTTCATTGGCTAACACATGATGACATGGAATTTGAATAAAAGTTAAAAGGCCCATTTTGAGTTGAAATTTCCTCTAATGGGAGAAACTGAAGATCAAGCTCTCACCATCCAAATAAGATCCCTCAAGTGATGAGGAATATGAAGAACTCAACTCTTGAAGAACCTCTTATCCATCTTAGCATTTGGATAAGAAACGATGCTCTTATGAATGAAGAAGATGATGAAGCTGAAGGTTCAAGAAGGAGTCTACCCATGAAACAAATAAAGATAAGTATTCAATTGTTATTTCATGATATTGTTTTGATATGAATTTCTTTATATTTAGTTGATGTATTATGCATGATAGAATGTTTGCATTAATGACAGTATACTACTAATATGCATGTGATGGGTAAGTAACTCATGGTGCTATATAACTCTCCATTGCTGCTTATCTAGAATGAAACCTCTTTGCTGACATATTGGATTAGTGCACAATCTCAATGTTGTCCTGGAGGAGATGGAAGGCATCTAGAAAGTTTCCGTGACATATGGGGGGATGTTGTATTGGCTAAAGTAGTTGCATGATCATATATTTATGCATAAGAATTTGCCAGTATGAATATTCCTTATGAAATGTTTCTAACCATACAAATGCATTTGACTTGTAGGAAAGATCGCATACATAATCGCCTACAAGCAAAGAAGGATGAGACTTGTTCCGAAGAACAAGTGATGACAGTTCAAGATGAAGAATAATATGACAAATGCAGTGACATCGTTGATGCAGAACCTTCCAAGAAGAAAGGGAAGACTAGTTCAAGAAGAATGATGTCTCATTAGAGGAAATTCCAACTCAAAATGGGCCTTTTAACTTTAACTCAAATACCATGTCATCATGCGTTGGCCAATGAAATTGCTTTAAATTTGAAGTACCATATAGGTCTTAAACACCTTTTTAATATAAATTTGGGGATAGGTATCATAAAAAAAACTACTTTTTTTGTTTGTATTTTTGACATAACTCCCCGTGTTTTTACTCAAATTTCGATTAGGAGAGCTTGTCGGATGCGGAATTAAATTCCACATCCAACGAGTACCCACTCGGCATACTTTTGACAGGCCCCACTACCCCAAAAACAAGAAATACCTGAAAACATGATGATGACATCATCATCACATTTTTTTAGGTATTTCTTGTTTTTGGGGTAGTGGGGCCCGTCAAAAGTATGCCGAGTGGGTACACGTTGGATGTGGAATTTAATTCCGCATCCAACGAGCTCTCTCGATCAAAATTTGAGTAAAAACACGAGGAGATATGTGAAAAATACAAACAAAAAAGTAGTTTTTTTCTTTTCTTCCTCCAAAATTAATTAATATTATTTTATTATTTTATTAATTTTTTTTAGGAGGCCCATTTTGAGTTGAAATATCCTCTAATGAGAATGTGGTATCGATACATGAAGGAAAGTTGATAGTTCCATCATGTAATACACGGAAACATCGTGGGATACAAGGCAAGATTCGTAGCACGAGGATTCTCACGAAAATAAGGCATATACTACGAAGATACATTTGTAGCCAGTTGGAGTTGAGACACATGATATGCAGAATCATGTGTGCAAATGAAAGAAGGCCTTGTACGAGTTTGGAAGACACCTATGGGATAACACATACATGAGGAGCTTGATGAAGATATGAACCTCATCTTCCACAGCTTATGAGCTATGGAAGATGGAGTTTGCTTTGAAGCTTTTTTTATTCTTTTTTTTTACAACATTTGGGAGGCTCACAATAGAATGATTTTCCAAAACATATGGGTACCCCCTAATGTGACTAGTGCTCTTTTGATGGAAAAGCTTCAGGAACACAAGATTAGCCAAGCTTCAAGCAGTAAAAGAATACTCACAACACTAGTCATTAATAAAAGCTTCCCATGGGCATTTTTTGATGGAGTGAGTCAAGGGGATCCTCCTCTTGGAGGAGCTAGAGTGGTAATAAATACATCAACAAAAGTTAAAATCAGCATAAAATATGCACTTGGACAAGCAAGCAACAATAAAGATGAGTTAGCAGCATTATGGGTAGTTTTGATGATTGCCAAAGATAGACAGTTACAAATCATTCATATATACAGTGATTCAAAGATTATAATCGATTGGGAAAATGGGAAAAATATTATCAGAGCGCCTCATCTTCAACATCCACTTGCTGAAATACAAATCCTGGGAGGTCAGCTAGGGTTGATAGATTTCTCACACATATATAGAGAATTGAATACATAAGCTAATAATCTTTCTAAACAAGTTTTAACAATTTAGCATGGCATGATCGAAATCAAGGAGCTCTCAAATAGGCAATATGCCCTAGCCTACATAACAGTTTAAAAATTCAAGAGGACAAAATATGAAGAAACACAATAGACTACATTTTTTATTTCTAGGAGGATGTAAGAATTTTGACAAAACAAATAATTTTGCTTACGTATGCCAACAACTTGAGAGGCAGAAGTTGATGTAAGTTTAGTAGAACAGTTCATGTTTATTCAATGAATAAAAGACTCTCTCTCTCTCTCTCTCTCTCTCTCTCTCTCTCTCTATATATATATATATATATATATATATATATATATATATATGGTGGAACAAAGAAAATTACTATTGAATAATTTTGATACAAAGTAATGATAGTAAATTTTCAAGTTTTCTTGGTGTAGAGAATTAATAGGTTGATTTCAAGAATACAAGTGGGAGAATGCTCATGTGTTGTACTCTTTATAGGCTTCCAAAGCAACGAGCTGAAAGTTAAAGTTTCTATGATAACTATTGCATATATTGTGTGGATGTGTTTATGTAATTCTTATGTTTTAGATTCTATTAGTATTTATTTTCTTAGACATGTTTATCAAACTATGCATAAGTACTTCTCCTCTTTCACCATAACTCTTGTTTCAAAATATTCTCTCACTTCTAATGGTACCAACTATTTATAAGGAGAAATACCACATCAATAAATATCTACATCAAGCTTCCATTTTATTTACATAGCCTATGCATAAGTTTATAGAATGCAGAATTATCCCTAGTACACCAAATCAAAGGAAGAGTGAAATTCCCTATGAGTATTTACAAATTTCATATTTATGTCTAGAGTATTGGATTTTAGCATAGCCTTACCACAACTCTCTTAAAATTCAAATGCAATACTTTATATCCTTAAAGTGATTCAATTTTTTTTACAAAGTTAAAATATGTTTTTTTTTAATAAAATAAAACAAAAAATAATAATAATAATTACATACACAATATGCTTCTATATCACATTGCAATTAAAAAAAACATAAAAAAACATAAGAAATACCATAATAAAAAAAATACAAATTACATGAAAATTATATTCAAATTGAAGAAAAATACCAAAAACTATATTCAAGTTAATATATATATTAAAAAAAAAACAATAATTCTATCATAACATGTTACATTTTCAAATAGACTATAAAAACTATAATATTCATAATAATAATAAAAACTATGAAAGCCATCTAGAGAAAAGAGAATTGTATATGTTTTCCATCCACAAAGGTGGGGTATATCTCATGTAAAAGTTTATTTCATTGTTAGTCCCAAAGTGTGAGGAAATTTCCTCTTTGAAGTATGAGTGCACGCACTTTTGGATGTATTAACTTGAGACTGAAGTTATGTTGTTGATGCTACTTTTTGGAAACTTTGTTCAAAGCTGTTGATTCTATCAATAATTAGAATTTGGTTTGTGTTTTTAAAGTTAGGTTGTGAAGAGGATCTGTTTTTGAACTCTAAGATTTAGATGTGATGTGAGAGGAGTTTCCTTTTATTGGTGAACATCATATTAGGTTTACTAAGCTCGAGATCATATTAGGTTTACTGAGCTCTATCGAGGTTGGACTATTATGGTGAAAAGTTAGATATCTAATTTCAATACTCTTGGCTATGCCATATTCTTATTACTTAATTTAGTCTATCTATGTGTTTAAAAAATTATATTAAAACAAGTATTTTAAATACTTTTTCTCCCAACCATTTAACTGGATTTCTTCATCAAATCTCAATCATTAAGAAACTATTAATGTATTTGAGAAGTTTTGCCCGAACATGAAGAAAAAAAGGTCTGATGGTATTTGCACTAAATATAGTTGGTACTACACTATTCTGCCATAAAGTATTTACATTGCAGAGTCGCAGCTATTACATTAGTGCACTATCCCCTCACCGGTTTCAAGGTGTATTTTATATGAACGAGTAAAGTCACTCACTCTGATTCAGCATGTCATTTTGTTCTCTGGCATATAATGTTTGTTGCCCTATCTAAGGGAATGTGATACAGATTGAATTTTTCTTAGTATTCTTTTGTTTTTTGAAATGTGGTTCATTATAAAGGCTTCTCCATGTCACCAATATCCAGGAAATTAACTTTCATACCAAAGAAACAGACATTCGATATTTTTACAAATGCGTTGAGGATGGATGATTCCGTGTTGCATTCTCATTATTCACATGCAAGCAACTGTTGTATTCTTGTTATTCACATGCAACTCAACTCTCAGTACATGCTCTGATAGCAAATTTAGAGTTTT
>LPNX010721471.1:0-25848 GCA_001517045.1 Pseudotsuga menziesii | reverse complement strand
AACAACTAATTTACTATTTCGATGTTCATGAATTGACAATAGTCATACCTAATTTTAAAATTTCAATCAGCGGAAGTATGGCTGCTGATTGCACGATTGGGTAAGCTCTTCTGTGTTATTAATACGGCCGACAGTAGCCAGAAGTATTATTTGTCGATTACATCACGATAGGGTTTGTAATTCTGTCATGCCTTTAAAAAGGAGACCAAGTAAATGTAGCGACGATAGCTCTATTGGTCAATCTACATCAGAAATCTAGTAGATAGCTCTACTGGTCAATCTACATCACACTAGTAGAAATTCTTTTACTATCTTTCTTAAAATAATTGAGATGACTCAAAAATGTCAGTTTGAATACTATGGAATTCATGTACCCTGTCGTTTGACATATTGAGATGTTTAATTTGTTGTGAAATTATTTTTAAACTATTTACTTTGCATTAAAGTATTAAATGCGGAAATTATTTAATATTATTTACTTTGCATTAAAGTATTAACTGCTGTGTCGCAAAACGTATTATATGCGGAAATTATTTAATATTATTTACTTTGCACTAAAGTATTAAATGTTGTGTGGGGGTATTGTATCTGTAGTTGGAATTTTATGAAATGTTGTATGGGTATTGTATATGCAATTGAAATTTTGTGAAAATCTGACGATGGAGACATTCAAAGTTTTATGTGTATATAACATATTTTTGTAACTAATATTTGATAATTACGTCGTAAGGCGTTTCAACAAGTGGGAGTCTACTCCCCGAAGTTAATGTTTTTTTTTTCAGCTGTAGGATGCTTTCGTCCGACGATTGGGGTCATCTGCTTCCTTCATCTTGATCTGATCTTGATTCGCTTGATCTGCTCTTGGTTGATCTTCATCTCTTCATCTGCTACCTGTCATTTCTGTCAGTTGAAACTCTCTTAGATGCAAGATAAATACTTGTCCTAGCATTTATATGGATGCACCAACATGCCAACCTGCTTTGCTTTCTTACCCTGCCCTCTTACATGCAAGATACATACTTATCCGAGCATTTATATAAATGCACCAACCTGCCAACTTGCATTGAACCTGCATTGAATGTAAGGTAGACCGATCGACTATGCTTAAATCAGTTTCTCTTGCTTATATATTCATTATTGGGATGCTTAATCCGGCCATCATTTTGCATATGCTTATGCCAGTCTTCTGAGGTAATACTCTCCAACTGATCCTAGCTATGTTGTATTTCTCCCAGTCATTCATTCTATATATAATTATGCCATGTTGTATTTCTTCCAGTCATTCATTCTATATATAATTATGCCACTGTGAAAGACAGATTTTGTGCTCAAGCATAACTACAATGTGATGTTGTTGGTGCAAGAATAGAAAAGGCGACTGTAACAACAGGGGGAAAGTTTATTGAAGACATTAACCTGCAAGGTCTACTAAAGAATTAGAGGAAGCAGTGTTATCAGGTATTCTTTCAAGCTTGGCTTGGAATATTGTTTTATAGCAAGTCAGTTATGTTATAACATGAGTTTATTGTCCTCATTTAGTGAAGTTGTTGCATGTATCAAACACACTCAGTACACTACTAAACTGTTATACCTTAAAAGTCAAAGAGAAAACCTAAAAACTATAACCTAGCTTACCTGAAGAAATATGTTGAGATCTACAGGCTTAAATTTTTGTATTCTCCATGTTGACTGTTGACCATATTTAAATAAACATTGTTAATTTTCAACCAAAATATTCTTTAAAGCTAGAGATTCAAAATGCATGGTAACAGGATGCAGGCAAAGTAGATGCGGACTACATATCCGTACTTTTAAAACTTGGGAAAAGCTTAATATAAAGTTATTGAATGATGTTTGGGCACCGAAAATCAGCCAACTCACTAAATACTGCTTTCAAATGAAGCCTTTAAAGCAGTTAAGCAGGTTTGCTGTCTGAAACTTCCAATTAAGAAATCATACAACTGCAAATGAAAAAATACCCAGCCAAACTGCATAGTGAATAAAATATCAAATCCACTAATGAAAGAAAAAAAAATTGCACACTAGCCTAACTAAGAATTTGACACGTCCTAGATAATCAACAGCTTGCAATTCCAAATTGAACTGAGAGAGTAGATCCATGATCGGTAAATACTGTTTCATACCTGCAAAACAATAAAAAGAAAAAGGCGAAAATGCAGGAAGTTAAAATTTAAATTCGACCTTAAATCTCTCGGAATATTTTGAGAATTTAAACTCAAGCTATAATACAGTAAAAAAATCAGCCATACTAGGTAATACATAGCTCCATGCATCAAACCTTGCAAAGTAACTCCCAATTCATTCACCGGCACTGGCTAGCCTAAGGACTGAAGCAAATTTGCATTTTCTTCGAAAACAACCCTCACGTTTATCAGTCCCACAGGTAAAAAACATACAAACATAGGGTTGTACCGATGTTGAAGGAGTTATAGGCACCTGCTCTCTTAAATTTCATTGGCCTCCATGATGTCAGGGATAAGGAAACCCGCCATCCCCAATTGCCCTAGATTTTGTTTGTGCCATAGTTTATTAGGTTAGCTGGCAGGATGCCGATGGTTGTGAACAACTAGAAGCCAATATTAAGCGCTCCTCTTAATCTTCCTAGGGCCATTTCAAACAGACACACTGAAACTGCCTGCAAAACTTTTCAATGTTTGGACAGTAGGTCAAAGTTTGCTTCTGAAGGATAGGGAGCGTGAAGCAACAAGAAGATTGCTTTAGAGAAATTGAATGAAGCAACAAGAAGACTGCTTCAGAGAAATTGAAAGATAATTGTGCGCGTCTCATATTCAACAAAAACCTGTAAAAAACAATACCGTGTAGTAGGAAACCGAGGCTAGGTATTTATTGAAAAATTCCCTGTCCTTCAGAACCAATGCAGTAGGTCCTTCAAAATTCATTTTTTTACTAAAGTAGGTCAAAGTTTGGACAGACGCCTAGCCCAGGGACTGCCAAATGTTATGGATTGTTGAATTGATAACATGATTCATGCACCACGGATTCGACAGATGGGCTTCTCACAAGGGCGTTAGGTTGCATGGTTTGCATATTAAATATGTCCTCTTTATTGAATAATGTTTGGGAACCTAAAATTAGCCAACTCACTAAATATTGATCACGATACATGCCACTTTTCCTTTCTACTATGATATATATAAAATTATAAAAAAAATGATATAATACAATGAATAGAAGTTTCGTTTTCTATATTGTTTGGACCAACCTTGGCTTAATATTAGCAACCCTTAGGTGGCATGATAAATAGCACATGTATCTCCATCTCACACTCAAATTATGTTATCGCCAAAAGCATAGAGCGATAATCACATTCCTCAAAACTAAAGAAGAAAGGTTTCTGGATACCTGGGAGGACATTGAGAGAGAGATCAACTAATTTTTCAGTGGTCTACTAGAAGAGCACAATGTAGATATGGAACATGATATAGAGAGAGTGGAGGAGCACATCCATACAGCTGCAAATGCTATCGTCAAATTGCTGGATTTATGCATGTTATCGCCAAAAGCATAGAGCGATAATGACATTCCTCAAAACTAAAGAAGAAAGGTTTATGGATACCTCGGAGGACATTGAGAGAGAGATCAAATAATTTTTCAGTGATCTACTAGAAGAGCATAATGTAGATATGGAACATGATATAGAGAGAGTGGAGGAGCACATGCATACAGCTGTAAATGAAAAAATACCCAGCCAAACTGCATAGTGAATAAAATATCAAATCCATAATGAAAGAAAAAAAATTTGCACAGGTAAAAAACATGCAAACATATGGTTGTACCGATGTTGAAGGAGTTACAGAACCGCCCTGGATTTTGTTTGTGTCGTAGTTTATTAGGTTAGCTGCTAGGATGCCGCTGGTTGTGAAACAGTGGAAGCCAATATTAAGTGCTCCTCTTAATATGGCTGGGGCCATTTCAAATAGACACACTGGAATGACCTACAAAATGTATCAAAACACCCCAAGATTATTATAAAACATAAATAGCGATGTTTTTTTACTGAAGTATGGAGGTAAGGTCAAAGTTTGGACAGATGCCTATCCCAGGGACTACCAAATGTTATGGATTTAGTCTTTCAATACGGCGTCATCTGTTGAATTGATAACGGGATTCGATGCACAATGGATTTGATAGCTGGGCTTCTCACAAGGGCTTTAGGTTGCATGGTCGATCTACCATATTTTGGGTAAGGTAGTGTTGGCACCCCAACAACTCCCCTTGATTTTACAAAAATCAACGTGGCCCTCATGTAAATTTTTGTAAGTATTTAAATTTCTATTTTCTTTCATTTTACTGTGCTTAGTTGGACATGAAGATTTCATTGCTTCCTTTGGATTGATATATCGTCTTTTTATGACGCCTTTTCATCAACTTGGATTTTATGGAAGATGATATAATGAGCTTATGCTTTCTCAAGTTTTGCCTTGGGTTGTTCGTAATTGATGCTTCTATTAGTTTTTAATGCGATGATTGTTTGCTATTGTGCCAAAACATTAAGTGAAAATTAATTATTGTTTTACTGACTGCTGTGTTGATAATTTATCATCTCCTTATGGCTAAACAATACTTGCATGCCCTCATCCAAGATATCTACAATCTTCTTAATTTTAAGTTTATCATGCATAACTGGATTGTGAGCATTTTTTGGTGGATCCAAATAAATTAACTAAATGCTTATTTTCAGAGATATTTGATCCACATCTTGGAAAAATCCTCAAATTAATTCAAGCTTCTTTGATTTTAGATAATTATATTTCAAAGAAATTACATTAAACCAATTGAAAATAGTAATCATACCTGTTTTCAATCCAAATTTCATTAGTTTCATTGGTTGAGTCTAGTTTTTGGATATACTTCACATGAATTTTATGAAGAATTACCTTTTTCATAACATCAGTATATACCTTAAAAAAGGGTAAGCTTCTTTATATAATTAAAGTAATCCTAAATTGAATTTTATACAATCCTAAATTTCACTTAATTTTTACTTGGTCTTTTCTTTTATTCTTATATAAACTCTAACTTTTATTCCTCTAATATTATGTTTCCACATATTAAAAAAAATAAAAGACCAAAATATTTTAAGATAATGGATTATTTAATTCAAAATATCATATCATTAAAGTTTGAGGTGGTTTAATTTGCACGTATCACATATACAGAGTTCTTATTAATAACCTTGAAGTCATAAAAATAAAAGATAAACAATAACACGAATTATTTTTGAGTCTTGTTTCATGTAAAGGATAAAATTATATAAAATATCTATGTCATCTTTCACATATTAGGTTAAGAGTTGTATCGTAACTTTATTTAAAATATTTTATAAATTAAAGTTATGTTAACGTTCCATTTTTACATCATCATTTTTCTTATATCAAGGGAAACGAAACGTTATGATACTACGATGGTCTGTGATGTGTGGCATTTTAAAAATTATACATTTTATTCATGAATGAGCTCAAAAATATTGAGGAAGTTTACTAGTCCACTGAAATTATAGCACGCCAAGAGGGAAAGATTGTTGCCATATCACCAAACTGTTTTCAAGATAAGATCGCTGCCAGCAAGTTAAACGTGGAAGAAGATAGGGTTAATATTTGTTGTTGTTTCTGCACCAGTCATCTTCATTAAAATTAACGTAGTAGGTAAAAATAATTAGCCTCATCAAGAGGATAAGTGATTCCTAGATGTTATTCCTGAGGCAGGATTCTAGACCCTTATTTACTATGAATGCAAGCTTGCTGAACAAATCATTAGCCGATATTTTTCAATAATTGATCTATTTTTACAAGATTGTTGAAAACTGAGAATCATGAAGAAGTCACGTTCGACGAGATCGCATCTTTGAAGGGCATGGTCATTGAAAAGACGCTATGTTGTTAAAAGATAGCATGCTGGAGGATTATATTGAGGTCATGTCTACCATGATATTGATGAGGTAAGATGCAATCACGATTTTCCACTTTTCAAGGGCGTCTAAAGCATCAAAAGCAGTTTCCAAGATCTTTTTTGCATTAAAACATAATGTTTGATTTCTTGACGTGAATGAGAAATAGTAGGCAGCAAACCAAGACTGCCACGTTGATAGCATATCGGGATCCAGGTACAAGAATCTTACCACTTCACTTGTCAGTTGCATCACCCAACACATTGATCGCCATGTAAAATGGGATAATATTGTTACAGAGAAGAATCATTATCTTCACATTTATTGGTTATGCCAGAAACCATGTAGAAGAAATAACTGATGCATAAAATAAACGGTTGTTGATCTTCAAGTTACCATACCAAATCGCCGGCTAGTTATTTCCCAGTAATTGAAGACTGGCATGTCACGAAGTCCAGCTCTTTTATTTACTAAAATCATCCAGGAATTTTCACAATGAATTGGATTTACGTTCACATCAAAACACATCTGCATATGCATATCGAATTTACCCACCTGGGTGGGTGAACATCGACAAGAAGAGAATTTTCTTCGCCATTTTACCATTTGAAAATATCTTTCATTTGTTTCGAATTATCGTCTTTCTTTACCGTTGATACTCATTTGCCTATTTTTATATATGCAGGTTTGGACTAAGGTTAAAACAATCCATTAATTGGCATCGTGAGGGATAATTTTACCAGATGACAATAAGATTTAATCTAGAGGGGAAGATTTATATGTTATGATGATCATACATAATGTGTCAGAGATCGAGATTATATTTCTGTTATCCATGATCTAATGGAGGAAATTACCCATTACAAAGTTTATCGGAGTGAAAGGAGTGTCTGGTTTATTTTTCTTCTCGCCATTTTATTTTTCTTTATGAATTATCTTCTTCGTTTGCAGATTAAGTGATAATCTATTATGACATTAATGCAGAGACTTCCTTCATAATTGCGATGTGAATTCACCAAGGAGGATGATGATACGATCAGTTCATATAAGCACAATCGGCAGAAGCTTGGATGTTGATTCTGTTAGTATAAACCTCACAAAATAAGGAGTTGCGACAGAAAATATTGCTATACATGGAGCATGAAACTTGCTACCAAACTGGGTTAAATTTTGAAGACATTTTAATGAATATGGAAGGATGTATTGCCTATAAAAGTAGTAGCAATTCAACTCGTAAAAGGGGGGGTGGATAGCGCTGAACAGGGCTGAAGAAGTTTTCTTCTTTTAAGTTCTATAATTTTCTTATATTCTAGGGTTTTTTGAAAACCACAGAAATGGAAACGCTTGGTCCCTGGATGGTAGAGGTGACTGAAGAGAGAGATACTTGAGATATATTTTGTTGCCTCAGGAATCTTCATTGGCTTTTTGACTTTACCTGATTATGATTGAATATTTGATTTTAGTGTGCATAAAATAAGACTAGGAATAAGATAGAGTAGTTTCTTTTCTTTTTCTTTACTCCTTAGTTTTTAGTTTTGCTTTCACACATAGTAGTAAATATAAGAATGTATATATTTATTAATCAACTCGATAGTTTCCTGCTAAGGATAGATTGATCTATACTTAATTTTTGGTCACGTACACTTGGTTGGATTGACAAGTTAGAAAGCGTTTTGAAGCAAGTGATACAATCGGGAATGCATGAATACGAGTATGGCCTTACATCAGGGAAGTGAATTCTTTATCTTTATCTTATCTTATTGGTTTCTTACAAGTCTTCTGTATTCCTTTTGATTATCTTTGATTTAGAAGATTTTGTTATGACCATTTTCTTTTAGGTTTTTCATTTTTTTTAAAGAGTTGTAATCATTACATCTTGCTCACTTTGTAATTATTCTCGCGGAACTTTACAACTTAAACTTTTCATTTTTCCTTTTTTAAATAATGATGAATAAAAGGATTCTACTTATTCAATCTTCTCATCGATTAAATGAGTCCTAAAAGAATGAAGAAATATTTTAATTGAATGATTCTGCAATATTCAAATATTTTCGAAACTTTACATCAATAATAAGTTTATGATACTTTTTGTGAAAATCACCATTTTGACATACATATTATATTTGTGTCTCCTATTTTCCATTTTATATTGACCTTTGTCTAAAATTTAAATTTTTATATTGTGGTCAATTAGGAGATTTGTCGTTATTTCTTACGCATGTTATGATTTTGTGATTTTTACATTATTTTGTATAGCTCATCACATAGAGAGTGATCATATCTTAAAATTTGTTTGTTGAGCTTATTTACCTTCTTCGACTCTTAGTTAAAGTTTCGATAAATTTTTCTTTTGGATTTCAATACATACCTTTTGGTTGAATTTTGGATTAGATCGGATTCTATCTTTTTGAGTGTTTTGGTTCAATTAGTGATTTTGTCTTAAAATTTGTTTGGTTGATTGGTTTCAATAGTGAATTTAATATTTTTTAGCTTTTTGATTTTCTTCTTTGTTTTTAAGGGAGCATTGTAGATAAATAATACTTTGATGGCACACTGCTGGGTGTTCATATGTTTCTCTACTAATCAACCTGATATCTTTAAGGGAAACCATTGTAAGGAGTTTCTTGCCATATCAAATTTTCTTACTGTGACAGAATCACTCCTAGCCTTGAAACACTTCTTATGAACTTAGCTAATCAATCAGTTGAACTCACGATTATTATTGTTGGACTTTATTTTGAGAATGATATCATTAGCTAGGCAAGTTAACTTGTTGGGAAAATTTTCTCTCAGAATCTTTATGAATCAATGGTATTAGTCATCTTTAGGCCTTCCATGTTACTATAGGGGTATTATCTAGATTTGTTTCTCATCCATTAGAAATTTTTTAAAACTAAACTAAACTTTGATTGAAGAATAGGAGGTCTCATTACGAGCCGACCTAATCATGATCATCATCCTTGTAAGGGATAACATCATTTCTGATCACCAGGGTGATGGCTCTTGGTCATAAGATCAAGGGACAGGAGGTCTCATCACGAGCTGGCTTGTTTATCTCTGACAGTTCTTGTGAATGATGCTATCAATAGCTGGTTACCAAGCCAGGATAGTAGACTTGAATCAAAGATTAAAAAAGAGAGAGAGAGAGAGAAATAAAATTTATCTTTCAGTTATTTATATTTAATGGATGGGGAACTTATCTAGATATCCTCTTAAGGTATGGAGGTAATATCTTTATGCTGGTGTTATTTTATTATTTTAGCTGTTAAGAAAGCATTCTTGATCAGGTCTATTTGCTATGCATATATTTCAAACTCATTCATCTTTACGAAGTCTCTGAATAATAGTTGGGATAATCCATTTGATTGTGACAGCATTTTAAGTTTAACCTTTACTATATAGGATAGCAATGTTAGAATGTCATGTGGTGTGAAGTTTGATATTTCGAGAAAACCTTGATTTTATTTTCCTATATCTTTAATCTTCCGGTAAACATCCAAAGATAACTGGTTCGCCCAGCATGTCGCCATTTGTTGGCACCCCAACAACTCCCCTTGATTTTACAAAAATCAAGGTGGCCCTCATGTAAATTTTTGTAAGTATTTAACTTTCTATTTTCTTTCATTTTACCGTGCTTGGTTGGACATGATGATTTCATTGCTTCCTTTGGATTGATATATCATCTTTTTATGACACCTTTTCTTCAACTTGGATTTTATGGAAGATGATATAATGGGCTTATGCTTTCTCAAGTTTTTCCTTGGGTTGTTCGTAATTGATGCTTCTATTAGTTTTTCATGTGATGATTGTTTGCTATTGAGACAAAACATTAAGTGAAAATTAATTATTGTTTTATTGACTGTTGTGTTGATAATTTATCATCTCCTTATGGCTAAACAATACTTGCATGCCCTCATCCAAGCTATCTACAATCTTCTTAATTTTAAGTTTATCATGCATAATTGGATTGTGAGCATTTTTTGGTGGATCCAAATAGATTAACTAAATGCTTATTTTCAAAGATATTTGATCCACATCTTGGAAAAATCCTCAAATTAATTCAAGCTTCTTTGATTTTAGATAATTATATTTCAAAGAAATTACATTAAACCAATTGAAAATAGTAATCATACGTGTTTTCAATCCAAATTTCATTAGTTTCATTGGTTGAGTCTAGTTTTTGGATATACTTCACATGAATTTTATGAAGAATTACCTTTTTCATAACATCAGTAACTACCTTAGAAAAGGGTAAGCTTCTTTATATAATTAAAGTAATCCTAAATTGAGTTTTATACAATCCTAAATTTCACTTAATTTTTACTTGGTCTTTTCTTTTATCCTTATATAAACTCTAACTTTTATTCCTCTCATATTATGTTTCCACATATTTAAAAAAATAAAAGACCAAAATATTTTAAGATAATGGATTATTTAATTCAAAATATCATATCATTAAAGTTTGAGGTGGTTTAATTTGTAGGCATCACATATACAGAGTTCTTATTAATAACCTTGAAGTCATTAAAATAAAAGATAAACAATAACACAAATTATTTTTGAGTCTTGTTTCATGTGAGGGATAAAATTATATAAAATATCTATGTCATCTTTCACATATTAGGTTAAGAGTTGTATCATAACTTTATTTAAAATATTTTATAAATTAAATTTATGTTAACGTTTCATTTTTACATCATCATTTTTCTTATATGAAGGGAAACAAAACGTTATGATACTATGATGGTCTGTGATGTGGTGCATTTTAAAAATTATACATTTTATTCATGAATGAGCTCAAAAATAATGAGAAAGTTTACTAGTCCACTGAAATTATAGCACGCCAAGAGGGAAAGATTGTTTCCATATCACCAAACTGTTTTCAAGATAAGATCGCTGCCATGAAGTTAAAAGTGGAAGAAGATAGGGTTAATATTTGTTGTTGTTTCTGCACCGGTCGTCTTCATTAAAATTAACGCAGTAGGTAAAAAGAATTAGCCTCATAAACAGAATAAGTGATTCCTAGATGTTAAAATATCACACCTAGCAAGTGTTTGTTACTGGAGAGACGGTTACTTATTAAGACTCTGCCACATCTACACATTAAAGCTATTCCTGAGGCAAGATTCTAGACCCTTATTTACTACGAATGCCAACTTGCTGAACAAATCATTAGCCGATATTGTTCAATAATTTATCTATTTTTACAAGATTGTTGAAAACTAAGAATCATGAAGAAGTCACGTTCGATGAGATCACATCTTTGAAGGGCATGGTCATTGAAAAGACGCTATGTTGTTAAAAGATAGCATGCTGGAGGATTATATTTAGGTCATGTCTACCATGATATTGATGAGGTAAGCTGCAATCACAATTTTCCACTTTTCAAGGTCGTCTAAAGCATCAAAAGCAGTTTCCAAGATCTTTTTTGCATTAAAACATAACGTTTTATTTATTGGCGTGAATGAGAAATAGTAGGCAGCAAACCAAGACTGCCATGTTGATAGCATATCGGGATCCAAGTACAGGAATCTTACCACTTCACTTGTCAGTTGCATCAGCCAGCCCGTTGATCGCCATGTAAAATGGGCTAATATTGTTACAGAGAAGAATCATTATCTTCACATTTATTGTTTATGCCAGAAACCATGTAGAATAAATAACTGATGCCTAAAATAAATGGTTGTTGATCTTCAAGTTACCATACCAAATCGTCGGCTAGTTATTTCCCAGTAATTGAAGACTGGCATGTCACGAAGTCCAGCTCTTTTATTTACTAAAATCATCCAGGAATTTTCACAATGAATTGGATTTACGTTCACATCAAAACACATCTACATATGCATATCGAATTTACCCACCTGGGTGGGTGAACATCGACAAGAAGAGAATTTTCTTCGCCATTTTACCATTTGAAACTATCTTTCATTTGTTTCGAATTATCATCTTTCTTTACCATTGATACTCATTTGCCTATTTTTATATATGCAGGTTTGGATGAAGGTTAAAACAATCCATTAATTGGCATCGTGAGGGATAATTTTACCAGATGACAATAAGATTTAATATAGAGGGGAAGATTTATATGTTATGATGATCATACATAATGTGTCAGAGATCGAGATTATATTTCTGTTATCCATGATCTAATGGAGGAAATTACCCATTACAAAGTTTATCGTAGTGAAAGGAGTGTCTGATTTATTTTTCTTCTCGCCATTTTATTTTTCTTCACGAATTATCTTCTTCGTTTGCAGATTAAGTGATAATCTATTATGACATTAATGCAGAGACTTCCTTCATAATTGCGATGTGAATTCACCAAGGAGGATGATGATACGATCGGTTCATAGAAGCACAATCGCCAGAAGCTTGAATGCTGATTCTGTTAGTATAAACCTCACAAAATAAGGAGTTGGGACAGAAAATATCGCTATACATGGAGCATGAAACTCGCTACCAAACTGGGTTAAATTTTGAAGACATTTTAATGAATATGGAAGGATGTATTGCCTATAAAAGCAGTAGCAATTCAACTGGTAAAATGGGGGGTGGATAGCGCTGAATAGGGCTGAAGAAGTTTTCTTCTTTTAAGTTCTGTAATTTTCTTATATTCTAGGGTTTTTTGAAAACCACAGAAATGGAAACGCTTGGTCCCTGGATGGTAGAGGTGACTGAAGAGAGAGATACTTGAGATATATTTTGTTTCTAGTTTTATTTCATTACTGAAGTTGGATCTTTGGATGTGAGATACAACTGGACATCTACAGATTGATATCATTTCTAGTATTGTGTTTTTGGATATACTCTATATCTCAGTATATTATCTTCTATATTAATATTAATACAGTATGCTATGTTATACTTGTGTTTAATTACAATTTTCACTTTGTGAGCTCAATATTGCATTTGAATTAATATATCATTGTGACTGAATTTATTAGTATTTTTACTATAAATTTAAGTTATAAGGATATACATTTCTGTCTATTAAATATCATTTGTATTTTTACAGTGATTTTTTATTAGACATCATCTTTGATTCAAACAACTATGTTGATAATTAGTTATTAATTAATTTCAGAAAATTGAAATAATTGTTTATTTTCAGTTTCTTTGTTAAGTTGTTTTATAACAGAATGATTTATTATGTATGACTTAAATATTTCTATTTAGATCATACTCTTTATCTTTCTATTCATCATTTATTAATTAATAATTAATATAGTATTTAAAAATGCTCTCAGCTGAGATAGGATAGATAGGATAGTTCAAATAGTTCAGATTAAGTTTTATTTTATTATCTTTCAGTTAACAGCTGTTAAATCAATTTGTGTAATTTTTAGCATAATTTTAATCGTCTTTATATTCAGAAAAGCTCTTCAAAAATTGGAGTCTTTCCTTAAGAAAGAAATTATAAGACAGTTTAGATAGTTGAAACTAATTATAGGATTCATTTAGGTAGAAATAACATTAGGATAGGTTAGATTTTGTTGATTTTAATTTCTCCTTAAGAGAAAAATCAGCTGGTAGCAGGACCATAACCTACGAGGTTTTGCTATTCCAAATGCACCGAACGCTGCGTTAAGCTGATTGTGTGGGCATAACCTCCTTGTTGGCCTAGGTCAAAAAATCAGGCCAACAAGTAGAGAGTTTGATTCTGAAATGTCCCGTGCATATTAAATATGTCCTCTTTATTGAATGATGTTTGGGCACCGAAAATCAGGTGACTCACTAAATATTGAGCATGATATATGAGTGCTTGCCAACTCGTTTAGATACAAATTACATTAATATTAATTTTGTTTTCATCAATATCAATTCGTAACTCTTTCCAGAATGAATAACATATTCAATTAATAATTGATTATATTCATCAAATTGAATGATTCTGAACGAATCATAATCGAGTGTATGATCCATGAAATGATGGTTTATAATGAGAAGTGAAAGCTTGAACCCCGTGGATTAAATAATGAGATAAGAATTTACATGTAACAATGAAGATAGTTGTTAACTACTAATTCTTACTAATACGTTGCCCCTTAAGGCATCTACCAATGAGGAAAACTAATTTTGTAGAAATAATGAGCAATCGAAGATATACAGGAATAGAGATCTAGTCAAATTTGTTGTATAAATAATGAGCAATCGAAGATATACATGAATAGATATCCAGTCAAATTTGTTGTAGAAATAATGAGCAATTGAAGATATACAGGAATAGATATCTAGTCAAATTTGTTGTAGAAATAATGAGCAATCGAAGATATCTGAGACTTGTAAACTGAGAAAGGTTGTGTATGAAGATCCTGCTAAGAACGAACCACATTGACCCTCCAACATAGTTTTGAAAGTAGAGCTCAATCAAATTTTTTCTTGAAACTTTAAACCAAACACAAAAACTATCCGGGTAGCCAATTTATTCAATATAACAAGAGCCACGAGGTGGCAATGTCCCTGCAGGTGCTAACAACTATTCCTCTAAGACATAAGCTATAGAAATATGGTATTTTTGCAGAAAAATTGTAATAAAAAAGAAAATTATTTTGGGACAAAATTTCTTAGCCATGGAACTACAAGTTTCGTGTAATCAATATGATGAAACTTAAAAAAAATTTCATAATTTCATATATTATGTAGATTTTTGCTTCTTTTAAATTAATTTATTAAACCATATTCTTATAAGATTCTCATAAATAACTAGATTCTTATAAATAATTATTGTGTGCAATGTGTATCTAATTAAATCAAAACTAATTTTCATACAAATGCTCTTCCCTAAATGGTGTGCATTCTGTGATTCTTTTATTCAATGTCATTGAAATTGTTAACTTTTATTCAATGTCATGGAAATTGTTAAAATTATAAATATGTATTGATAATTTTTTATTCAAAATCAATTGAAATTACAAATATATATATTGATAAAAGTGTATAATTTAGATGTATAATTATATATATTGTTCCTCAATTAAGGCAGTTCCAACCAAGGATCCAAGGTTGATTGTTAGTAGTTTTTGTCCAAAATAAAGTAGTCTCGTCCAGACAAAATTAATAGCATTGCTAAAGTTGCCCACCCAAGCAATCCAATTCTTCCTTCTTTCTAATTTAATAAGCCAGGTTGTATTGGATCACTAAATAAAAGAGGGTATTCACATTATAATATATTAATGTGTTAAATTCTTCATTTTTCAATACATTATTATTCTAAATGAATTAACAATAATACATTCATCTCCTCTTACATGCAAATACTTACCTCATACAAATGATAAAATGCCCCAAAATATTGATAGTAGTTTAAGTGTTCTTTGATTTCGTTTCCTTGAAGCTACAAACAATTAAGGTTGATATGGATGCCTAGTTGGCCTTTACAAAAGGTGGCCTACTTTATTTTTTACCTTTTTGTTACTTTTTCATTTTTTATTTTTTTTTCACTTACTCTTACTAGATATAATAGAGACTTTTTTCTTTTTCCTTGAGCTCTGTACACCATTCTAATGTCTTTGGCGGCATTAGGCTTTTTTTCCTTCTTTGATTTATGTACACCATTGTAGTGTCTTTGGCAGCATTGGTCCGATCTCCTTTGTTGTTAGGGCATTGCCAATTTCTATCCTTCTATAACTCTGTCCATGCTTTACAAGTGCCGGGCAACTCTAGGCTCTAGAGAGTACTGTAGATTATTTGACAATGTTTTTAATTTTATAAAAAAAATTGGTTAAGAAAATAAGTTATTTTTTAAAAATGTTTGTGGCAAATTAACTAACACAATGTACAAGCGATTTGCAATCATTAATTTTGTTATGATTGGTCAATTAATTTTTTGGGTGAAATGGGTAAGTAAGTACTTTTGTTGGGTGTGTAATGCTTAATGTGATCACTTACTATTGATTACCGGAATAGTGATATGTTGCATGCCCTTTATAGTCTTAAGTAATGCGTCTTTCACAGCCAGCATTTTAGCTAGGTCTCTAACGAGTATGATTAAGCATCGAAGGCGCTCATCGGTTTCCATGGGAATCAGAAAAGCATTTGCACACCTCAAACACATCATGGCTCTTTCAAATGTAGCCCCACAGGATGTCGAGGTCCTAAGATTCCTCTTTATATCATCATGGCTTGGGAGAAGAAAAATCAATTTTGTGGAATTACAGGCAGGCCGAGGATACAAATAAAGTCAAGTGCTGGGTCATGGAGAGGCCTTTTGTTTCCCATTCAAATTGCTAGCTCTAATTGAAAACAAAGAATTTTAAGAGAATACCGATCCATGTTAAGCAAAGTGACTGTGGCATCCTAAGAGGAAGGCTGAGACAATTGGATTATACATCAAGATACTGCTAGTCCATATTGTAAGCTTTCCTCCTGTGCATCTCAGGGAACCTTTGCCATTTATGATCCATAATTTGAAAGGAGAAACCCTACTCTTCACAAAATGCAATTGATATGAGACGTTGGGGCCTGATGGTGGTGAATATTCTGTAATTGATATGAGACACTGAGGGCCTGATGGTGGTGAATATTTTGTAAAGAAGGGTGGATCTATTAGACTTTATTGATGTCACACATCACTGTTTTCTTGACATTCTTGTGCAGTAATACCTCCCGAGCTGTGGAGCCTTCAATGCCTCCCATGATGAAATTGAGGCTCAAATCACACATGATTACTACAAATTTGCTGAAATTTAAATTTGTGATAGACAAACTTGTCCACTCTTGCACTTTGCAACATTCCGTTTATAACAAGCGCATGTCTGCAAGAGCAAGCAAGCCTTATTGACGTTAATTCACAATATTTGTAGATAGTGTACTGCGTATATTTACCTTGCCAAATGGTTATGTATCGAGCAACACTATATCTTGGTAATTTCTCACTTCGGTATGAAGAATGCTGCATCGAGCAACACTATATCTTGGTAATTGCTCACTTCCTTATGAACAACGATCCAACTACAGGTTGTTCTTCTTTCCTGTGCCAACCACTCTGCTTCTTGCCAGGCCTTTGTCCATGATGCTGAAGGCCTTTGATTGTTGGGTAGCATCCATCCAAGGAGGACTCCATTCGGGGTAGTGTCTACCCTCAGCTCTTGGCAGGGGATGTTTGGGGTAGCATCATGATGCACTGCTTGCTTACCAAGTACCAGCTCCCGGCAGGGCATGTTCGGGGTCATCCTTAGTAGGGAAAACACACTTACAATGGGAAATGCTATACATGCATGCGAAAGTGAAAAATCGATAAGACCTTACCCTTCAGGTAGTAATATCATTATTTAGTGAAAAAAACACTTGTTTTCATATATATCTACATTCAACGAAATCTTTGAGGTGTGAAAATCAATGGTAAATTATTACAATTCAGTTCCACAGGTTTACAAAATTTACCTATATAGGGCGAAACACCAACGAAGATTGTCTTCAATTTCTTCTCTGGCCATTCTCATACTTCAATTTCTTCTTTGGCCTGCCATACTCGGAGCATTTCATTTAATACTTCTGGGGCAGTTGAAAAGAGTTATACTCTAGTCATAGAAAGTGGCAATAGCAGCAATTTCTTCTCTCACCATTCTCAGACTCAATTTCTTCTCTCGCCATACTCAGAGCATTTTGTTTAATACTTCTGGGGAAGTTTGAGAGAGTTATACTCTAGTCATAAAAAACCCTTTGAAATGCTAATACTTCTGGGGGCAGTTGGAGAGAGTTATACTCTAGTCATAAAAAAAACCCTTTGAAATGCTAAAGTTTGTAACATAATTGCTATACAAGAAAATGAAAATACGGGCTCCATTTAAGAGTGTTTGTACCTCACCCTCCATTGGAAACAGTCGCCATTGATTCCAATTCCACCATGGTAATCCAGTTGGCATTCCCATTAACATGATGAACTACATGCCCGTTAGCAGTTCGGTTCCTAGTTAACACCACCAGCCCAACTTTAAGCAGTCCAATTACAACATGATGGACATTTGCGGATTTTTAGATTAGTATTTTCCCCCTATGCAAAAGATGTGTATTTTCCAAAGGAGGTTCCATAGTCAACTATTGAACTTATAGTGTCATCCTTTGTCATGCAAGAGATTCTCATGTGATTATTCCCTCAAAGAGAAATATGAACTTGCAAAGCAAAGGCGAGACAATAATTTTTTTATTATCAATATCTGCAAATAATGTTTTTGTTTTTAATATTGATTTAACCATACGTGTTGAGGACTTATTCTCCAGAGGAACTGATAATGTTGACGGTTGAAGAGGTCCGACATAGGATCCAGATACATGGGATATAACAATCATAATATACATAGTAAATGAAAATTCATTGTGAATAAAGAAACCAGGCTATCTTTAAAGGCTTTGGGTGGTTCACCTGGTTATACAACGCTAACAACTTTAAAATCTTATAGTTCATCTACATGCACCTTTAAAAGTTTGGCGTCAGAGTGATCAGTTGCAAATGTTAAGTGTTATCAGAGTGAGTAGGTTGTCACGCAATTGCACACTACACAAAGGAGGAGTAGGTTGTGAGGCAATTGCACACTGCACAAAGGAGGTTCGCAAGTCAATTGCTGATATCATCCTCACCGTCGGGTCCTAGGGCACACGAACCAAGAGCAATGTCATATCCCCAAACCAATAGTAATCTAAAAAAATAGATAATAAAAAATAGCAATAATAATTAAATGTTTTAAATATTACCAAACCTTAATCTAAATTCCATTACATTTAATAAAAACTATTACAAACTTTAGAAGATTGAAAACAATTACGGTTATCTAAATGAATTAATACTCATGACCGATTCATATATATCACCTGCAGTGACATAATAACAATATTACATATTAATATAGTCAAAATGAAGTGCAGAACTGCTCGGTAGTCAATTTATTCAATAAAATAACAATGTAGTCAATAATGAAGGGTAAAAGTATCTGGGTAGTCAATTTATTGAATAAAATAACAATATTAATATTAATGTAGTCAAGAATGAAGTGCAATGATCTCTATGGAGGGCATGATGTTTCCATATTGTAATTTGCTTGACACACTCACAGACAGGAAAACTAAATATCAAGCAACACATTATGCCAAAAATCAAGATGTAGACACACTAGCCTAACTCAAAATTTGACATGTCCTAGATAATCAACAACTTGTAATTCCAAATCGAACTGAGAGAGTAGATCCATGATTGGTAAATACTGTTTCATACCTGCAAAACAATAAAAAGAAAAAGGCAAAGATGCAACAAGTTAAAATTTAAATTCAACCTTAAATCTCTCAGAATATTTTGAGAATTTAAACTCAAGCTATAAACAGTAAAAAAATCAGCCATACCAGGTAATACATAGCTCCATGCAGCAAACCTTGCAAAGTAACTCCCAATTCATTCACCGGCGGTAATGAAAAAAAGATTTATGTGATGTTCAGTCAGTTTTAGCTTAGCAGTCCAACTTGCAATATTGACATAAACTTTAACAAGGATGTAAACAATAAGAAGATGAAAATAATGAAAGTAGTAGTACTCTTCCAGGGAAAAACTTCAGATGGAAGTTAGAACCAAGTGCATTGGAGGCAATAAAAGAATCTGGAGAGCAAACTCCACATTCATATTCAGATAATGTAAAAATAAATATCTGAATAAAAAATAAATAAATTTATAATTATATAAAAATACAAACTTTTTTATTTAATAAAAAACTATTTCATTTTTAAAAATATAATAATATAAAATATATAATTATTTGCTATAATAATTATAATCAAAACAATATATTTTATAAAAATAAAAATTCCAAAATTCCAAAATTTAAAAGCTTGATGATTAATATAATGTAATTGGACAGGTAACATTTTCATTTAGTATTCATTTTTTATTATATTAATTAATGTAATATACAACTTTTTACAAAATTAAAAATTCTACAGATGTAAATTTTTTGAATAGATGGAACATAATATTTTATCTTAATTTAAGATTTAGAATAAATAACATACAATTCAATTTTATTATATTATTTTTAATCTCGATCTCACTACCATGGTTCCAAAAATCATAAAATGGATGTGATAAATCCAAAAAAAACCTGGCACATTGATACCAGTCACAGAAGTCGAAAACAAATTGAAAAAAGAAAAGTTGACATTCCAAAACATTAACACATTCGGAGGTTGTTAAATTCATTTCTTCCAACGATTTCTACAAGAAAAAAAATTATTATTAATTCTTGGATAAGAAAACCACGAAGGTATATAGATAATGTGGCATTAACAACTACATGTTTTTACACCACATGTTTTAAAATGTTGTTTTTTAAAATTGCACTACATGTTTTTGCACCACTTGCACACACTAAATGACCTATATTGTTTTATAACAAATAATTTGATAAAGTTTCAATATGACCAAGATTTTGTATATTACACTATATCAAAATTTTCATTTACTTTTCTTTTACTTTACACTCTTACTGTTACTTTCATTAATAAAATGTAGACCCTTAAAATCAACTTTGTAAATTGTCAACCAACTAAAATCCTCCACATGAGGTCACAAAAGAAAATTAGTTAGGTAGGATTAATTAGGCTAGGCATCCATTAATGCCCTCCAATCTACTTTCATTAGGTATATTTTGAAACATAGCATTGTTGACTTATAGGGTGCTTTATAAATCCTGCTATAAGCAAGTGTTAAAAGAAAACCTAGATCAGAAGTACGCCATGCCCAAGGAGGTTAAAGCCGAGGTATAGTTTCCCTACTCTCCCCTATGAGTCACCCAACTCATTGTAGGGAGACGACACTATACCGTGCAGGACGAACCACTGATCCACACTTGATGCAAGGTATCTTAGTGGCCAAACTTAGGACATCATCAAGGAGAAATTGTGGGTGCAATTGACACCTGAAGTCAACTATTGCCATTGGGAGGTGTTTCCAAGTCTTCTAGATTGGAGCATTTGCCCCATCACCAGTAGAACTGCCTCTTTGTTACCTTCACTAGTCAATTGGTGTGTGGACCCCATTGTCACTATCAATTGTGCTTTTGGAAGGCCCAGTTACATATCAAAGGAAGGTCATAAGGTCTTTTAGGCATTTTACACTTATTTTTATTTATAAATTCAAGCTACCTAACTCATAATTAAACATAACCTACATTTTTTGACTCTTTCACTAAACCAACTTTGTACATATCACTCACTTGTTGCACCTTTTACACTTATTTTTCTTTATAAATACAAGCTACCTAACTCATAATTAAACATAACCTACATGTTGTGACTCTTTCACTAAACCAACTTTCCACATATCATTCACTTTTTACACCTTATTGCATTTTTTTTGGCTCACATGTTACATTATTTTGGATGGCTTCACTCACTCATCTATCGCAATGTACACACAATACCTACCACATTCATGCCCACCCCCCCAAAAAAAAAACATTACTCAGTGCACTACAAGCCGTCATCACCTTTGATCTCAACAAATGTAAGTTATGCCTACCGTCTTACCATCCATCCATGTTTGTTCAATATGTAAAGAATCTTATCCTAGTCTCCATTTCCCCTTCCTTTATCAATCCTTACACAAGTTGAAGAAAGAGTCATTTAGATACAACTCCCAAAACCTTCAACCTTAAACATTTTAGCTGGTAACATTGTACAATCACTTTTGATTTTAATATCACAAAAAGATGTCCTTTTTATTTAGACCCCTTCCTTTTTCTTTGTTTTAACAAAATCATCATTTCATGGAATAATATGCTTTAATATTGACTTTCTTGTATTTTAGCTAGTAACATTGTCCAATCACTTTTGAATTTTATATCACAAAAAAATGTCTTTTTTATTTAAACCCCTTCCTTTTTCTTTGTTTTAACAAAATCATCATTTCATGGAATAATATGCTTTAATATTGACTTTATTGCATCAATTTGTAAATATTGGTTATCGCACTGCATTCCTGAGATTGCCTTGATTTATTTCAATGGTTTCTAACATTGTCCAATCACTTTTGAATTTTATATCACAAAAAAATGTCGTTTTTATTTAAACCCCTTCCTTTTTCTTTGTTTTAACAAAATAATCATTTCATGGAATAACATGCTTTAATATTGACTTTATTGTATCAATTTGTAAATATTGGTTATCACACTACATTCCTGAGATTGCCTTGATTTATTTCAATGGTTTCTATATTTAGGAAATAAATGCTTGTTGTTCCTGATAATATTTCTAGTTATTAGAAGCACCTAATTCCCCCTTTTTTTACTTTCCCCTTACACCTAACTTCCTTTTATTTTCATGTTCCTTCCAGGTAACAAATAATGGCCACCCCTTTGACTGAACATGCCATTGAATTACTACTTGCACTAACCTCTGACATGCAACCACTCCTACAAATATTTGGTGTGGAACAAGTCAAATCTATTTGCACCTCAACCATATGATACCGAACAACAATCTCTGATGGGACACACATGCACCACACCATGCTTCCATCAAAGTTCAATTCTATCATCGCTTGAGGAATACTTCAACAAGGGTCTATTATACACATTAAGAAATGGACATGTGCAATTCTTTTCCAATGCATGTACGCTTCATTTTTTATTATACTAACTGTTGTTTTTGTTTCTTCCCCATTTAGTAAAACCATTATTTATGTTTTTTATTACTTGTTTTTTCCCTTGCGCAGGTCTATCTTACTACATGAATTTGACATCATCGAGCCCTCCGCATCATTGATTGGCCACCCAATCACTATATATCAACCACCTTCTCTTGAAACAACTTCCCCATGCTCTTCAATGCAAGAACCACCTCAAAAGAAACAATGCATACTTTTTCAAAGTGCTTCACCATCCACTATTGAAACAACAATTCCTATCAATGCATTGAGCCCCTACACCTCAAATTGGTCCATAAAGGGTCATGTCCAAGATAAATCAACCCTCCACCACTTCACTAACCAAAAAGGCCATGGGAAGGTCTTCGACTTTGACTTTATTGATAAGGACGAGGGTGAAATACACATCACTTGCTTTAATGATTATGCAGATGTTTTTTATGATCAAGTGCTTCCTGGCCATGTCTACCTCATTTCGAAAGGCACTATCAAACCAACAAACAAGATGTATAGCCATCTTACAAATGAATGGGAAATCTTCTTGCAACCAAGCTCCATTGTTCAACATTTTCCACTAGAAATCATTCTACTTCCATAGATGCATTTCAACTTCAAAACTATTAAAGATATAAAGTCATCTCATGTCAACTCCATTGTTGACATCGTTGGTGTTTCCACAAACACTTGACCTACTACCCCTATACATAGGAAAGATGGTTCAGAAACTATTAAAAAAAAAATCCATATAAAGCACAACTTAGGTTTTAGCATGGATGTTACTTTGTGGGGAGAACATTGTCATGTAGAAGGCCAAGAACTATCTACCTTGCGCTCTGAAAATGCCCACCCTGTGCTTGCAATCAAGGGAGGTTGTGTAGCCGAGTTTAATGGAAAGACAGTTGGGACTACTTCCAAATCCATAGTTATCATAAACCTAGATATACCAGTAAAGCACAAACTCACCCAATGGTTTGAAAAAGAGGGCTTCCATACTTCATCCCCATCCTTAACTACACGATATCCAACTTCACCTAAGCAGATGAATAAGAAATGAACCCTTCTTGAAGTTGAAAAAATTCATCCTTCTGAAAGAGCTGAATGGGTTTCTGTGAAGGCTACCATAACACATATTGATGATGACAACTTGTACTACCTTGCTTGCCCTTTAATTTTCGATTCAAAACAATGCATGAAAAAAATCATCAAGAATTCTACCAATGGTTGGCATTGTCCCAAATGTGAGGTTGACTTGTCTGATTGTGACTACAGGTATTTATTGAAACTGAAACTTCAAGATCACACTACCTCTATTGAAGCAGTCATCGCATTCGATGATGCATCCACTGAACTCCTCGGTATCGCTGCAAAGGACCTGCACTTACTTTCTTCTGATCCTTCCGTCATCAAGGAAATATTCTGTAAGGTTGAATGCACGCAATTCCTACTCACACTTTCCATTAAAATGGAAACATGTAAAGACAAGCCTCAATTGAAGGTCATCATCATACTCTCTGAACATGTTGACTTTGCGGCAGCCAGCAACTTACTGCTCCTTGAAATAGCCAAAATGGGGCATGCATAGAAGGCATTTAGAAAAAAAACATTGCCTTCTTTTTTGTAATAGTTTAGCTATATATAATTTTCCTGGCAATCTTTGCCATAAATGCAAACAAACAATTTCCATTTTACATTACTATAGCTACAATTTCTACACTTGAAGCTACTCTTATATATTTATTTTTACTTCGTATCTTAAATACATATACAAAAACATTTCCAAGTTTTCCTCAACTTTAGACGTGTTCTCTTTATTGCATTTATCTTCTTGTCCCCTTGTTCTACTCTACATTAATCTTAGCAATATCAATGTTAATATTAGTTTTTTGATGTTCTAATATGTCATTTTAACACATGCACTTCTTTATATGTCAAAAAACATACATTTCATATTTGTATTTTAGTCATATGTCATTTATTTATTTTTTTCCTTCCTACATTTACCTACTTACAATGCTTTCCTACATATACCTTGTACATTTATTTATGTCTCGTTTTATTTAAATTCATTCACTTTTATGCTTTCAAGTTTACTTTTGGTAGCCATTGATACACTATTCCAAATACACACATTTATTATTAGCACATTATTTAGTTCTTTTTTCCACTTACAATGATTTCAATATATATTTTTAAGGTATATTGAAAAAAAAACACACTACTACTATGTAATTTATCAACAAATGCTTCTCTTTACATGTGATTGATTTACTTCATTTATCTAGCCATGTTTTCATTTTATTTTATATTTTTTCTTTCTTCAAGCACTTTCCATCCCTTTATGTACCTTGAAAACAAAAATTACCATGTCCTACATATAACATCTTGTTTCTTTAGAATGTCCATGAAAAATTTGCAATTTCAAAGTCTCTTTACATGTCTTACATATAATCCCTTTATGTACGTTGAAAAAAAAAATTACCATGTCCTACATATAGCATCTCGTTTCTTTAGAATGTCCATGAAAAAAGTGTTATTTCAATGTATTTTACATCTCTTACATATAACATGGTGTTTCTTGTTTTCTTAATCAAATCCAGGTGCCTTTGTTCCTCATCTACCTTTGGATATGTCCCCTCTATCCAAAAACCAACGCGCACATGCCTATCATTTGGCTAACAAAGACCGCATAAATGCACATAGGAGACATGTTTACCAACAAAAAAAAGATGCCCTCTCCATCCATATGGTAGAGTCTAATATTCCCACTCCAACTCCTACAACATCCAAGCTTTCAAATCCTACCCTTCCATTTTTAGACCACAAAGAAACAATCCTACTTCCCTCCATGCAAACTGAAGCTACAACTTCACATGTTCATATTGACCATATTCCATCATTAGACTACCCTTCCACTTCCCAAGAAACCTCTTCCCCAACCATCCCAAATACCATTCCTCCACCCAACAAAGCCACGCATTCCTTCAATGAAAATAACATATCTCAAGTGCATCAATGCTTTCGCTTAAGGCTAGATAAGCTACAATCCATCCATGTTTGTTCAATCTGTAAAGAATCTTATCCTGGACTTCATTTCTGATTTTTAAATGGCCAGCATACTTGTGCTAGATGTTATTCAGAAAAAAATGGCCACCGCTTCTCCCTCTGGAACAACATGGACCCTGGTGAACAACCCCTTGTTGTTAGTTTTTCAACATTTAAGCTAGCATTATAACAAGATCTTTTCACTGAGAGAATAACAAGCACAGCATTCACATAAGCACATCACAAGAGACAA
>LPNX010721469.1:40827-42129 GCA_001517045.1 Pseudotsuga menziesii | reverse complement strand
TGATGATGATGATGACGATGGTGATGATGATTTTCATGATGATGATGATGATGATGAGGAAGGTGATGATGATGATGAGGATGATGATGATGATGATGATGACAACGATGATGATGACAATGGTGTTGATGATGTTGATGTTGATGATAACGATGTTGATGATGAAGATGATGATGATGATGACGATGGTGATGATGATGTTGATGATGATGATGACGATGGTGATGATGATTTTCATGATGATGATGATGATGATGAGGAAGGTGATGATGATGATGAGGATGATGATGATGATGATGATGATGATGACAACGATGATGATGACAATGGTGTTGATGATGTTGATGTTGATGATAACGATGTTGATGATGAAGATGATGATGATGACGACGATGGTGATGATGATGATGGCGATGCTGGTGATGATGCTGGTGATGATGATGATCATGTTTACATGATGATGATGATGATGATGATGATGATGATGTTGATGTTGTTGATGATGATGATGATGAAGATGATGATGATCATGTTGATGTTGATGATGATGATGATGATGATGATGATGATGATGACGATGGTGATGATGATGATGAAGATGATGATGATGATGATGATGATGATGAAGATGACAGTGATGATGATGATGATGATGATGAAGAAGATGATGATGATGACAACGATGGTGATGATGATGTTCATGATGATGACAACGATGGTGATGATGATGTTCATGATGATCATGATGATGTTGATGATGATGATCGATGATCAATGATTATGGCGATGATGATGACGATGGTGATGATGATGTTCATGATGTTCATGGTGATGATGATGATCATGGTGATGATGATGACCATGATGATGATGATGATGATGAAGGTGATGATGATCATGAGGATGATGATGATGATGATGATGATGTTGATGTTGATGATGATGACGACGATGGTGATGATGATGTTCATGATGTTGACGATGATGATGATGATCATGTTGATGATGATGATAAGGAGGAGGAGGAGGAGGAGGAAGGTGATGATGATGATGAGGCAGATGATGATGATGATGATGATGAAGATGATGATGATGATGACAATGGTGATGATGATGTTGATGATGATGACGACGATTGCGATGATGATGTTCATGATGTTGATGGTGATGATTATGATCATGTTGATGGTGATGATGATGACGTTAGTGATGATGATGTTGATGATGTTGATGTTGATGATGTTGATGATGATTATGATGAAGATGATGATGATGACGACGATGGTGATGATAATGTTGATG
>LPNX010721469.1:23327-38327 GCA_001517045.1 Pseudotsuga menziesii | reverse complement strand
GATGATGATGATGATGAAGGTGATGATGATGACGATGATGACGATGGTGTTGATGGTGATGATAAAAATGATGTTAACTACAACGCTATTTTTCTTATATCAAAATGTGCTCATTTTTTGCTTATATAAAACACACACATGTTTTTGCTTATACAAAATGTGTACGCGTTGTGCTTTACTAAATCATGCTCACATATTGTTTAAATTCAAAAATTTATTCCTTCCAAATGACAAGGCCGAGCCTCCACCCATGCTTTCATGGAATTCCTATGCCTATGTGTCTGCTTTGTACTTTTCTTCAGATTCAACATGCCTATGCCTTGGAGTATGATAAACCATAGCTAATTCAACATTATATCCAAAGATCCAATATGCTCGTGTTTAGTGGTTCATCTGATTATGCTGCACACCTCCATTTTTTATGATATTTTAGAAACATATATGTTTTCTTTTGTAGATTCTAAATATGTAAATTTTAACAAGAATACATAATTTTTTCTATTTTTTTCGTATTTATCTTCTGTCATCACTCCTCAACTCAAAAAACACATTGTTAGTGTTTTGTTCATATCTCTTTTGTTTCTCAACCATTTAAAAAAAAAATTGTATGGTGCACTAAAGAACACCAACCTCTACATGCTATAAAAAATCCATTTCCAAATAATTGCATTAAGACATTCAAATGTTGCACCCACAATTGATGTACCGTTTTCGAGGTTTGATCTCTTAGATAATTAAAAACAAATTTAAAAATATTATTTTTACTATTGGAAAAATAGTCAAGCTCTAATCCTATATGTTCTCTATATGTATACAAGTTTTCGTAAGTTTATTCCATCATTTAGATACTCATACGCTGCACCCACAAAAACATATACCTTACAATTTGTCCCAAAAATAAAAAGTGCCGGTTAAAAAATATCTAACTTTAGATAGTTAACAACATTTTCAATAGAAAAAAATTATATATTTGGAAAGGTCATTCAATTTCCTACATTTCTTGTTTTTCACTGATCACAAGATTCATTGTGTAAGTGTCTCAAAATATCCATGCAAGTTGATGGATGTCCGTTTTTCAGTTTTGTATTGCATCTAACGCGCCAAAAGAGACCCTCAACTTCTTGCACACACCCTTCACTATTTTAATTATTCATAATTCTTTAAAGTTTTATAGTTATTAGTTTTTGTTTTTATTATTATTTATTAAATAGTAAGTTTTTTTCTCCCTTTATTATTTATATTATATCTTAAATAGATATTTATAAGGATGGTAATTAGTTTAATGTTTAGTATTTGTTTAAAAGTCATCCATCTCTATGAAGCTAAATCACTAACTAAACCTATGTGTGTTCACCGGCCACTTGACTTGTGCATGTGCTAACTCCTAACAAGTGTACATTGGAGATTCATTTCATGGCCATAGTATCTTGTTATGCTTAAATGCATCTTAATTAAGATTTAAATAAACTTGAATAAGAATTCACTATTTAATTATTTATAAATCTATAATTCAGTAAAGTTTTATACTTGATATTATTTTTTGTTTTTTTGTTATTATTATTAAATAGTATTTGTTTTAATTTCTTTTTCTTAGTTTATTATTTATGTTATATTTTAAATGGATATTTATAAGGATGTGGTAATTAGTTTAATGTTTAGTATTTGTTCAACATCTATTTATTTCTATAAAACTAAGTGGCTAGCTACACCTATGGATTTTCACTAGTGCCTAAGTTAAGAATTCACTATTTAGTTATTTATAGATCTATAATTCACTAAAGTTTTATACTTAGTATTGATTTTTGTTTTTTGTTATTATTGATTAAATTACTTTGTTTTATATGTTTTTTTTTAATTTATTATTTATGTTAGATTTTTAATAATATTATAAAATTCTGATAATTATTTTAATATTTATTGAATTAATGTTTAATATAAATATTAAAAATAAGTTTTACTTGGTGTGTAGGTTTTGAGAGCTAAAAATATATTCTTATTTCCATCCTATTTTCTTTAAACTCGCATAGCTTTGAAACCCTCTTTTACATATCACCCAAAATTTTATGTTAAAAAACGAAGGCCGACATGGAACCTTCAATTTTGCCTAGGTGAACATCTAGTTTTGCGTTGCTAAATTATTTATTTATTTTCACACAACTTTTTTGCCTGGTTTTGTACACATTTGTCAATTTAATTACGCTCTCAACGACTTTTAACTTCGCTCTATTTCTACAAGATAGTGTGAAACTAGATGCCTTTCATATGATCTGATTACACTGTTCGATTACCATTAAAGAAACCTTATATACATTGCTGTACCATAATGAAATTTTACTAGGAGTGATGCATCGAATAATTTTGTATTTTTTTATAAAAGATAAAATAAATTTAAATTCAAAAATATTTCGATGTAATTTAGGTAACAACACATTTGGATGAGGGTTAATAGATGATTTTCTATTTTGGATAGTTAACATATTTCTTTAATCTTTTATGTAAATTCTATATCATTTATACTATTTTTATTTAAAAATATATTTTTTATTTTTTATTTTAAATATATTTTTTAAAATTAATTTTGATATATATAAATATAAAAATTACATATTTATCATTATTAAAATATCAAAAATTAAATCATTACAATAGGATGTCATGTCTTAACATGTCCGAAGGCGTCTTACATTGTAGAGTAAGGAAGCTTTTAATCACAAAAATGCATTCCATAATCATGGTTGAATAAAGACAAATATTTTGAAGCTCATGTTTTTAACTATCATAAAGGGGAGGGGGAGGTGTGACTTGGAATTTTGATCATGCATTTTGGAGCGAAGCGCATACTGGTTTCGGGGATTAGGGATTTTGTCAAGCTTGGTTTGAAGTTGGTCTTGCTAAGTCTACTGGTGGCTCCTTACCTAGTTTACTGGCTGGTTTTCAGAGCCTTGACTGATTGTGTTTTTCAGTGAGGCATATAGAAGGCCCGACCGTTGAACCACCTTTGGGGTTATTGGTGTGCCATGCTCGTTGTTACCTTGATTTTGCGCTTACACGGCCTCTTGAGGCTGGGATATGAACCCTGTCACCTCTGCCTTTTTGAACGACAACTTTCGTGAGGTTGCATTATTGTATTTGCGCTTTTTGGTCTAGCATCGAACCCTGCCATCTCAGACTGTTTGGTTGGAGTCTATACTGTGTTTGCATGATTTTTTTTTATGGTGTCGGACTTGATGGTTGACGGACTCCTTGGTTGAATTTCGGTGGTGAACAACATTATCACTGGAACTGGTGCTCTGCCGCGACTAGGTACCTTCCGACACTGCTTACTTTTTATTGTCTTTTTTGTTCTTGTTCTGGGGCTTGGTTTAAACTCATTTTCAAAGGGTTTATGGACAAATTTTTGTTGGCCACCTCACATGGAGTTCACCCTCGCACTTGAGGGTTAGTACCAACCATGATTAAAAAGTGGGAATCTATTTTTTATCTTCTTCCTTGTCTGTTGGTCAGCTTTTGGTCTGTTAATTGTTTACTGAATGCTTGAGGTGGTTTCGACTATTGACATCTGTCTGGCCTTGGTCACCGGTGGTAATGGGTGAACCGGTTTGGGTTTAAACCTTGACAGGACGTTTGGGCTGTTAGCAACCTTTCTTGTTGATTATGTTTGACCATGTTTATTGGGATTGTGTTTGGTCTCCATCCTCGGTTTATAGGTGGTTATGATTTTGTACCTAACACTAGTTTCTGTTGTTGGGTGAATCGGTTAGGGTTTCTTTCTTGACAAGAAAGTCTTGGTGGTTGGTATTCGCGCTTGTTGGCATCTATCTGACCATAATTGCTGGTGGTAAGGTGAATCGATTTTGGTTCAAACCTTGACAGGACGTCTGGGTTGTTGATAGTCTTACTTGTTGATTTCTGTCTGACGTGGTTATTGGGATTGATTTTGGTATTTACCCTTGGTTCACTGGTGGTTATCCCTTTGTTCCAAACCTTGGTTTTTTTTTTTTTTTACTCGGCAGTAGGGTTAGCGTGCTCTGGGTTGGGATTCCTGCAGTCTGACTGTCTCGGTTGTGGTTGAACTTGGTTGCTGGTTTTTGTTGTGCCCATTTGAGGGAGTTGTTATGTCTCTTTGTGAAAACCCGCTTGCCCCTTCTATGGGTGGTGGCAGTTCAAAAATTGCCCAGTCCCTGCATTTTGGTCGTGCCCACCAGAACACAAAGGCACTTAAGGCGCTTGAAGCTAAGCACCGTTTCGTATTAGGTCATGATGTTTACCTCAATAAGGTTGAATCCCTCTGTCATAGGGCCCTTATTGGAGGATGGAGTCTTTCTCTTTGTCTAAAGAAGACTGGGTTGAATGGGTGACTATTCATTGGAAGCCCATCATTCACTATGTCCCTTCAATCAGTCTTCTTGTGAACAATTGGTTGGTTTTTGTCTTCATAGAGGAGGTGGATGCTACCCGCATTCTAGGGACTCTCTGGATAGTACTAAGGGGCTCCTTGGTCCTGAGGCGTTGAAATTCAGGCTTTGATCCACTCACAAAAAGGGTAACCATTCGTCACATGTGGGTTCTTTTACCAGCCCTACCCTTCCCTCTATGGAATAAAGATATCCTGATTGGTCTCGCAAACTCGCATGGTCATTTTGTTGCACTTAAAAAGGATTTTCACTTGATTTTTTACAAGGGGTTAGCAAAGGTTTTGGTAGAACTTGACATTTCCAAAGGATTACTTCCTAAGGTTGACCTTGTTTGTGGTTACCGTGTTATTACTTAGAAGCTAGATTACTTGCACATGCCATTCAGGTGAAATTATTACCATGAGACTGGTCGCTTGTGCAACTCATGTGTTCTTGTACGTAGTGGTCATCCTATCAAGCAAGGGTTTGATATTAGTTCTGGGTCTGCTTCCCCCTCACCTGAAGTCTGTATTCCTCTGGAGATGAATTTGAATACTACACTTGATGCGATATATTTCTCTTCTTCTCCTACACCTTATGAAGGACTGTCGAAGGGAGAACTAATGTATATTGAAGATATTGAATTTTGTGCTCGTCTTTCTTATTCAATGGCTCCTAAAAATGCACTGTCGAACCCCTCTTCTTCACCTATTACTCTGCCATCAAAACGTGCTAAGGAGGGTCCTCCCCCTTTCACTCTAGAACACTATCCTTCACTCCCAGCCTCCTCCACTTCTCCTCCTTCATCATTACCTGGGACTACTTCTTCCCCTGTCATTCTACCCTCAAGTCCCAGAGATGCCCCTTATTTCTTGTCTCTCTTAAACTCACTTTCAATAATTATGGATAAATACCCTATCTCTCCATCCACACCCCCCCTGGAATCTATACGTTTTAAAAATGTTACTATCCACAAGGAAAAGAAACCAACATTAGATGATCCTGGGAACCTGGGTCTGTATACCCCTCTCTCAACTAGATTAAAGAATGCTGCTAGGCCTCCACGTTCTTCTCCCTCTTCCTCTCAGGAACTTAGATAAAGCATACCTGATGGGTCTGGTTCTCCATGAATATTTTATCCATAAATATTTGAGGTTTTGGAGGGCTTACCAAAAAAAAATCCCTTGGCTCTCTCTTCTCGGTTTTAAATCCTGATATGATTATGTTATAAGAAACAATGTGTAATTTCACCCAAGCTCTTCTTTTGTTCTCCAAATTCAAACCAGGGTGGGAATACTGTGCTATTGATGCTTCTGGACTTTCAGGAGGTCTTCTGGCTGGTTGGAACCCTCTCCTAGTTCACTGCAAGGCCTTCTCCTCCTTTGTTGGTATTATTCTTCAAGCTAGCATCAAAGATTTATTTAAGACATTATCCTTTTTTAATTGCTATGGGCCTTATACTCAGAGAACTGTATTTTGGGAAAAATTGTTAGCTAGTGGTTTATTGTCCTTACCTAATATGCTTTTGGAGAGTGACCTAAATTTTACAATTTCCTCTTCTGAAGTCTGGGCCTCCAAAGCTAGGACTGATCCCTTATCTCCATACTTCTCTCAGCTCATTACTAGAAACAATATGGTCGATCTCTCCATGAAAAACCCTGGACCTACCTAGAGGAATGGTCATGTTAAAGGATGTAGAAATTAGCAAAAGACTTGACCGATTCTTACTTTATGGCCATCTTCTTCCTATCTCGGCCTTTTACAGATCCTGGGAAAAGCCTTCAAATGTTTCATACCACTATCCTATTTTCCTGGAATGGGGTCCTAGACTTGCTACTCAGTGCTATCCTTTCAAATTTAATAGGGCTTGACTCCTTGAAGATGACTTTTCCTTACTTGTTTCTTCCTCTTGGAAGACTCCTTTGGATTCGGTACCTACAAACCATCTCGATGCACTCTCTCTAAAGTTGGGAAGACTCAAAAGCACTATTAAAGGATGGGAAATAAGGAAATCTTGTGAAAGGAAACAACAGATTCTAGATATTAATTCTGAGATCTCTGACATACTACTGATGGATTCTGGTCTTCTGACAGTTGACAGTGCTAACAGGCTGAAACATCTTCAAGATTCAAAAGGAAAATATTTGGCTCATGAGGTTACCACTCAGAGGCTAAAACGGTAGAGTGATTTTGCTAAAAGAAGGGGATGCCAATACGAATTTTTTTCATGCTTATTCTTCAGTGCTTTGCTTCCTTAAGCCTATCACACTTCAGGAGGTAGAATCAATTCTAAGAGGTTTCAAGAAAGATAAAAGCCCCGGTCCCAATGGATGGCCACCTGAATTTTCCTAGCATTTTTTGACTTGATTGGGGAGGAGCTTGTACTTGCAGCAAAATAAGCTAGGACTGAAGGGTGTGTACCTGGTTCAATAAACTCCACCTTCTTGGCTTTGATACCTAAGTGTGAAAATCCTTCAACCTTTGCTTATTTATTCCCTATATCCTTATGCAACCTTGTCTACAAGGTCATTTCAAAAATTGCAGTTCTTTGTTTGAAACCCTTACTTAATAGGACCATTTCTTCCCAATAGTTTGGTTTTTTAAAGGATCGACAGATTACTGAACCAGTCGGAATTACCCATGAGGTTTTGCACTCCATCAAAACCAAGAACTAAAATTTCATGGTTCTTAATATTGATTTAGTCAAATCCTTTTATAGGGTGAATTGGATTTTCCTAAGACTTCTCCTTCTGCAGATTGGAATTCCTCTAATTGGTGTTAATTGGATTATGGGTTGTGTCACAAATTCATATTTTGCAGTCTTAGTAAATGGAATTCCATTTGATTTTTTCCCATCTTCTAGGTGTATCCGTTAAGGTTTCCCTTTATCGCCCTTATTATTTATCTTGATCATTGATAGTCTTAGCAGAGTCATACTGGATGCTTAGTAAAAGGGTCACATAAAAGGTTTCCAGTGTACTCTCCTAGTCTGTCTCTAACTCATTTGTTATTTGTTGACGATGTGATCCTATTTGGGATTGGTATTGTTAATGAATGGGGTGATTACAAAGAATCCCTGGACTTATTTTGTTCAGCTACGGGTATGGCTATCAACAATGAAAAATATTCTTTCCTTTACCAAAATGTTGATGAAGAGACTCGTCGACAAATTGTAGCTCTCCTTCCCTACAACATGGCTCCTATTACTTATGGGTTTAAATACTTGGGATATCGCTGGAAACCTATGGGTTACAGATCTTCTGATTGGAGATGGATATCGCTTAAAACCTCTGGGTTACAGATCTTCGAAAATAAGATTAAGAATTGGACTTATAGGCTGCTTACACTTGGAGGCAGATTAGTTCTCATAAAATCGGTTCTTACAAGTCTTGTGGTTTATTGCTTTGCTCTGGTCAGATGCCCCAGATCCATACAGAATTTGTTGAGGATTTCAATATTTACATTCATGTGGGGGAATTCAAAGGGTCATCAACGATATCACTTGGCAAGTTGGAGAACTGTTTCTGTCCCTTATGAATTTGGCGGTTTGGATATAAATAATTTGGAATGGTTTGGGATCTCTCTCAAACTGAATACTTTGTGGCAGATTCTAATGGGGAATGGTATTTAGAGCCGAATCATTACACACAAATATTTAAAAAATAGACCCTTGGAGGACTGGATTAGAGCTTGGAATTTCATTGTCATTGGCAGTTCATATTTCTGGAATGGTTTTATTAGAATTCTATCTTAGATTACTTGTAAGCTTGGATGGAAGGTGGGAGATGGAAGGAATATCTGTTTGGGTGTCAATCCTATAATAGGTATTGATGCTTCATTTTCTCTCCCAGAGGACCTAAGGGATTATCTAGCAGACTATGGGATCACATACCTGGCACAGGCTCAGAAACATTATGGTTTTTCACATGGTTACAATGGTTGGTACTCAACTGTTGATCTTGACTTGGGGGGTAATTGGGCTGATCTTTGGACGACCTTTTTCAAAGGCCTATCTCATGGTGGTATTAAGATAAGAAACTATGAATACTCTCTGTATTGATGTATGATAAGAAATCTAGCATCGTTTCAGAAAAAAAAGCATATGAACTCATTGTATTTGATTTTTTTCCTCAACCTTCAGAAAATATTCTCTTAAAGGTTTGGAAATTCAATATCTTGCAGAAACTCAAGTGCTTTACTTGTATGGCTTACAATAAGAAAATCAATACCTAGGACAACTTGTATAAGAGGGGATGGATTGGTCCCAACCGATGTAGCCTATGCAAGTTAGATGTTGAATCTATTGATCATTTTTTTTTATTGTTCATTCACGTAAAAGGTTTTATACAGTTTAGACAGTTTCTTCAATGTGCAGTTGGTTTGGTCAAATTTGACACTCTTAGGGAACCTCATCAGCTGGTTCTCCAAGGATGGGGATCTTCTATATTTGCCTATTTTTTTCATTTGGAATCTCTGGAAGACTAGAAATAACTACGTATTTGAGAACATAGAACCAAATATTTCCAGAATCTGCAATAGGATTATGTTAGAGGTCTCTACTCACTAGGTACCTCATATTAAAAGGACTTAAGACAGGAATATTGGACCTTCTCCAAATAAACTGTTTCCTATGGCTTTCTTTGATGGAGTCGCAAATGATTCAATAGGAGGTGCGGGTGTTTGTATATGGATTAATGAACAACATTATTTCTCCATTATATTAGGCTGTGGATACATCACTAACACAAGAGTCAAGCTACTGGCACTCTGGGCATTACTGTACATTGGAAAATCCATTATACTACCATATCTACATGTCTTTGGTGATTCCTCTGTGATTATAAATTGGGAAAAGGGAGAATTCACTCTTGCCATGGTGAACTTAGAAGCTTGGTGTAGCAACACCAAAAACCTTATATCTTCCTTCACTTATGGCGATTTCAGCCATGTCTATAGGGAATATAATAAGAGGGAAGATACATTATCCAAGCTGGGGCTTAATATGGTATCGGGCCATCTTAACTTTACTGAAATATGTGAAGGTGAGCATTTGGAGGAAGTGAGAATTCAACTATTTTGAGAGCATTACTTTGATATGCCAAAGGCTTGCTCGTCTTTTGAATTTTTGGTTTTGGATCCTATATGTGAAAGTTTATTTCTTGTTGATTAGTCATGACATTTGACTATGAGAGATGACCCCTAGCCCTGACTTGGATAATGCCTCTGGGATTTTATTATCTTCTTTAGGGACATACTTGGCTGATAGCTATGCAGTAAGTTTATGAGAGGAACATTTCTGGTACATAATGCCTGGTATTGTCAGTAGCAGGTTATGAAGGAATACAATTTCTTTGTATTTGCTATCAATGTTAGCCATATTTTCTAGCTAGATGTTAGATGTTAGAGGCCACTTGTTTGGTTCTGATAATTCGTGATGATGTACACAATTCCTTTGATTCAATTGAATACCAAGGAGTGTTTTTTTCATGTGAAAATAAAATGACAAATATTCTTAGTTGTATTTTCAAATTAAAAGGAAAGTTTAAAATTGATAATTTTATTTTTGTTAAAAATAAAAATAAGTTTTACATATCTTTAATTAGAATTAATAAATTAATTAGTATAACCACAAGTAAAATGGTACATGAATGTTGATAGACACATCCAACTACTTAGTTTTGTAAAAATAGCTAGCTATTGAACAATGGCTAAAATATATAATTTTGTATCCATTATTCATAGAAAATTGTTCAAATTAATAAGCAAAAAAAACAAATACTATTTAATAAAACAAAACAAAACAAAAAGAAATTGTTACATTTTTCTCTACCCACCCTTTAAGTGAAGCTTATCATGTCGATAAGCATTTAGATATTATCTAAGTTTTTAGACTTGCGTGCATTTAGATATTATCTAAGATTTTAGACTTGCTTGAGCGGATCAACACTATTAACATAAGTGTAACAAGTGTACAACATGGATTCATTTCATGGTAGTCATATCTTTTTATGCTTAAATATTAATCAAGATGCATTTATGCATAACACTAGCACACCCAAATGCAAATAGGCCACATATCTGTATCGAGTGGTGCATATATCAGCCATTTGTTGATAACTAGATGGACAGATGGTATATGGTTTTTGATATGCCACCACACAACAACGGAGAAATCCCCCTATATTTCCTTCGGAAGATGTATCCAGAGTTCGTGTTGGTAAACATGTAAACTATTTTGATATATTGTTGTTTCAGGGGAACGGTGGGGGGATTCCCCAAAACCAACCCAATGCCAGGCTTCGAGATGTTGATCGCCCTATCCTTGTACCTCGAAGGCAGTTTCCTGGGTGAGATGTCCCACCTGTACATCATGTTATTCCACAGACACGTGATGCATATTTGAGTTTGGCATGGGCAGTTGTTCACCATAGCACTATGGTTTAACATATGGGTGAGGAAGGGACATCTGTCCCTGGTGTGGTACATACACCAGGTCGTCATGGTGTAGGACCATATTCTAGTGCAGTACCACCCACTAGTGTAGTACCCCCATCTACTGCAGGACCATCTACTAGTGCAGCACCATTAGCACATTCCCAGCCTACTTTTGAGCTTCACTAGTGCACATCATGTGGTCGTCCCTGCTATGGTCTTTCGTCAGATGTTGTCTTCAGTGGATTTTTGAGTGATGTATGTATATGGTTAATTGTAATAAATCCGTCATTTATTTTCCTCTTTGTACACATATGTATAGTTTGAGCTAATATATTAATTTTGTGAACTTGCAGTTGATGCTTTATGCCAGCAGTGATGCCCCATAGTTTCATGTTCCACACTTTACAGAGGGGCATGCCATTCCATCCACTGATCCCTTGGTTGGTGGAGATATTCCTATAGCACCCATTGCCATATCTCACACCAAGGTAAACATTTTAAAATTTCAGTTTTTTAATACTTGTTAATTTGTTAATTTCCACATAATGTACATGTTAGTTCATTAATGTTATCAACGGTCTAATATTTACAATTATTAAACTTGTAGATGCCAGATCCTTCACTGGGAAAAGAAGTGATGGAGGTAGGATCCATGGTCGTATCGACCGAGGAAATATCTAGGCATGACATTCCATCCACTGATCCCTTGGTTGGTGGAGAGATTCATATAGCACCCATTGTCGTATCTCACACCGAGGTAAACATTTTAAAAATGTCAGTTTTTTAATACTTATTAATTTGTTAATTTCCACACATTGTACATGTTAGTTCACTAATGCTATCTACGGTCTAATATTTACAATTATTAAACTGGCAGATGCCAGATCCATCACGGGGGAAAGCAGTGATGGAGATAAACATTTTAAACATATAAAAAATGTCATTTTTTAAATACATGTATGTTCGTTCAATCATGCATGTCTAACTACATGAACCCTTGTTGACTACAGGAACCAACTGAAACACCTGGACCATTTCCTGGAGTTGTATCTCCTCATAGGCCATATGTGAACAAGGGTCATGTGTATATGTGGCGTCCTACTCCTAGAAAGAGTCCAGTTGTCCATGACCATGGAGATACCGATACCATGGTAATGTATATCCTTCGATGATATTTTTTGGTTAACTTGAAATCCAGTGCATAAAATGTTTTGTTAATGTTTGATTTGCATGTTTAATGCATCAGGAGCCATAGTTTACTATTGAAAACCTTGCAGGGATGGTTGATGCAACAGTCAGTGTTGCATCTACAATGGCAACAAGTCACACAGAGGTACAACTATTTCAACATGATCGTTACATAGTTTATTATTGTTGGCGTATGTTTATTCATGCATGTCTAACTATTTCAACATTTGGTGATTGTAGCCACCAACAGCAGGAGTTATTGATGCAATAGTCAATGTGGTATCTGCAATAACAACAAGACACACAGAGGTACAACTATTTGGACATGATCTAGACATAGTGTGTTATTGTTGTCTATTGTTTATTCATGCACATTTCTAACTATTTCAAGATTTGGTGATTGTATCCACCACCACCACCAACAGTTCCTACCCCCTTTGGTTCAACCATGGATGCAACCATCCTTGATGTTCAACCAACAGCTCCATCTGCTAAACAAGAAACACAATCCCCTTTGTCACAGTCTCTCACTGAGGTGAGATGTCCATCAATGACCAATTGTTTCATGCAATGTCCATTAACATTTTGATAATTGTTGAGTTAATTTAGATATGGTATTTTACTGAGCTAATGTATTAGTACATAGTTAGTTGAATTTAACAATTGATATTTAATTTGCAGGATCTAGAGATGCACACTGGTCCTAGAGTTGTTCCTACAGGATCAACCTTGAGAAAGAACAAGAGGAAGCTTTAGTTTTGATGTGTCTTATGGGATATGTACATTTCAATACATGTACATGTGGCTTGGACAGTTTTGGATACATGTACTTTTGGAGGCATGTACATTGACATTTCACTTACATGTACATGTGGCTTGGATAGTTTTGGATACATGTACATGTTGCTTGGATAGTCTTGGATAGTTGTGGAGACACATGTACTTCTGGTTACTTTTGGATATATATGTACTTTTGGATACTTTTGGATATATATGTACTTTTGGAGACATGTACATTGACATTTCAATTATAAATTAATGATACATTTCACTTCGAATTTGTTCTTTGGTTTCCACATGTTCTTGTGTCAATCTATTGTATTTATTTGTGAGGATTATCTATTACTTATGAATGCACTATGTCAAAATAAAAAACTATTATATTTAAAGGTTTCAATGATCTCACTACATGCACACTAAGTTCAAAGTTCTTGCTTGTGTAATTTAATAAATATAAGTGCAATACAATGTATTTCAAGGTTTCAATGAACTCACTACTTGCACACCAATTAGATATATCCAATTAAAAATGGTGAGTTTGGATTCATTAAAATACAAGTTAAGTCAATGCTCAAGTGTGTTGAAATACTGTAACTTCAAATAATATTCTATATGTATCTTTTGTGGTCCCCGATGGTCCTACCGGGAGAACCACTTGTATTATCTTGTAACCCGATCCTTCTAATCAGAAGAACTAATAAGAGTCATGAGGTTTTCCCCTCCATTTGTAAAGGTGGGTCATTAGCACCCCAGTGTGGTTACTTGAGCCTACATGTGTAACTCGAGCCTACATGATTAACTCGAGCCTACATGTCGGATGAGTTAATTCAAGTGAATGGATGAATATAAATAGAGGTGTGGTGCTCCTCATTTCAGACACACACACTCTCACTTGTGTAGCGCATTAGTGGAGAAGAGAAGTAGCTGGAGAAGGAGGAGGATCAGGCTTTGATCTCCTTGTTGGTTTGATCTTTTATCTTTTGAGGCATCTATATTAAGGAAGCTTTTGCTGGGTTTTTCCCTTTAGGGTTTTCCCAGGATAAATCTTTTTATTCTGCTTTTGTATGGTTGTGCTTGTCTATCTTTCAGTGATCCTGTTTATATGATTTTTTTATGAAATCAAAATGAAATACTAATGATCTAGCTTAGCATATGAAAATTTAACATGGTATCAGAGCCACCCTGAAAGAAGACATTGTGCAGCTAAAGAATCTAGGGATTCTTATTTTTTGGGTCTCTATCCATGATCGATCAACAAAAGAAGGTTAGAATGACTCTCCATTGAAGGGCGCATCTTTCTGTCGAAGCAGAATTTGATTTCGAGCATTTTTAGTTTTGGTGCGGAAAATTAGGGCTTTCTACAGAAGAAGAATTTTTGAGTGATCCCAACATAGGATTGTTCTCCTCATCAAAATTGAAGTTTAGAGACCTGGATCAAGAAATTTGGTTGGGTGAAACTCTGGGAAAGTCAAACCCTATTTTGACCTCGATTTGGAAAAAAACCCTAAATACTAAAACTACTAAGTTTTGGTACATTCGCTATATTCTAAGATTGGCGAAGGATTAGGAGTTGAAAATTGTAGAGGCTGAAGATAAAATCATGATTTACACTATTTCCAAAATTCAGCCTCCGATTTCCTATATTCTGGGAGATATGATCCATCCAATTTAGGGTTCCATCCTCTTCCAGAATTCATCCCTAAACAAGACACCTGGGGAGAATTGCTATAGCGTGGGATACAGAGGTCCAAATGGAATTCCTAAAAATGTTCCAGAAATAGCATGGACTGTAATTTTTGTGGTCCAAATTTTCGAACCTGAAGATGAACTAGTGACATGTGGCATGCCGTACAACTTCACTATTCTGAACAGTCCTGTAACAGGTCACCTTGGGAAAATGATCATAAATCCCAATTGGTGAAAAAAATTCTGATGAAACCTATATTTTTGGATCAATAACATGAGAGGTTACCTCAGTGAGAAATTTTAGACACAGAGGAGCAGTAATTTCAGAGATATCACAGAAACAGTAACAGGCATTTCTGCAGAAGAAATTGGAAAACTAGGGCTTCCTGTTCCGGGAGCTTCCCTCCACTGTTTTCAGAAAAGGAGTACATTGGACAGCTCCATTTGAAGATATATATCTTTCTATCCAATAAAATCTGAAATATTCAAAGTTTTGAAAATTAGGGTTTCTCTGACA
>LPNX010721469.1:10444-22959 GCA_001517045.1 Pseudotsuga menziesii | reverse complement strand
TTGTTTGCATGCATGTGATGGGTAAGTAGCTCATGGTTCTATACAAATCTCCATTGTTACTTATCTAGAATGAAACTTATTTGCTGACATATTGGATTATTGCACAATATCAATGATGTCATGGTAGAGATGGAAGGCATATAGAAAGTTTCTGTGAGATATGGATGAATTTTGTATTGGCTAAATAGTTGCATGATGCATAAGAATTTGTCGTTATGCATATGTAGTTCTAACCATGCAACTGGTGCATTTGAATTGTAGGAAAGGTCCTGTACAAACTCCTAAAAGAAAAGAAGGATGAGACTTGTTCCGAAGAACAAGTGATGACAATTCAATAAACATGAATCTGAAGCTCCCAGGGTCAGAGACACCATGATGAAAGAAATACCTTCAAAGAGTGGTAGATCCACCTCAAAGGATGAAGACCATCATGGGTATAAGAGATAACTCAAGATGAAGAAAAAAAATGCTATGAAAGAAGCTATGATCAAAGAATAACAGTTGATTATGGGGAATGATGTATATGATATTATTTTGAGACATAAAGGGAAGTACGTAGTATCTTCCATATGGATCTGCAAGAACAAGTGTACAAAGCAAGAATCATGATTTGCCTCAGAAAGAATAGACTATGACATGACATACTCTATTGACCAGTATATATAAAGCATAGAATCACCTATACAGAATGAAGAAGGAAGATAATACTCCACTTCAGGGGGAGTGACTAGAAAAGATATTTGAGTTCGACACGGTACGACATGATGGACAGCTTCCTGATGGATCAAGACTTTACCAAGAGTAAAGTGGGTTCCAACCTTCAAAGTTGAATGCAGAAGACTAGGATATGTTGATGATCTGACAAGATGAACTCATGGAAGATGTTACGATGATGTTTGGGATATAGTACTCAAACCAGAAAGAAAGCATGTGGTATCTTACAAATGGATTTGCAAGATAAAATATGTTGCTGATAGAAGTAGGGAAAGACTTGTGGCTAGAGGTTTCTATAAGAAAGAGGGAATTATTTTTGAAGAGATACTTACTCCAGGAAGCAAGGTACACCTCCTTCATAACTGTGATGGTAGTTGCTTCCATGATGAAGTAAAGACAATCCTTCCTTAATGGTATGATTGGGGAATAGTTTTACATCGAAAGGATTTGAAGTTGAAGATAGATGGACTCATATATGTAAGTTGAAGAAGGGCCTCTATGGCATGAAGCAAGCTCCTAGAGCTTGGTATGGTAGTTTCCTGTCAATTATGGGTTTTACCAAGAGTAAAGCTGATCCTAACCTTTATCTCAAGGTTGTAGAAGATGAACCTATCATCCTGTTATTATATGTGGATGACTTATTCTTGACAGGGAAGGAGAAACAGATCATGGAAAGCAAGAAGAAACTAGCAGAAGAATTTGAGATGAAAAACCTTGGGGTAATGCATTATTTCCCAGGTCTGGAATTATGGCAAAGTTCAGAAGAAATATTTCTCAACCAGGGAAAGTATGCAGTAGAGATATTGAAGAGATTAAATATGTTGGAATGCAAAGCCATGGCCACACCCATGGACTCCAACCTGAAGCTATTAGATGATGACTCATCAGAGTTAGTAGATGCGGCTCATTACAGACAGATCATTGGGTCATTGATGTACTTAACAAATACCAGACCAGAAATTTGTTTTGATGTGAACACCTTAAGTCAATATCTTGTTCAACCAAGATGGGTTCACCTAGTAGCTGTAAAACATGTGATGAGATATCTGAAAGGGACTATAGACCTTGGTCTATACTATGATGGTAGCCATGATTACAGATTGTATGGCTATACAGATTCATATTGGGTTGGAAGTATCTCAGACAAGAAAAGCACATCAGGTAGATGCTTTTGTTTGGGGTCTACTATGAGTTCATGGTTTAGCAGGAAACAATCCAGTGTTTCTCTTAGAACAACAAAAGCAGAATACATAGCAGATTGCTTTGCTAAGTTGTGAAGCCATATGGCTTCGAAAGCTGATATCAGGTCTCCTTGACCTGAAGATGGATACTACATTGATTCTATGTGATAACGAGAGTTGTGATAACAAAGAACCCTGTGTTCCGTCGTAACATATAGAAATCCGATATTTCTACATACAAGATAAAGATGCAAATGATGATGTTTCAGTATTCCCATACTGAAGATATAGATGATGCTTTCAGTATTCGCATACTGGAGATACAGATGGTGATAGTTCAGTATTGACATACTGAAGATGTAGATGATGATGGTTTAGATGGTGATGTGCTGATGAAGCCTTTGTCCCGAGTAAAGTTCGAACACTTTCGAGACAAGCTTAGTGTGGTTTGGAAAGACCTTCTGTGAAAGGGGGAGTAGTGATGTTGCAATGGGATTGTATAATCCTGGGACATATGTCCTAAAGTGATCTGGAGACCTCGGTCTTCGAGAATGAAGAGGGATTGTATCATCCTGGGACATATGTCCAGAAGTGATCCAGTGACCTCGGTCATCGAGAATGTAGCAGGATTGTATCATCCTGGGACATATGTCCAGAAGTGATCCAGTGACCTCGGTCATCGAGAATGTAGCAGGATTGTATCATCCTTGAACTTCGGTTCAGAATGGATCCGGTGAACTTTGGTCATCGAGAAGGTGGTAGGATTGTATCATCCTTGGAATTCAGTTCAGAACGGATCGGATGAACTTCGGTCATCGAGAAGGTGGCAGGATTGTATCATCCTTGGACTTCGGTTCAGAATGGATCTGGTGAACTTCAGTCATTGAGAAGGTGGTAGGATTGTATCATCCTTGAACTTTGGTTCAGAATGGATCCGGTGAACTTTGGTCATCGAGAAGGTAGTAGGATTGTATCATCCTTGAACCTCGGTTCATAATAGATCTGATGACTTCGGTACTCGAGAATGTGTGTTGATCCCGTAATTCCAATAGGAAGGATTGTCTGAGTTCCACAACTGTGTTGATCCCATAATTCCGAAAGGAAGGATCGTTATTAACTCCGTAAAGACCTAAATACCGTAATTCCGAAAGGAAGGATCATTGAATTGATCCCGTAATTCCAATAGGAAGGATTGTCTGAGTTCCATAGATGTGTTGATCCTGTAATTCAGAAAGGAAGGATCATTAGTAACTCCATAAAGACCTAAATCCTGTAATTCCGAAAGGAAGGATCGTTGGTAGCTCTATAAAGTCTTGATCCCGTAATTCCAATAGGAAGGATTGTCTGAGTTCCACATATGTGTTGATCCCGTAATTCTGAAAGGAAGGATCGTTAGTAACTCCGTAAAGACCTAAATCCCGTAATTCCAAAAGGAAGGATCGTTGGTAGCTCTGTAAAGACTTGATCCCTTAATTCCAATAGGAAGGATTGTCTAAGTTCCATAGATGTGTTGATCCTGTAATTCCAATAGGAAGGATTATCTGAGTTCCACAAATGTGTTGATCACGTAATTCTGAAAGGAAGGATCGTTAGCAACTCCGTAAAGACCTAAATCCTGTAATTCCAAAGGAAGGATCGTTAGTAGCTCCGTAAAGACTTGATCCCGTAATTCCAAAAGGAAGGATCGTCTGAGCTCCACAAATGTGTTGATCCCATAATTCTGAAAGGAAGGATTGTTAGTAACTCCGTAAAGACCTAAATCCCGTAATTCCGACAGGAAGGATCGTCTGAGTACCACAAACATGTTGATCCCGTAATTCCGACAGGAAGGATCGTCTGAGTACCACAAACATGTTGATCCCGTAATTCCGAAAGGAAGGATCATGTTGATGTTTTGATGATGATGATGTTGATGTTTTGATGATAATTATTTTATGATGATGATGATGTACTGATCGAAAGATCGGAGTGTGATGATGATGATATTTTGATGTTTTGATGATGTTGAATGTTTTGATCATAATGATGTTTTGATGATGTTGAATGTTTTGATCATAATGATGTTTTGATGATGTTGATGTTTTCATGCTGATGATGTTTTTATGATGATGATGATGTACTGATCAAAATATCAGAGTATGATGATGATGTACTGATCGAACAATCAAGAGTATGATGATGATGATGTACTGATCGAAAGATCAGAGTGTGATGATGATGATGATCAGTATGTGATGATGACGACATACTGATCAAAAGATCAGAATATGATGATGATGATTCTGTTTGAGAGTTGAAGTATGATGATGGTGTTGATCACGATGTTACTAATCAGAATGTGATGATTTTGCTGATCGAAAGGTCAAAATGCTGAAGATGTCTTTGCTGATCGAAAGATCAAAGTGCTGAAGATATTGCTGATCAAAATGCTGAATATATTGGTGATGATCGGAAGGTCAAAGTGCTGAATATGTTGCTACTGATAGAAAGGTTGAAGTCCCGAAGATGTTGATGATTGAAAGATCAAAGTGTTGAAGATGTTGCTGATCAAAAGGTCAAAAGATGCTGATGTTGATTAAAGAGTTGCTGTCGTCAAATATTGAAGACGAAGACTATATGATGTTGAAAAGCTTCCAATGATTTATAGATGTGTTACCCTGATGATGTTGATGATGTCCTCTCCTACTATTGTTGTTGTTGATGTTGTTGTAGAATACCCTTCTCATTAAGGGGGAGTGTTGAAATATTGTAACTTCAAAGAATATTCTATATGTATCTTTTGTGGTGCCTGGTGGTCCTACCGGGAGAACCACTTGTATTATCTTGTACCCCGATGCTTCTAATCGGAAGAACTAATAAGAGTCATGAGGTTGTCCCCTCTATTTGTAAAGGTGGGTCATTAGCACCCCAGTGTGGTTACTTGAGCCTACATGTGTAACTTGAGCCTACATGATTAACTCGAGCCTACATGTCGGATGAGTTAATTCAAGTGAACGGATGAATATAAATAGAGGTGTGGTGCTCCTCATTTGAGACACACACTCTCACTTGTGTAGCGCATTAGTGGAGAAGAGAAGTAGTTGGTGAAGGAGGAGGATCAGGCTTTGATCTCCTTGTTGGTTTTATCTTTTATCTTTTGGGGCATCTATATTAAGGAAGCTTTTGCTGGGTTTTTCCCTTTAGGGTTTTCCCAGGATAAATCTTTGTGTTCTGCTTTTGTATGGTTGTGCTTGTCTATCTTTCAGTGATCCTGTTTATATGATTTTTTTATGAAATCAAAATGAAATACTAATGATCTAGCTTAGCATATGAAAATTTAACATGGTATCAGAGCCACCCTAATGATCTAGCTTTTGCTGGGTTTTCCCAGGATAAATCTTTGTGTTCTCCTTTTGTATGGTTGTGCTTGTCTATCTTTTAGTGATCCTGTTTATATGCTTTTGTTATGAAATCGAAATGAAATACTAATGATCTAGCTTAGCATATGAAAATTTAACAAAGTGTAATGTAATAAAACTAAATGCAATACATGCTTCACATTTCATCAACAACCAACAACACTATTCAACAAACCTCATGCACCCAATGACTAATCACTTAGCATTAAAGGAACTACAATAGACTCCAAAGACCGAGAACCAACTTCGTGAATCAACATGATTTGAAGCATAAGTCCACTAGATTTGAAAAAGTTGAGTTGGACATTAGATTGATTCTGAATTGCATTATGACAGTAAGATAAGATTAGGGTTAGGATTAGGGTTTCCTTGGTAGGGTTATGGTTATGGGCCATGCATGTTAAACAATAAACCCTATTTAGGGATAGGTTTTTCCAATTTTGGCCTTCATTGTCATGAAATGCATTGTCCAGCTTTGGCCCTCATTGGCATGACTGCATTGTCCCCTACTAAGTGAAACCATAGATTCAGAAACCACCGTAGACGGAGGTCACCGGGAAATGGACAAGAGGGAGAGGCCAACCCCTAGCTAAAATCCCACGTCATGAATCCAACGGAATCAATGGTTCTTCGATCGGAGGTCTGAGCATCAATCTATGGTGAGTTGCAGGTCACCTGCATATACTGTTCAGGGACACCTGGTGGAATTGTGCCCGGTGCGCAAAAAACCTCATAGAGCCACAATTTTGAATTCTGTCAACTCCTTCTAACGTGTTTTGGCATGGGAAATATGGCAACTCCCACCGCATCCCCACCATTTGTGGCTTTCCAGCTTTGGCCCATGTTGGCGTTATTGCATTGTCCCCTGCTGAGTAAAACCCTAGCTTTAGAAACCATCATAGACGGAGGTCACCGGGAAATGGACAGGATGGAGAGGTCCCCCCACTAGCTAAAATCCCATGTCACAAATCCAATGGAATCGACGGTTCATCGATCGAAGGCCTGAGCATTGATCTATGGTGAGTTACAGGTCACCTCCAGATACCGTTCAGGGACACCTGGTGGACTTGTGCCTGGTGCGCAAAAAAACTCACGGAGCCGTAATTTTGAATTCTGTCAACTCCTTCTAGCGTGTTTGGGCATGGGAAATATGGAAACACCAAACACATCCCCACCGTCCGTGGCTTTCTTTCTTTGGCCCTCGTTGGCATGACTGCATTGTCCCCTACTGAGCGAAACCCTAGCTTCAGAAACCACCGTAGACGTAGGTCACCGGGAAATGGACAAGAGGGAGATCCCCCAGCTAAAATACCACGTCACAAATCCAACGAAATCGACAGTTTGTCAATCGGAGGCTCGAGCATCGATCTATGGCGAGTTGCAGGTCACCTCCAGATACTGTTCAAGGACACTTGGTGGACTCGTGCCTGGTGCGCAAAAAACGTCATGGAGCGGAAATTTTGAATTTATTCAACTCCTGCTAGCATGTTTGGGCATGACAAATATGACAATGCCAACCACATCCCCACCATCCATGGCTTTCCAGCTTTGGCCCTCGTTGGCGTGACTGCATTGTCCCCTACTGATAAAAACCATAGGTTCAGAAACCACCATAGATGGAGGTCACCAGGAAATGGACAGGAGGGAGAGGCCCCCCCCTAGCTAAAATCCCATGTCATGAATCAAATGGAATTGATGGTTCGTCGATCGAAGGCTCGAGCATCGATTTGTGCTGATTTGCAGGTCACCTCCAGATACCGTTCAGGGACACTTGGTGGACTTGGGTCCGGTGCACAAAAAACCTCACGAAGCCACAATTTTGAATTATGTCAACTCCTGATAGCATGTTTGGGCATGGGAAATATGGCAACGCCAACCGCATCCCCACTGTCCATGGCTTTCCATCTTTGGCCCTCGTTGGTGTGACTGCATTGTCCCCTACTGAGCGAAACCCTAGCTTCAGAAACCAACGTAAACGGAGGTCACCGGGCAATGGACAGGAGGGAGAGGCCCCCCCCTAGCTAAAATCCCACATCACAAATCGAATAGAATCTAGGGTTTTTCGATCGGAGGCCCAAGCATCGATCTATTGCTAGTTGCGGGTCACCTCCAAATACCGTTCAGGGACACCTAGTGGACTTGGGCTCGGTGCGCAAAAAACCTCACGGAGCCACAATTTTGAATTTCGTCAACTCCTCCTAACATGTTTGGGCATGGGAAATATGGCAACACCAACTGCATCCCCACCGTCCGTGGCTTTCCAGCTTTGGCCCTCGTTGGCGTGACTACATTGTCCCCTACTGAGCGAAACCCTAGCTTCAGAAACCACTGTAGATGGAGGTCACTGGGCAATGGACAGGAGGAAGAGGCCCCCTCCCAGCTAAAATCCCATGTCACGAATCCAATAGAATCAATGGTTCATCGAACGGAGGCCCAAGCATTGATCTATGGTGAGTTGCAGGTCACCTCCAGATACCGTTTAGGGACACCTAGTGGACAAAAAAAACCTCACGGAGCCGTAATTTTGAATTCCGTCAACTCCTGCTAGCGTGTTTGGGCATGGAAAATATGGCAACGCCAACCACATCCCCACCGCCTGTGGCTTTCTGTGCATCAATGACTTAATGTTACTTTTGAGTTGTCGAGCTGTCATTGCTAGTATGTTGTTTTGTTTTAGGACTTTTATAATACATGATCAATGAGAAACATGAGTAAATGAGTTTCTTGTTATATTTTAATTGGTAATTAAACTCCTTAATAAAATCATATCTTTTAATTGAAAATTAAAATATCACAATTTCAATTACACCAATGACCCAACATGTCAACCTCCCAAAATTTTCTATTATGCATTACATGAAACATTAACCTTTCGAAAGCATGAGAGGTTCCAAATTTTGTTTGTTTATTAAGTTTATCACTTAATATCTTCACATGCATGATGTTGACCTACTTCACATGCATAATGTTAGCGCATGTTACTTTTGAATACTTCATATGCATAATGTTGAAGCATGTTACTTTTGAGTTGTTTGTGTCAATATTAGCAGGTTATTTTCTTCCACTTTCAATGTTAAAAAAAACATAATCAACTAAAAAAAAAGTTAAATAAATATCTTATTATCTTTTAAGTATAAATTAAACTTCTCAATAAATAAAAAATGAGATGAAATTCCAACACTACTAGGCACTACCCCTTTGGCAATGGACATGTGGGTATAAGAGGTGATTTGTCAAGAATGAAATTATACAAGCTTTAAAACATAAGTTTATCATTGCGGCATCTTGTTTCCATCATCCTAGTTGTATATATCGGCTGAAAACATTGACAATATTACCTACTTGAAAAATTAGGGTTTTGGTCTTGTAAGAGAGCCTACAAAGAACTTTTATAGTTATGACCTACAGAGGTACATGTATGTATTCTAATGTTATGTATATCATGTGAATGAGATCTTGAAATGTTCATATGATTGATATATATTGTTTATTGATCATATGTAAAATTTGGCATGTTCATTAACTTGACATACAAGAGAACTTTTGGCATATTTATAAACAACATTATGGAAAATGTCACATATCAAGAACAAAAAATTGACATATTCATAAGAAACATACATGAGAAAATTAAAATTATGATACATATCTCATCATGCTAGATCCCACCTATTCTCATACAACCAAGCCCTTCGGATCATCTCTTATAATGATGGTCTCCATTAGTCTCTCGTGCTCTGTATTCGGTAAGAAGTAGCATACCTTTGATGAATTTCGGCTAGGCATTGTTCGTACTTGGAGGTTTGTACCAATGATTAAGTTGGTAAAGTGATACACACTTGCACCTGGTTTGTAATCCCTGTAAACATATCCACCCTTCTTTCTTGCATTGTTGTCATGTGTAAGGTATTCACCTTTAATAACCATAAACCCGATGGGGAAGTGGTTGTTTTCATCATCAATCATTCACATAATGAGGGTTTCCTTTCCCTCTATACAACGTGCCAACTAGTAATCACCACCCCATTCACTATCTTTTGAGGCAACCAATGCATATATGTGTCCTACATAGTATGGTTGTAGGTATATGATCAAATATTTTTCGTGTGATACAAGGCCATTAATGTGAGTTTCAAGACTAAGTAAATTTTACAAAAAAATGTTAAGGAAATGCATCATACCGGGTTGTACAAGGTCTGATACATAATCAAAATCTATAGAAATAAATGATTGGTCTTCTTCCAATGGAGTTAACTCAACAATTGCACGCTGATCAAGTGAAAGTGATATGCGATCCCATCCATCAACCCAATCCAATGATTCACACACATCCCCGTCACCATCACAACAAGGCGAGCAAAAACAAGCGAGTTTTCTGGTCCAAATTTAAAATACTGGGTTATCAGAGCTTCGAACCGAATGAAATCCATGAGTCCCAGGAACAGTCTTGCATTCCCATGCATGTGAACGATCTATGTCTGCCACCTCCCAAAAAAATCTCTCAACATGTCTCTTTCTTGTGGATTCTACTCGCATAGTTGATTCCTCTCCCATTACTGACGTGCACCACCTGACTATAGATTGAGCATTTCAAATAGTATATATTGTAGATAATTTCAATTCCTCTCTTCGTAGGGATATTTTGACACATGCTCCGGCTCCATCATGCTCTCCTTTACCATGCCCAGTCTCAAAATAGTTCCACATATGTGGAACTTTGTAGTTTTTATGCAATGAACACAACCATTGAAGTATGCGTGCATTTTTGAACTGACCAGCACATCCATCAGACCAAATCCAGTGCCGATCCATCTGTATGTTCCTACCCTTCAAATGATCATAGAACATGATGAAGCAATGGTGTACATAGTGGAAGTCATGGCACCTATCATCACTTATGTAGAAGTGATATTCCTTTAGATTTTCTCTTTGCTCTTCACTGCTATTTGGGCCATGCCTATATTTGATATGCACCATCAAGGAAACCTGCTCAGAGTGATAATACTCACTTTGGATCTCATTTTGAGGTTGCAGAGTGTAGTTCTCGACAAAATAAAGAACTGAAAGTATAGTACCACGAGGAAATGTATATCTGCATATTCTAAACTTCTCATCCTACCATCGTGCCAAGTGGACATGTTGAACATATTGATGTGTCTTTTCAATAAATTCCTTGACGAAGACACTAACTTGTACCTATTGACACAAAATGATCTCAATATCATGTTTTTTTGTAAGGAATGAAATGCAACTATTCAAACATAAATTTATAGATAAATGCATGTACCTGAGATGTCACCAATTGCATTTTTTTGCTTTCTTTCCTTGGGAATATTTAATAGCTGATATATTTGAAACTTTTGATGTCTGTAACCATATTCCCAAATTCATTGTCTCCAGTCTCGTGCATACATTGGCTCAATAATGCCATTCCAGCACAGTTGGAGCAAGTTCCATCCAAACAGGATTTTGCATAGTAAGTTTTCCCCTCAGGCCTATTGCACATGATACTATGAATGAATTCTCTTTATGAGGTCGGTGGTATTGTCAAGGAACAATCTTGCACATGGTTAGTATGCAACACACGACAAATGTACAAAAATGTTTCATAGTAAGATTCATATTCTACATGGTATCTACAACAAGAAGTGTTACGAAGAGTATTTATTTTAACATACCAGGGCTTACATTTCTCAAAAGATCTTTCCCCCAAATTCAATTGTCTATGTTCATTCCTAAATTTCTCGTATAGTTCTGTTTGTGTTATATCAAGAAGATGCTTAATATGTGGTTCACGGTCCTTTGAACCCATTCTCAGTTTTAGTACACCCTTCCGGTTTGAAGAAATCCTTGTGTGACCATGCCAAAAACTCTGCATTAGTCCCTTTACTGCATCAACTAGTTTCATGTCACGACGTGGCAACCGACCAATAAAGGCCCAAAAATCTGTCTGGGTGGTTGTGTCAAGATGTTCTCTTCTAATAGAATACCTACGAGGGTTTTTACATTCAAATTAATGAGTTTAGATGTAGGATTGAGAACAAAGGACCTTGGTGTTCTTATTTACAATTGCTTGTGACAACACACGACAAGCCCCATTGCGGTCCTTTGACCGTGTGTTCTTACCAATTTTACCAAAGGCATCTACTAAGCTTTTAACTATATGAGAACTTGGTCTAGAAGTCTTTATCATCTTTATCCCTAATGATTTCCTAACAATATTCATGCTCCTAGATTTTAACAATGATAAAAATAATCTACATTTATCTCCATCACATTTAGAAACAAAATATTTATTTAGTATCTGTTGAGTTTGATAAGCAATACTACGTTTAGATAGCGTACCTTTAATGGAATTGAGGAGTCCTTCATCAACTTGTATACGCTTTAGAGTTCTTCAACATGTGCTTTCTAATGGAGGTAAGGGGGTTGGATTTCTATCATCTCATGCATCAACAATACGCTCTAGTGTTTCAGTAGCAACTTGTTGTCCTTCATTCTCTTCCTGGTAGTTGGATGGTGGAAGTCCAACATCCTCATCGATGGTCTGGATAATATTTTCTTCTTCAATAGTAGGATCCATGTCCAACGCCTCTTCATGAGCTTTGTCTTGAGATGGTAACTTATCACTTTGACTTGATGTGGGATTTGAAACATCCCCTAATAAGCACCTACGTTTTGCTTCTTGAATACTTCCATGGGGTGCTTGTTCAACAACTATTGTGGAAATTGAAGGTCCCTCTAGTGAATGCTTCCTTTTTTCTTGTGTTGGATTAATAGGATGAACCGATGTATCCTCTATAATTGGATTTGGATTAGTTTCCAAAGAAAACCTACAANATTGAAGGTCCCTCTAGTGAATGCTTCCTTTTTTCTTGTGCTGGATTAATAGGATGAACCGATGTATCCTCTATAATTGGATTTGGATTAGTTTCCAAAGAAATCCTACGATTCATCATGTCTATTCTTTTCTTTTCTTTCTCTTCTTCGATGACTTCTTGAGGTCTCTTCTTCCTTGCTGATTTTCTTCCTCGGTTACGTACATTCCCCATCACCACAATGATCAATTCAATATAGTTTGTTTTTGTTGCTCCTCAATTACAAGCTTTCAAACCGTTAACTTGCTTTATAACTATTGATCCTTCAAGGTGCTTCAATCTTCCTTCTCAATTGTTCATATTTCCCATCAAAACAATAATGAATGGGAAAATTTACCTTTGGT
>LPNX010721469.1:2944-5444 GCA_001517045.1 Pseudotsuga menziesii | reverse complement strand
ATTTTTTTCTTATTTATCTTCTGTCATCACTCCTCAACTCAAAAAACACACTGTTAGTGTTTTGTTCATATCTCTTTTGTTTCTCAACCATTTAAAAAAAAAAATGTATGGTGCACTAAAGAACACCAACCTATACATTCTATAAAAAATCCATTTCCAAATAATTGCATTAAGACATTCAAACGTTGCACCCACAATTGACGTACCATTTTCGGGGTTTGATCTCTTAGATAATTAAAAACAAATTTAAAAATATTATTTTTACTATTGGAAAAATAGTCAAGCACTAGTCCTATATGTTCTCTATATGTATACAAGTTTTCGTAAGTTTATTCCATCATTTAGACACTCATACGTTGCACCCACAAAAACATATACCTTACAATTTGTCCCAAAAATAAAAAGTTCCTGTTAAGAAATATCTATCTTTAGATAATTAACAACATTTTCAATAGAAAAAAATTATATATTTGGAAAGGTCATTCAATTTCCTACATTTCTTGTTTTTCACTGATCGCAAGATTCATTGTGTAAGTGTCTCAAAATATCCATGCAAGTTGATGGATGTCTGTTTTTTCAGTTTTGTATTGCATCTAACGCGCCAAAAGAGACCCTCAACTTCTTGCACACACCCTTCACTATTTTAATTATTCATAATTCTTTAAAGTTTTATAGTTATTAGTTTTTGTTTTTATTATTATTTATTAAATAGTATTAGTTTTTATGTTTTTTTTCTCCCTTTATTATTTATATTATATCTTAAATAGATATTTATAAGGATGGTAATTAGTTTAATGTTTAGTATTTGTTTAAAAGTCATCCATCTCTATAAAGCTAAATCACTAACTAAACCTATGTGTGTTCACCGACCACTTGACTTGTGCATGTGCTAACTCCTAACAAGTGTACATTGGAGATTCATTTCATGGCCATAGTATCTTGTTATGCTTAAATGCATCTTAATTAAGATTTAAATAAACTTGAATAAGAATTCACAATTTAATTATTTATAAATCTATAATTCAGTAAAGTTTTATACTTGATATTATTTTTTGTTATTATTATTAAATAGTATTTGTTTTAATTTCTTTTTCTTGGTTTATTATTTATGTTATATTTTAAATGGATATTTATAAGGATGTGGTAATTAGTTTAATGTTTAGTATTTGTTCAACATCTATTCATTTCTATAAAACTAAGTGGCTAGCTACACCTATGGATTTTCACTAGTGCCTAAGTTAAGAATTCACTATTTAGTTATTTATAGATCTATAATTCACTAAAGTTTTATACTTAGTATTGATTTTTGTTTTTTGTTATTATTGATTAAATAGTATTTGTTTTATATGTTTTTTTTTAATTTATTATTTATGTTATATTTTTAATAATATTATAAAATTCTGATAATTATTTTAATATTTAATATTTATTGAATTAATGTTTAATATAAATATTAAAAATAAGTTTTACTTGGTGTATAGGTTTTGAGAGCTAAAAATATATTTACGCCGTAAGGCGTTTTTCTCCGAAGAAGTTCGGAAATTCACTGTTCCATTTCGTCTATGGAACCAATGAACTGTGGACGCGTGTTTACGTTTTGTTGCGTGTTCGATAAGGATGTGGACGCCTGTTTTTCTTGCGAACGAACTGGAAGCTGCTATTGTTGCGTGTTCGATAAGCGAACACAGCCTGGTCGAAGGAAGATATGGCAGGAGGGTTGGGATAATAAATATATGATATGGCAGGTAGGTGGTGGGCTAGCTGGGATGGATGGAGTCTCTAGGATCGCTAGGATCGCTGGATGGGATGGCGGAGCGAAGCATTTTTACCGGTTCTTCTGCCCGCCGGAGGGTACATTCGAACATTACCAGCATTTTTACATCCGTCTTTGCAGGTTATGCCCTGCGATTTCCCTGTGCAGGCATCGGTCGAGCTCCAGTTTTTGGCGAGAATGCCATGCGAAAATTCCTGTTGCAGAACAAAAAACAGAGGAATCCTATAGTTACGAGTTATTCTGCCCGGATCCCTCTTAGGTCGTTGAAACTCGCAAATTTAATGCTGTGGACGCGTGTTTGATTTGATCTGTTGCCTGGCGTGTTCGACCTCTCCTCATACCCGATGAACCTCTTCCCATACCTGCCCTGCGCTGAATCGTACCCCATTTATTAGATGGACCTCTTCCCATACCTTCGACGACTGAATCGTACCTCTTCCCGTATCTATGTGCAGGATTTCGCATTAATCTGGCATTTATTATTGGTTTGGAGGTCGTTGAACATCTTCTGCATAAATGGGTTTGGACAGTTGCGTCCATTTGCACAGAGAAGTTTCAGCAATTTTCCTTCAAACAGCCACAGAACTACAAACTACAAAAACAGAGGTACGCAATTTCATTTCGAAACCCCTCATTTTGAAACCCCTCATTTTGAAACCCCTGAATAGCTTACAAATTCATCTCTGCATTTCGTTGCCTTGCCTGATTAAGGGTTCCGGCTTTTTT
>LPNX010721457.1:54929-70174 GCA_001517045.1 Pseudotsuga menziesii | reverse complement strand
CGACATGGTACAACAGGATGAGCAGATTACTGATGACTCTAGGCTTTACTGAGAGTAAAGTGGATTCCAACCTTTGCTCCAAAGTTGAAGGTGGAAGACGAGTGATGCTCCTGTTATGTGTCGATGCACTATTGTTATAGGTGTGGAGGTGTGGCAGAGTATAGATGGAATATTCCTTGGACAAGGGAAGTATGAAGTAGAGATCCTGAAGAGGTTCAGGATCATGGACTGCATGGCCACACCTATGGCATCGAACCTGAAGCTATTGAGTGATGCTTCTTCAGAGACGGTTGATACTACGATGTATCATCAGATGATTGGGTCCTTGATGTACCTGAGACCAAATATTTGCTTTGCTGTGAACACATTGAGACATGTTCACCTGATGGTTGCAAAGCATGCAGGGGTACAGTTTATTATGGGCTCAAGTACGATGCGAATCTGAAGATTAACCTAGAGGGTTATGTTGATTCAGATTGGGCAGGCAGTGCCATCGACAGGAAGAGTACTTCAGGATGTTGCTTCAGTATGGGATCAGGTGTGATCTCTTGGTTTAGCAAGAAGCAATCCTATGTGGCACTGAGTACAGCTAAAGCAGAGTATGTCGCAGCTTATTCAGCTAGTTGTGAGGTAGTATGGCTGCGGAAGCTACTGTCTGATATATTTGATCTCCAGTTGGATGCTACCTGTATACATTGTGACAACTAGAGTTGCGTGAAGTTGTCAGAGAATCTAGTGTTCCATGACAGGTCGAAGCATATTGAGATCAAATATCACTATATCAGGGATATGGTGCAGAGAGGAGTAGTGAATCTCCTGTATGTTGCGACGGAGGAACAGATAGCTGATGTATTGACGAAGCCATTGGCTAGGCTGAAGTTCGAGTACTTCAGAGAGATATTTGGTGTTCTCCAGATCGAGGCTTCCTCCCAGAGACAGTGATGTGTCCCAATACCATTCTGACGAGGAGGTCAGATGTAAGGACTGTGCCATTCTGTTCATGGATAAAGGATTTAGTTCCTTCCATGTCAGATGTAAGTGCAGAAATCTCTCTTCATTGTGGTTGAGAGTCTTCCATCATTGTGGTGGAGGTGGCTCCTGCCTGGATGGGATTGAGCCATTCTGACGAGTAGGTCAGATGTAAGGGCTATGCCATTCTGTTCATGGCTAAAGGATTTAGTTCCTTCCATATTAGATGTAAGTGCAGAAATCTCTCTTCATTATGGTTGAGAGTCTTCCATCATTGTGGCGGAGGTGGCTCCTGCCTGGATGGGATTGTGCCATTCTGACGAGCAGGTCAGATGTAAGGGCAGTGCCATTCTATTCATGGCTAAAGGATTTAGTTCCTTCCATGTCAGATGTAAGTGCAGAAATCTATCCTCATTGTGGGTGAGAGTCTTCCATCATTGTGGCGGAGGTGGCTCCTGCCTGGATGGGATTGTGCCATTCTGACGAGTAGGTCAGATGTAAGGGCAGTGCCATTATGTTCATGGCTAAAGGATTTAGTTCCTTCCATGTAAAATGTAAGTGCAGAAATCTCTCCTCATTGTGGGTGAGAGTCTTCCATCATTGTGGCGGAGGGGGCTCCTGCCTGGATGGGATTGTGCCATTCTGACGAGCAGGTCATATGTAAGGGCAGTGCCATTCTGTTCATGGCTAAAGGATTTAGTTCCTTCCATGTCAGATGTAAGTGCATAAATCTCTCCTCATTGTGGGTGAGAGTCTTCCATGATTGTGGCGGAGGTGGCTCCTTCCTGGATGGGATTGTGCCCTTCTGAGGAGTAGGTCAGATATAAGTGCAGAGCCATTTCACAGATGGTAGTTGAGGTGTCCTACCATGCTGGTGAATATAAGTGCTGATCCATTTCACAGATGATAGTTGATGTGTCCTATCATGCTGGTGAATGTGAGTGCTAGGCATTTCTGATGTGATTGTAGTTTACTACATGATCAGATGTGAGTGTTGGGCGTGCCTTTCTGACGAGCAGGTCAGATGTAAGCACTGGGCGAAGACCTACATGAGAGTAGGCCTACAACCAGCATGAAAAAGGGCTGGCTCTGTATAACTTCCTATAACGAGATAGTACACACATGATGATGACCAGTGGAGATCCAGATTGAGCTATGATCCAGATCCAGTTATGACGACTCCGAGAGATCCAGATCGAGTGATGATCCAGATCCAGCAGTGGTGATCGAGATCGAGTGATGATCCAGATCTAGTCCAGTGATGATGATCCAGATCAAGTGATGACCCAGATCTAGTGATGATGCTCTATGATGATCCAGATCGAGAGATGATCCAGATCCAGATGACTTGAAGATAAAGATGACTTGAAGACGAAGATGATCCAGTTGATTCAGAGAAGAAGACTAGTGCTGAAAATTGTGTCGAAAGAATACCTTCCTAGTTAAGAGGGAGTGTTGATGTATATGTAACTTCGGAATGTATTCTTATATGTATTTTATATATTGTAACCCGATGTTTATTCCGGGATGTTTCTATTATGTATTTGAGTCATATTGTCTTACCCCGATGTTTTGATCGGGAGGATTATTAATGTAAACAAGTCTTGTCAAGTCATTAGGTAAGTCCCCACAGTTTCGGGGTACTTGGGTTATTATACACTAATTAAGGTGTAGGCTCGAGTGAGTAATTGTAAGTTAAGCCTACATGGTTGAGTGCACTTCAAGTCAACGGAAGAATATAAATAGAGAGTGAGAGTCTCTCTATTTATCACTTGTGAATTACATCACTTGCTCTCTCAAGTGTGGCACACCTTTGGAGAAGGAAATAATTTAGCTTGACAGAAGACAGAAGGCTACTGTTGTGTTGGGAGGTCATCTTACTATTTTGGGTTTCACATCTTGTGGTGATACTATCTTAGAGGAAGTTGAGGGGTTTTCTCCATTTATGGTTTCCCCTACCAAAACTCTTTGTGTCTCTTGTCTCATGTGATGTGCTTATGTTTTTGTTGTGCTTGTTATTCTCTCAGTGAAAAGATCCTAACATAATGCTAGCTTAAATGTTGAAAAACTAACAGCTGTTAATTATTTTTAAGAAAAAATGAACTAGTAAATGGAAATGGTTCAGAGATGTATATTCATGAAATATAAAACAGTGCTTAGAAAGACCACATAAATGCGATTAGTGTAATTAAAAGAATACCAGATGAAAAACTAGCCATCCATGCCTCATTGTTAATACATCCTGTCATCATAAAATATTTTAAGTGTACCCTAGACTGTGTGAGATTTATAGCTATGGGTCCCATTTCTAAGATAATGATATCTTAGGTATCTGTAGAATTAGACGGTCGGGACAAATTCCAACTTAGAGCCATTCTCAAATGACATTATAAACAATTGGCCATCACATAATTTTTTGAAATTTTTTTCATATATTATCACTATTTTACGAACTATGTGCATAGTGGTGTATTAACCAGATCTCATTGACCAGATATTGCCCCGCCGCCAGTAGGCATGTTAAGTACCCCGATGGGTTTATCTTGGTACCATGCAAGCATAGCCTCGCTGCCAGCGAGCCTGTTCAGTACCCCGATGGGTTTACTTGCATTTATCAAGCTTCCTGTTGTAAGGTTTTTTACTTAGCATTGACCCGCTGCCAACAGGCCTGTTCAGTACCCCGACGGGTTTTCCTTGTATAATGACATTAAGTATATGGAAGTCGATTTGTACTAGAGCGTGTTAAATCCTGCTAAACACATAGTTCAAGTTTTTTCAAAATAAAGTTATTAGTAATTTCATAATGACCAGACTCATAAAACATGTCAAAAGAGAATAACTGAAATTTGTTCTTAACCTAACAGTCCTTCTTCTTTATAAAGTAAAAGTAATGTTCCCCATAGACAAAAATTCCACTTACTTTCAAGTTATCACCAAAAATACTTCAAGAGACAAGTTTTGATAACAAGTATAGGATGAACTAGTAATCCATAGGTAAAAAAAATAAAGTTGTGAAAAATATGATAATGAAGGTGGGTCTTATCAAGCAACTGTTTTAAAAGAATAAATCAGAAATATACATGTCGAAATAAAAAGACAAAAAACTATATAAATCATAGAAGAACTGGTTAAGTATGATATACAAAGGATTGATATAAAAAATTTATTAGTTTAAGATGCAAATTTCAAAAGTAACCCCCCCCCCCCCCCCCCCCGCCCCCCAACAAAAAAAAAGTTAGAATACCTGATGAGTATTTTAGCATTCTTCCTTTGTCCAAGTAATATTCTGTTAATTGCTTACAGAGATAATATACTTGTAATCAAACTACAAAACCAATTGTTAAATGATTCAATTTATTCATAGACATAAAAGAAAAAGAGTATTATGTACACAACCTATTATAAATGACTCTTATTTATTCAAAGAAACAAGCACTTATTTACATATATACAAGTGATAATAACCCAAAATATTTTTCAAGGATCGGGAGGAGGAGGAATAGCTTCCCCTTCAACTAATTCCATTTCATTTTGCTGCAAAACATTCTATATGAAATCCTATTTAGATGTTGGTTGGTGATAGAGCCTAAGTCAATGTCCGTTTACTACAAAAGAAATTTCGGAGCCATCAATTGTTTTAATTTTTACTGATCCATTGTCAAAAGCTGTAACTACTTCGTATGGGCCCATCCAATGGGTAGTTAATTTTCCTTTAAAATTTTTAAACCATGAATCAAATAGTAGTTCCCAATCTCCAGTATTAAACTACTTTTTCTTAATAAATTTATCATGCCATTTTTTTCGTTGACTCTGTATTAGCATCATTCTTTGAAGTGCATCTTGTCTAATTTCATCTAACTCATTAATCTGTAATATCCGTTGTTTCTATGCTTCAGCCAAATTCATGCCTAATTGTTCTCCATACAAAAACTTTTAACTTGAAATTCAATAGGTAAAAGGACTTGTTTACCATACACTAACTCATAAGGGGTATGTCTGATAGTGTTTCTCCATGTCATCCTATAGGCCCATAAAGCCTCAAGGAGTCTATCTGCCCAATCCTTATGATGTAAGTGAATGGTCTTGGTTAAAATGGCTTCTAATAATTTATTAGTTGATTTGAATTAACCATTAGCCTGAGGGTGATAAGGTGAATACTTGCAATGTCGAATACCATATTTCGTAGTAAGTTCTTTCATTAATTTAGAATTAAATTGAGTACCTTGATTTGTGAAAATTTCTCTAGGTACACCAAACCGGGTGAATATTTCTTCATATATGAATTCTACCACCGATTTCTATGTGGCTCTAAATAAAGCTTTATATTCTACCCACTTAGTGACATAATCCGTGCAAACTAAGAGATATTTCATTTTACGAGACATGGGAGACATTGGTCCTACAAAATCAAGAGCCCATTTCTCAAAAGGTTCAATCATAACTTGGGGTTGTAAAGGCATTTGATTAGATGATGTAGGTCTACCCATTCTTTGGCAACTATTGCATCCTTTAACATATTTGGCAGCATCCTTAAAAATGCTTGGCCAATAATAACCAAAATGTAAGACTTTATATGTCGTCCTCTTATTAGAAAAATGTCCTCCACATGGTCCATCATGGCATGCATGGAGGATGTCTGTCATTTCATCCTCCTGCACACATCATCAAATAATAAGATCTGGACCAGTGCAGAAGAGATCATTATCAACCCAAGAATAATTATAACTTTGAACTATACTACGAAGCTTCTCATGTGGGGACAAATGGTTTGATATTTTCCCAATTTCTAAATAATTGGAAATATATTAAAACCAAGGGGTTCGAAGAGATACATCAAATAGATATTCATCAGGAAAAGTGTCATCAACTGGTTTGGTATCGTCTTCACGTTGAATACGGGAAAGGAAATCTGCTACGAGATTTTGTTTACTAGCTTGGTCAATGATGGTAAAGTTAAATTCTTGCAATAAAATAAGCCACCGGGTCACTCTACCATTGGTAATTGGTTTATTCATTAGAAATCTAATGGCGGAGTAATCAGTATGCACAAAAACTTCATAACCTGTGATATAATGACGAAATTTATTAATAGAATAAACTACTGCCAAAAATTCTTTTTCAGTAACAGTATGATTTAATTCGGCAGGGGTCCAATTTTTGCTAATAAAATAGATGGAATAAGGTGCTTGTCCTTCTTTTTGGCCGAGGACTCCTCCTATGGACATATTAGAGGCATCGATAGATATGTGAAAAGGAAGGGACCAATCGGGACCCCTAAGTATTGGTGCCACCGATATTTTATCTTTTAGGATTTTAAAAGCATTTTGACAAGATTCTTTCCATGGGAATTCTGAGTCCTTTGTAAGTAACTTAAACATTGGTCTAGCTATTTTAGTGAAATTTTCAATAAAGCGGCAGTAATAGCTTACATGACCAAGGAAACTTCTTACCTCTTTCTGAGTTTTGGGAGAGAGAAGGCCAACAATTACTTCGATCTTCGCAGGATATACCTTAATTCCTTAAGAAGAAACATGGTGTCCTAAAACTATACCTTTTATCAGTAACATTATACAATTCTCGTGACTGAGGGATAAATTCATTTCTTAACATCGGATCAAGACCTTCTCGAGGTTGTCAAGGGATTCTTGAAAAGTATTACCATAGGTCGTAAATTCATCCATGTATACCTCCACATAGTCATGTATAAGATCAGAAAAGATTCCTAATACTGCTTGTTGGAAAGTGGCAGGTGCATTACATAAGCCAAATGGAAAAACTCGATAAGCATATGTTCCCTAAGGGCATGTAAAAGTGGTTTTGTCTTGATCTTCTGGTGCTATTAAAATCTGATTGTAACCACTATACCCGTCAATAAAAGAAAAATATCGTTTACCTGACAGAGTATCTAATACTTGATCGATAAAGGGTAAAGGAAAGTAGTCTTTAAGTGTAGCTTTATTTATCTCCCTAAAATCAACGAAAATATGCCATTTCCCTGTAACTTTATTTGGGACTACTACTAAAGGAGATACCCATTTATTGTCAGAAATAGGATAGATGAAACCATCAGTGAGGAGTTTTTGTAATTCTTGTTTTACTATATACTTTAGAGCAGCATTCATCCTTTAGAGCAAGATTCATCCTTCTTTGTTTCTGCCTTACAGGTGACATGCTTGGATCCATATAAATATGGTGAATACAGGTATCTGGGTTTATACCCTTCATATCGGTGTATTCCTATGCAAATGCTCTAGCTTGTTTCTTAAGAACTTTAAGAAATTGTGCTTGTTGGTTTTCACTTAATACGGTGTTTATCTATAAAAATTTGTCAGGGACAACCTCACAAGGTATGGTATATGGTCCTATATGTTCTTCAATCGTGAAAACACAAGGTGTTTTCGTAAACATAGAAAGAGCCATATTCTCTTGAAACTTATCTCTGAAAATATGATCGAGTTGAGAAAATGACTGGGGGGAATCTGTACAGGTTGTCGAAGAAACAAACTAGTTTAATACATTCCCAGTAGTCTACTCCTTGAGTTCCTAAGAGAAATCACTAGGAAGGGAGATGTCATCAAAGTCTTCATCCCCAAAAGAACAATTTATCCACCATGCGTTTTCAGTTATTGGTTGTGCTTGGGGGGTATAAAATAAGTCTTTTTGTGGACAACCCATTTGAAATAGTCATCTCTCCATCCCTACATCCTATAAAACCATTTGCGGTAGTTAACCATGGCCTTCCCAGAGTAATAAGATGTCCTTTAGAATGATCCTTTCATTCTACGACCATAAGGTCGATGGGGTATTCTCATGAAGCTACTGATACACCAATGTCATCTAGGACTCTAGTGAGTTTTAGCGTAGTGCGGTCTACTAGTTCTAGGATGGAAGGAGTAGGTCGAAGAAATTGTCCCAACTGTAAAGCTTCTAAAACTGTGGTGGTCATCATGTTAATGGAAGATCCTAAATCGATTAACGTATTCTCTATGGAGGTGGTGTTTATAATTACAGTCACTACTGGGGCTCCTGGATTTCTATATTTTGCAATCCGGGGCTGACCTGTCATACATTCAGACATTTCTCCTATAACATGAATTGTAAGAGGGTCCTTTTGCTTCTTTCCTGGGCATTTAATACATAGCTCTTTTATTACCTTACTATAAATTGGTATATATTTGATAACTTATAATAGAGGGATTTTAATACAGATGTTAAGTTAATTCATTCAAGATGTTATACTTCGGATGAACTACAGGTTTTTCTATTACTAGTCCTTTTGGAAATGGAGGAATTCTTTGCTCCTGAATAGTTTCTTATGGAGGATGGGTGTGTACTGGAACCTTTGGAATGTTCACATCCTCCAAAATAGCATCATTCATGGGTTCACTTGAATCTTCTTCTTCCTCATTTGGTTCTTCAATGATGATTGATGACTTGAGTTTATTATTCACAATTCTTCTCGATCGTAATTGAATTTCATGTATAGATAGGTATAGTCTAAATAAGGTATGATGGAAGAGTTTGCAACTCAATGCTGTTAAGAGCTTGAGTTGGTTTATTGTTAGGGTTAGGTATCGGCTGTGCAGATAATAATGTCGGTCGAGGAGGATTTTCATTCTGAAAGTGATGAGGTTGTTGTGTGATAAAAGGAACTAGAGGTACAAATCCAGGCAACATTTGCTGGAATTTTGTTTGATTCTGATGATAAGGATGATTAGGTGCAGGGACAAGTTGTGGCTGAGGATATGGTTGTCCTCTCAATCCTTGTGACCAATATTGCTGTTGTGGAAATTGAGGAGGAGGATACTGAGGGGGCCAATTCTTCCAGCTTGAATTGTTTCATTGTTGAGGTGGTTGAGACGAAGGATAATAGAGTGGAGGTTGTGGTGGAAATTTTGGATACGTTGGTTGGCCTCTAGGTTTCCAAGGAGGCCTCCTAGATGTTTCAACTACATCCCCACTCTTATACATGGCTTGCAATCAAGGCAAGGATGGGAAATTATCTATTGGATGTTCTTCTGTACAGATTTGACATACGGAGATGTTGTTTATTGGGCATTCCCTTTGGGGATGTTTAGTTCTACATCTTGGACAAAAGATACTCATTGGTACTCATTCTTCATTCTACCTCCTCTTGTCTTGTAAAGAATCTAGTTGAGAACCCATTGCTCCTAAGATATAAGTCTTAAAATTCTCCAACATATTCCCTAACTTCACCTGAACTAGGAACATTTCCTCTTACATTTCTACTAAAAGGATCTCGAAAATTTTTCACAACTTCCCCCCTACTCCTAGAATAATTTTTGCACATTTCATCTATCTATGCAAAATTTTTATGAGAAATATCACCAGCTACCATGAGATTAATACTTTCTAACAAGTCCTCGGAGATCCCCTTAAGGAAAAGCATACGTACTGCATCTTCTCGGAGGTCATTGTATTTAGACTTATGTAATGTATAAATGAACCTTTCGAGATAATATTCCAAGCTCTTTTCTTCAAGTTGTTGTATCTTTAATATATCATGTTGAGAGTCCTTAGGTTTGCAATATTCTTTATACTTTCACAAAAACGAGGTTTTCATATCATCCCAAGTCCTGATAGTAAATTCTCCTAATCCCGTGAACCATCTCAAGGCAGAATCCTTTAGTGTAGCAGGAAAGAGTTTTAGTTTGTGAGCATCTTGTAGATAATTGTAACTCCTATAATGGATATCTAACTCAAACAAAAATGTGTTCAGTTCCTCATTACTTTTTCCATAGAAAGTACTTAAGGAGGAAGAAGGGATGTTTTTCATGGTTACATCTTGCATTGTATCTGAGATAAGGAACCCAAAGGTAGCCTCAGTTCAATTTTCCCCTTCTCCTTCTTCATTTCTAACTTCATCATGGTCTTTGGTTTCTCCCCATCTCTCCATATAAGTTGGATTCTTAACGTAAATATACTTAGGAGGCTCCTTTCGAGGTGATAATGGAGCATCCCAATGTTCTTTTTTGGGAGAGATCTCCCTTTGATCAACCGTTTTTTTATTCAATCCTAGAGGGATAGTAGGTTCTACTGTAGAAGTTTCAATTTGTGAGATAACTGGATCTACTGAGGCTCCAAAGAGAGATTTTACTTGAGCAGGATCAACAAAGTCAATGAAATTCGGATCTCCTACTAGTGAAAAAGTTGTGTTAATTGGATTCAAAACTAGTGGAGGGATGGAGGTTTCTAATGGTTGATCCTACTGAATTTCCTAAGGAACGGGGTCCTTAGGACCTTCATCCAAGGTTCCCTCTCCTTCTATGGCTTCTCCATTAATATCTTCTAAAAGAGATTCCTTAGGTTTCAGGGTAGAACTACTTCCAATAGGTGTCTTTCGATACCTTTCTGGTGAGTTAGTAGTTGGGGAATTAAGTCCCTTGCGGTAGTTAGTAGGGACTGTTGAATTTTTATATGCTTAGCTAAAACATCAGTATTTCATTTCATTTCCATAACAAAATCATATAAACAGGATCACTGAAAGAAATAGTATCACAAGAACAACATATATCTATCCTGGGAAAACCCTAAAGGGAAAAACCTAAAGGGAAAAACCTAGCAAAAGATTCCTCAATATAGATGCCCCAAAAAGGTAAAAAGGTAAAACCAACAAGGAGATTAAAAACCTGATCCTCCTCCTTCTCCAGCTACTTCTCTCCTCCACAAGTGCACTACACAAGTGAGAGTGTGTGCTCCAAATGAGGAGCGCTACAACTCTATTTATATTCATCCGTTCACTTAAGTTAACTCATTCAACATGTAGGCTCGAGTTACACATGTAGGCTCGAGTAACCACAATGGGGTGCTAATGACCCACTTTTACAATTAGAGGGGACTACCTCATGACTCTTATTAGTTCTTCCGATTAGGAGCATCGAAGTACAATGTAATACAAGTGGTTCTCCCGGTAGGACCATCGGGGACCACAAAAATATACATATAGAATATTATTCAAAGTTAAAATATTTCAACACTCCCCCTTAACAAGAAGGGTATTCTACAACAACATAAACAACAAGAGTAGGAGAGAGATAGGGGACATCATCAACATCATCAGGGTAGCGCATCTATAAATCATTGGAATCTTTTGAACATCATGTATTTTTCATTTTCAATATTCAGTCTTCATCATCATTAATTCTTTGAATTCTTCGATCAGCAACATCTTTAGCATTTTGATTTCAATCAGCAATGACATCTTCAACACTTTGACCTTTTGATCAGCAACATCTTCAGCACTTTGACTGTTCGATCAGCAACAACATCTTCAGCATTTTGATCTTTCAATCAGCAACAACATCTTCAGCATTTGGACCTTTCGATCAGCAACATCTTCAGTACTTTGACTATCCGATCAGCAACAACATCTTCAGCATTTTGACCTTTCGATCAGCAACATCTTCAGCACTTTGACTTTTCAATCAGCAACAACATCTTCAGCATCTTGACCTTTTGATCAGCAATATCATCATCAACACTTTGACCTTTCGATCAGTAGAGACATCATCATCATCATATTCTGATCTGTTGATCAGAATCATCATCACATTCTGATCTTTTGATAAGAAACATCATCATCATACTCTGATCTTTCGATTAAAAACATCATCAACATACTTTGATCTTTCGATCAGAAACATCATCATCATACTTTGATCTTTCGATCAGAAACATCATAATCATAGTGCGTCATCATCATACTCTGATATTTCGATCAGTATGTCATCATCATCATACTCTAATCTTTCGATCAGTATGTCATCATCATCATACTCTGATGTTTCGATCAGTATGTCATCATCATACTCTGATCTTTCGATCAGTATGTCATCATACTCTGATATTTCGATCAGTATGTCATCATCATCATACTCTGATCTTTCGATCAGTATGGCATCATCATCATCAACTATAACCTGCAATTCACAACTCAAAGAAAAAAATTCTTTGGATCACTTTTGGACTTAAAGTCTAGGGATGATACAATCCCACCACATTCTCAACAACGAAAGTTACCGGATTGATTACGGGAGAATCAGTCCCTATCACTTTAGGACTAAGTCCAAGGACGATGCAATCCTACCACATTCTCAAGGACCAAAGCCACCGGATTGATTACAGGAGAATCAGTCCCTATCACTTTAGGACTATGTCCAAGGATGATGCAATCCTACTACATTCTCAAGGACCGAAGTCACCAGATTGATTACGGGAGAATCAGTCCCTATCACTTTAGGACTATGTCCAAGGATGATGCAATCCTAACACATTCTCGAGGACCGAAGCCACCAAATTGATTATGGGAGAATCAGTCCCTATCACTTTAGGACTATGTCCAAGGATGATGCAATCCTACCACATTCTTGAGGATCAAAGCCACCGAATTGATTATGGGAGAATCAGTCCCTATCACTTTAGGATGATGTCCAAGGATTATGCAATCGTACCACATTCTCTAGGACCGAGGTCACCAGATCTATTATGGACAGATGTCCTGGGATGATACAATCCCTCTTCATTCTTAAAGACCGAGGTCTCCGGATCACTTTAGGGAAAGTTCCCAGGGATGATACAATCCCACTTCATTCTCAAAGACCGAGGTCTCCGGATAACTTTAGGGCAAGTGCCCAGGGATGATACAATCCCACCACATTCTCAAGGACTGAGGTCTCTAGATCACTTTAGGGGAAATGCCCAGGGATGATACAATCCCACTGCAACATCACTACTCCCCCTTCCGAGGAAGGTCTTTCCGAACAACACCAAGCTTGTCTCGAAAGTGTTCGAACTCTACTCGAGGCAGAGGCTTCATCAGTACATCATCATCCAAACCATCATCATCTATATATTCAGTATGTGAATACTGAACTATCACCATTTGTATCTCTAGTATGTGAATACTGAAAGCATCATCATTTATATCTTCAGTATAGAAATACTGAAAGCATCATCATCTCTATATTTAGTATATAAATACGGAATCAACATCATCTGTATCTACAGTATGTAAATACTGAAATATCATCTACATCTTCAGTATGGGAATACTGAAATATCATCATCTCTATATTCAGTATAGAAATACGGAATCACCATCATCTATATCTACAGTATGTAAATACTGAAATATCATCTATATCTTCAGTATGGGAATACTGAAATCATCATCATCTATATCTTCAGTATGTGAATATTGAAATATCATCATCTCTATATTTAGTATAGAAATACTGAATCACCATCATTTGCATCTACAATATCATCATCTGCATCTTATCTTGTATGTAGAAATACCGGATTTCTACGTGTTACATCAGAACACAGGGTTCTTTGTCATCACAACTATGGTTATCACATAGAATCATTGTAGTACCCATCTTCAGGTCAAAGAGACTTGATATCATCTTCTGAATCCATATGGCTTCACAACTTAGTAGAGCAATCTGCTATGTATTCTGCTTCAACCGTGCTAAGAGAAACACTGGACTATTTCCTGCTAAACCATAAACTCATAGCAGACCTCAAACAAAAGCATCTACCTGATGTGCTTTTCCTATATGAGATACTTCCAGCCCAATCTGCATCTATGTAGCCATACAATCTATACTCATGGATACCATCATAGTATAGACCAAAGTCTATAGTCCCTTTCAGATATCTCATCACATGTTTTGTAGCTACTAGGTGAACCCGTCTTGGTTGAACAAGATATTTACTTAAGGTCTTCACAGCAAAACAAATGTCTGGTCTAGTATTTGCTAAGTACTTCAATGACCCAATGATCTGTCTGTAGTGAGTCACATCCACTAACTCTAATGAGTCATCAACTAACAGCTTCAGGTTGGATTCCATGGGTGTGGCCATGACTTTGCATTCCAACATATTGAATCTCTTCAATATCTCTTCTGCATACTTTCCCTAGTTGAGAAATATTCCTTCTAAACTTTTCCATACTTCCAGACCTAGGAAATAATGCATTAACCCGAGGTCTTTCATCTCAAATTCTTCTGCTAGTTTCTTCTTGCTTTCCATGATCTGTTTCTCATTCCCTGTCAAGAATAAGTCATCCACATATAGTAATAGAATGATAGTTTCATATTCTACAACCTTGTAGGAAATGTTAGGATCGACTTTACTCTTGGAAAAGCCCATGCTCATCAGGAAACTATCTATTCTTCCATACCAAGCTCTGGGAGCTTGCTTTAGGCCATAGAGGGCCTTCTTCAACTTGCATACTTGATTCCATCTGTCTTCAAATTCAAATCCTCATGACTATTTGATGTAAAAAATTTCCTCAATCATACCATTAAGGAAGGCTTGTCTTTACTTCATCATGGAAGAAACTACCATGATAGTTTTGAAGGAAGTGTACCTTGCTTCCTGGAGTAAGTGTCTCTTTAGAATTAATTCCCTCTTTCTGATAGAAACCTCTAGCCACAAGTCTTACCTTACTTCTGTTAGCAACATATCTTATCTTGCAAATCCATTTGGAAGATACCACATTCTAAAACATCATTCTAGTATCATAACATCTTCTATGAGTTTGTCTTCTCAGGTGATCAACATATCCTAGTCTTCTGCATTCAACCTTGAAGGTTGGAACCCACTTTACTCTTGGTAAATTCTCGATCCATCACAAAGCTATCCATCATGTCATACCATGTCGAACTCAGATATAATTTTCTGTAGTCACTCCCCTTGAAGTGGAATATCATCTTCCCTCTTCATTCTGTACAGGTGGTTCTATGCTTGATATATACTGGTCAATAGAGTATGTCATGTCATAGTCTATTCTTTCTGAGGAAAATCATGAACCTTGCTTTGTACACTTTTTCTTGTAGATCCATGTGGAAGATACTACGCACTTCCCTTTATGTCTCAAAATCATATCATATACATCATTCCCCATGATCAACTGTTATTCTTTGATCATAGCTTCTTTCATAGCATTCTTTTCTTCATCTTGAGTTATCTCTTGTACCCATGGTGGTATTCATCCTTCAAGGTGGATCTACCACTCTCTAAAGCTCTTTCTTCCATCATGGTGTCTTTGACCTTGGGAGCTTCAGATTCATGTTTATTGGAGTGAATCTTGAATTGTCATCACTTGTTCTTCAAAACAAGTCTCATCCTTCTTTTCTTGTAGGAGGTTGTATAGGGCCTTTCCTACAATTCAAATGCACCAGTTGCATGGTTAGAACTATTTCATAAACCATATGCATAACGACAAATTCTTATGCATCATGCAATTT
>LPNX010721457.1:34610-54545 GCA_001517045.1 Pseudotsuga menziesii | reverse complement strand
CTTATGAGTCGAGCTGAAATCAATTACTTCCTTCTAGCATACATTCTTTGCATGAATGAATCCCATGATCCTGGGAGGCCATTCAAGGTGGCTATCACCACTTCTTCATTCTTCACTTCTTCTTCTACCGCTTCAAGTTGTTCTGCATTCTAAATCTTCACATTCTTCAACTGTTTTCTCAAAGCCATCTTCTGATTTAAGTTCTTATCTTCAAATATCTTGATCAAGGAATCAAACATATTTGGTGTCTTTAGGGAAGACACTTGTGGTACAAGTTGATCTGTTATTGAATCAACAATGATCTTTTTGGCCTTGATCAAGTTCTTCTTGTGTAAGTCTTTGAGCCTCATCTCCGTATGGAATTGGAACCTCTCTACTCATGTAGGTGTCCAATTCATTTTCTTCAGAGAGATCAAATACTTCCATGCTTGGAAGTTGTCAACTTTACCAAGATTCTCATAAAGCTGATGTGATAGATCACTTTGAAATGAGAACCTCAAATGCAAATAGCAAAAGATTAGATATTACCGATTTGAGGTGTCCTTCCTGCTTCCAAAGCTAGCTGATCTAGGTTTTGTCAGAGAAACCCTAATTTTCAAAACTTTGAATATTTTAGATCTAATTGGATAGAAGGATGGATCTCTTCAAATGGATCTGTCCAATGTACTCCTTTTCTGAAAACAGTGGAGGAAAGCTCTCAGAATAGGAAGCCCTAGTTTTCCAATTTCTTCTGCAGAAATTTTTGTCACTGCTTCTATTATATCTCTGAAATTACAGCTCATATGTGTCTGAAATTTCATGCTGAGGTAACCTCGCATGTCCCTGATCCAACACCATAGGTTTCATCATAATTGGTTTAACCAATTGGGATTTATGATCCTTTTCCCAAGGTGACCTGTTACAGGACTGTTCAGAATAGCAACGTTGTACACCCTACCACATGTCACTGTTTCATCTTCTGGTTCTAAACTTAGGACCACAGAAATTAAAGTCCGTGCTATTTCTGGAAAATGTTCAGGAATTTAATTTCGACCTCTGTAGCCCACGTTATAGCAATTTTCCCCAGGTGTCATGTTTAGGGATGAATTCTAGAGGAGGTTGGAACCTTAACTTTGACGGATCATATCTCCCAAAATATAGCGAATCTGAGGCTGAAGTTTGGACACAGTGTACATCCAGATTTTATATTCGGTCTCTGCAATTTTCATCTCCTGAGCCTTCGCCAATATTGGTATATAGCCAATGTACCAAAACGTATAATTTTTAGTATTTAGGGTTTTTCTAGCTCCCGGTCAAACTAGGGTTTGACTTTCCCAGAGTTTCACCTGACCAAAAATCTTGATCCAGGTCTCTAAACTTTGATTTTGATGAGGAGAGCAATCCTATTCCAGGCCTACTCAAAAATTCCTCTTCAGTAAGAATCCCTAATTTCCCGCACCAAAAACTGAAAATGCTCGGAATCGAATTCTGCTTCGATAGAAAGATGCACCCTTGAATGGAGAGTCAACCTAGCCTTATTTTTCTGATCGATTGTGGAGAGAGAACCAAAAAGGAAGAAGCCCTAGATTCTATAGCTTGTGAAAGTTGTCCTATTCAGGTTAGCTCTGATACCATGTTGAATTTTTATATGCTTAGCTAAAACATCAGTATTTCATTTGATTTCCATAACAAAAGCATATAAACAGGATCACTGAAAGAAATAGTATCACAAGAACAACACAAATTTATCCTAGGAAAACCCTAAAGGGAAAAACCCAGCAAAATCTTCCTCAATATAGATGCCCCAAAAAGGTAAAAAGGTAAAACCAACCAAGAGATCAAAAACCTGATCCTTCTCCTTCTGCAACTACTTCTCTCCTCCACAAGTGCACTACAGAAGTGAGAGTGTGTGCTCCAAATGAGGAGCGCTACACCTCTATTTATATTCATCCATTCACTTAAGTTAACTTATTCGACATGTAGGCTCGAGTTAAATCATGTAGGGTTGAGTTACACATGTAGGCTGAAGTAACCACACTGGGGTGCTGATGACCCACTTTTACAATTAGAGGGGACTACCTCATGACTCTTATTAGTTCTTCCAATTAGGAGCATTGGAGTACAATGTAATACAAGTGGTTCTCCCGGTAGGACCATCGGGGACCACAAAAATATACATATAGAATATTCTTTGAAGTTACAATATTTCAACAGGGACTTCAATAACGTTTCCAGTATTGACAAATCTACCCTAAGGATCTCTAATTCTACTCATGAAAGACTTCTAAACTAAAGAAAACCTATGCTACTACTATTGTTGGATTTTGGGGCGCCTGTTATAATAGATGCGCAGGTTCTTACCTCTCGTCTTACCGCTCCCCCGCTACCAACCTATTGCTAAGCTTCATAAAGAATTCTACTCTACCTTACATAACAACTCCCCGGTAATGACACCAAAAGTGTTGGGTGTATTATAATGTCTAAATTAATCCACCTATTCTTTAATTATCAACCGGGGTTGGTAAGCTTAGAGTTGACACAAAATATATTTGAAGGAAGAGGGGTTCTTATGGTGTCATGAAAATATTTTAACAAACAAAAGATCGAAATATCTTTCAAAATGAAAAACTTAGTCAATATCCTAAAAATGCTATTATTCAAGTAATTAAACTAAGACAGAATAATCAACTAAATAATTGATAATAAACTTTAAACTGAAATACAATCAACAATTAATTATTCAAATGTGAAACTAGGGTGCAAGGAAGACTTAACTTATAAGCAACTAGAAAACTTAATAAGAAGAAAGTAGAAAACTTGATAAAAGAAGCAAGTAGAAAACTACAATAACACAACATAAAAGAGAGAACCTAAAAACATACTAAGGAAAACACATGTAACACTAAATCTCACATGCAAACAAATAAATCAATCTAAAAAACATAAACACAAAATAATACAGCAGTAAAACAAAATCAGCAATAATATTCCAGAAACAAAACCAACTTAACACACATCAAGGTGAAAAGAAATAAGGAAAAATAATAAAACTTCAATAAATAACCTAAAACAATTAGACTTTAACTTTAATGTTAAATAAAACTATTATCTAACTATTAGAGTCAAAACATAATTCAGACATTAACAAAACAGAACTAAATACAATCTCAAAACACATAAAAAACAGTAAAAACATAACTAAGGGTTGAATGACAGACTGAACTGTGGGTCTGAAAGGGGTGGCCGAATAACAGACTGAACAGGCTGTCTGGATGACAGTATGCATAGTTAAAATGGTAAAAACTAACCTAAATGAGCTAATCTTCAGCTGAAGACATGCAGATATAATTCTAATGCATATAGGAAATAAATAAACCTACTTATTAAGCAAATCTGACAGTAAAATAGACTTAAACAAATTCATAAACATAAGCATAAAGAAACCATTGTATATTAATAAACTGGAATGTAAATTGCATAAATTGATAATTTATGACAGAAATGAAATAGACAGAACTAAATCTATTTAATTTGATAAACAACGGTCTATTTTATCTAACTTGCAAACAAAACAAGCAATAGACTGGAAATGAAATGACTGGAAGAAAAACTGGAAACAAACTATGCGTGCAGTTAACTATCTAATTCAGAAATAAAATTGCATTACATAAATAATAAAACATACTATGAATTAAACTAACTACAATAGAAGAAATGAAAGAAATAAACAAGAAAAGAAACCTATGGTTGATGAGGGGCCCTCTCAGCAATTAGGGGTGATGCCTGGGTAACTTCTACACAAACGCAATCTTGAACATCAACACATACAGCTCTTTATTAAGATGGTGGAACATAAATACAGTGCTTAAGAATAGATCAAAGCATGAACTTATTCTTCTTGACTAACCTAACTCTTCTAGATAATTGAGCTCTCTCTCAGAGGCTGCTATATATAATAATTTACAGGGATGAGCAAGTCCTCCCTTTAGTGGTCGACTGCTCTCTAAATTTAGTCGATCTTAAAGGCACATAATAGTTTAGAGGACAACGCGCAGGCAACCTGCCTTATTCGACATGGTTCTGATCTTTTTATTGGGCAGCAAACACATAGGATCCTCTTCAACATAAACGATCTCCAGATGTGGCACACAAGTTCCTTCTTGAGCGCAGCAGGTGGGCTGATGATGAACATAGGAGAGCGTAGTGGTGAATCTTCTAGAGTGTGGGTTGAATGCATCAATCCAACGCGTGAATGGTTGATGTGGTGGCGAGCAAAGGAGAATGTGGGACAATAAATATCTAGAACACAGCTTCATCACCCAGACGCATGGATAACAGTTTGTTTGCAATTGTTTCATGTTTTAAATACCCAGAATTAATTCTTAGCAACGCGTAGTCTAATGGGAAATCTGGACGGAGAGATGAACGAGAAGCTAGGTCGTGAGCTGAATACATTGGGCATCGATCTAAGGAGAACAGAGTGTCTGTCTACTGGCATGCTTCAGGGCTACAGTCTACAACAATACATTTCAACATCTGGCAAACTACTAGCGAGTTTCATGCAATGGGATGGATAATGAGCTGGACGTCCAGTTGGACATGCTGTGTGAAAGGCAGGCTGAATGCATTCTGTTTATTAATTTATCCCAAAAGGATTATAAAATATGCAAACAAATATATAAATCAGTTAATACATCAAATGCACTTTAATAATGTCATTTTTAATTAATAAAACTATAAAAAAATGATAAAAATTATTTCGTATAAACCTTAAATACACTCATACCTGAGGCCGAGTAATGATTTGTGTGTCATAAAATAAACAAAAGATAATAAAATATGTGTTTAAATGATTAATTTAATTGCAAAAAATGATAACAAATCTAGGATCAACAGAGCCATTTAAGCAAATTATTATTAGCCAAAGGTTAATGTTTGCGAGTTCCCCTTCAGGTAGTCTGATCATCCAATTTAAAGAGGAAGCACAAATTTTGTCAAGTGGGAAGCTACATGCCATAGCTCATTGTGTTTGCAAACCTTTAGAAATACCATATGTAAGCTGAGAAACTTTTGTGGTTTTCCTCCAACCATCATGAAATAAGTCTCTTTCATCTCGAAGTTGGACTAATGTGAAAGGACGGTTTTTTTCCTTATAGGCAGTTATGTTTTGATAAAAAAAAAGGACCCAAGAAGGAAACCTTAGAGGGTAAAATCTGTGCGCCTCGTTTTGGAAGGCAAAATTAGTTTGATGCTTTTAATAGGTCATAGGGACATTTTTTTTTTGTTAACTCCAGTGTTTGAATATGCATATTATATAACCAATGGGATGAAAATACTCACCTGGTCTCCATTTCCTCTGTTGATATGTTGCAACGATGCATTAACACAGTCAAATAGATTAGTCGTCATGACATAACAACACACAAGTTTGTTTGTGAAGAAAAAATACATAGATTACAGTGGTCCATAGGGGACATTAATCCATGATTGTGGCATCGTCTTCTTCTATTCATAGCCTTGGATTGATACATGATCATTTAAGCAGCAAAATCCCCTTAAAATGCTCATATTCAGATGGTATATCCCTGCGGCATATTTCTGTGATAATTGTGGGTCTGTATCGAGGGAGATATGTAACTCCAGTATTCTAGGAATCACATATGTGGAGCACATGATGGCATATGAAGCAGAGCATATCTATGTCAGTAAAGAAGTTAACATACACACTATAACAGGGTAGTCTACAAAACCCCCCTCTAAAATCATCAGCTGAAAAACCATACCTTTCTAACAGTTGAAATACGGAGAAGCATGATATCATTCATATCATACAGGAATAAAACTTCTTTCACAAAGTCTTAGGCACCATGCAAAGGTAAAAGCATGTGCCTGGGTGATGAAAGTTTGAAATAAGAAAACATCCCCCACAAACATTAATAAGATGAGTGCAGAAAGACATAAATTTACACAAACCCAAGGCCCTACACTGCAAATTAGCTGTAGAAAATCCTAGATTGGGTTGTTGTAAACCCTCCACACAAAATTATTATAAAAAATATCAAGAATTTAAATACAGAGAAGGGAAAAAATCAGATCCAAAACAATCTAGAAAAAAATCACAAAAAACTGATGAATCTCAGTAGCTTTCTTTACAGTTTACAAATTCTCAGCGGCCAAACTAATAAAAGTGAACAAATATCAACAAACATTCATTAGTTGAGCATATAAGGGTCAATGGGATGTTAAAATACCATGAAATAATGGCACGTTCCATACAACATCACTATGATCACTATTGAAGACTGTCTGTTCGTGGGTACCTCTCTAAAATGTGTCACTAAAATGGATGCCAGAAGCAAACAGATTGTTTCCTAGAGGGCCAAACAAAACCTCAAATGAAGATGGAGATGAATAGCCAGTGGTTTTGAAAAATTTTGGAGCCCATCTAAGATTTGGGAGTTTTTTTGGGGGGGATTTAGTAGTTATAACAATCTAAAGAAAACTAAAGTTAAGGGTTATAGGTCACATTTCTAATAATTCATTTAGGTTTGGTTGTAATTATCAAGGAGAATGAAAAATTTTAAAATGCAAAAATTAAAGTGTAAAAATTTTAAAACTTTAAAAGTTTTTATATATGTATATTAAAAAATAGTGACGATAATGGTACTATCCATCAAGTAAAATTCCATTATCCTTGTTATTTATATATGTAAACACTCTATCATTTTATGTAGTTTATATCTTCCATCTAGAAATGTCAATCTCCTATATGTTAATGTTTTCTTTTCGTAAGTTCATTTATTTTTTATATTTTTTTCATCTTTATGATGTTGGAACTATGAAAACAATTGTAAATAGGGATTGTTGTAGATTTACATCATCACTTTTGAATGGTTATTACTATTTATAAATGGTATGTTGAACCCTTCCCATAGTAGTGGCTTTTTGAAAACCCAAAATTTCATTTTCTATCTAATTGAGCATTCTTCTTGGCATCACTATCTATGGTTGTGCTTCGACATCTCTTTAATGTATTATATATTTGTGTATAGGTGTTGCAATGACCCTATTTTCCACTAATTCTTTATTAAAATCACAATTACTATCCCCTTAAGCCACAATCCATGAAAACCAACCTCTGCATTAAAAAAATGGTGTGGGAATTCCATATAAACCATGTTTGTATAAAAAATCATCGTGTATATGGTACAATTCACAGCACATAGGAAAATTTCCGTTTACCCCTCATCTCTAGCTTTTGATCCTAGAAAATGGCTCGTTCCATGAGAGTCACCCCTAGTGTGTGAAAATGTTAAATGGCCTCCACATTGTCGACATTCCAACAATTTTATATGTGATACCTATGTAATGTACAAATAAATTAGTTGTAGAGAGAAAAATATGTGGTTGTGAAATTTTATTTCTCGACAAGTTTTATACCCTAAAGTAGGTCCATCTTCAGGAGAGGCTTCAAAAAGCTTCTCAATTTATTAAATTGGTGGCCATATCTCACATGTAGATTACATTTTCCTTTATGCATACCCTTGTTCTATTTTAGGGAACCATGATGTCTAGTAAGACCCATATAAACTTGTATTGGCTTTAGAAACTACATTTTAACCCTAAACCATGGCATGGTCTAAGAGATTCGTTCATGGTGTTACAAATTTTAAAATCCCGACCATATCACCTTGATTATGAGGCAATGAAATATGAACTTGAATTGACCATATGTTATTTCTATCAAATGCCAATGGATCCTCTTAGATGAGAACCAATATTTCCAATCGAAAAAATCATCCACCTTGATAATTCCTTTATTTAAAAGGAATTTGGATGAGATTTTTGTTGATTGATAGAGCATGCCCATGAATGTGCAAAAAACCCTCCTAATTGATGAATAGGTTTCTATCTCATAAAAAGGAACCTACTGCACTTTCCTAGGAAACCGTTGAGGGATTAAATCCATCACTAACTACCATTTAATTCCTTAATACTTGGAGAAACAATTTCCCACTACCCTCTAACCCAGTGGCAAATTCCATGATATGAGACTATGACATGTCCGATCTACTTCTAAATCTCATGTACACCACCAATCTAGCAGGTTGCAATTCCAGCCATTAAAGGAACCGCTTTGCAGTAGCATCATCATTGTCCTGGTCATTAGATTGCTTCATCGACATCAATGGAAGAAATAGTGGTCCAATCAGATACACGAGAGTTATTTTCTCCATCACCTATTCACTCTGGAGCGCCTCAAGAAACATAGCTTCTAGCTTGAAGAACGTATTGACGAGAATACCGAAAGCCTTGGGGACATTCGTGCCTTTAGCCATGAATACTTTGTAGAAAGTGTGGATTTTTCTCTTGAGAGATTGTGCGATATGCGTGGTCAAAAATGGAGGGAAGCCAATAATATCCAATATCAATTCCTCGTAACTGAATTCCTATCCCTGAGAGATGAGGATGAGGGTGTAGAGCATAAAGCCAAGCGTGAATGTTGAAGCCATGAAGAGAACATAATTAGGGAGTTTGAACTTGGCAGTGACCTATAAAGTAGGATTCATCGAGGGAATGAGAGGTCATGATGCCAAAGATTTGAGTAGATCGACCATGAGGAGATGCTCAAGGGAATCCGTGGAATGCATAATAGATTCCCATTTTGCAAAAAATAGATCTTTGTCCTTGTTTGTCTTCCTGGATGATGAATATCAATGGATTCTTGCATAACGACATGATGGCATGGGGTAAATCAATGCTCTCTTGAAGAAGTTCGACCTTCCATTGTGGCTTCATAAAATTCAACCTTATTAGCAGCAACAAAACAATAGGAAGGAGAAGAGAACCCAACAAAGGCACAATAAAACCCAGCGGACCTTCCAAGCACATGAAGAGGACATGGGGAAAGAAAGAAAGAGGAAACGTGGAAAAAATTGATTGAAGGAATTTATCAGGATGGTGTATTTTAAACTCTGTAAATTAAGGTTTTTCTATGAAGGTGGGATATTGTGGTTGTAGGTGTAGATAGAAGGTGACAAGAAATGAGGGTGAATTTAGGACACCTATGCAGGTGACCTCAGGGAGTGGAGGCCTGATGTGGATTCTAGTCTCTATCTCATCTCTTTCTCTCTTCATGGTGTTCCTTGTTATAATTATTGGATGTTCAAAGGTATTCTTTTTTATTCCCTATAAAGGTCTTGTCTCTAATTTTAATAAATTTGATTGGAGTCTATACAATTATGTGCATTAATGTGAATGAGGGTCCATATCTATGAGGGGTGTGGGTTTGTAATTTCATCCCAATATTAGGGTACTCCATCTCTATAAGAGGTGTGGGTTTGGAATTTTGGCATAATCTTAGGGTCCTTTTCAGTCTCATTTTTTTTAAATTTGGTCATTTGGTCTAGAGTTGCACATTTTCTCACCCTTTCAACTCAGGTAATTGTGAGGGTAATGAGAACAAGGAGATAAAAATAATTCTTCACATAATGAACAACTAGATAGAGGAGTTGAGATGAACTATTTAGCATTTAATTATTCACTTGGAAGCAAGATGAGATGGAAGAAAAATATGAAAAAATGGCCAAATATTATGAAATGTATTTCATATGATTCTTAGTTTTTCTAGAGGGTCATAGTCTTGATCAATAGGTATCCCCAATCATATCAAAAAGTTATGTCAAATAAAAGGTTGTTGATGAAGAGATTGTGCATAAAACTTATTTTACATTGGAAAAACAACCCCTTGGTTCAAAAGGAGACAAAATAGAGTGTGTCAACATGCCAATGGAGGACCATTATGGGCATAACTTTGATTGATAACTTTAAATGTTTTTTTCATCTTTAAGGTTGCTTAGACAATTAATTTATAGACATTACAATTTAAGAATTAGTCAGAATAGTTACTTCTTGTAGGGTAATTTATGTCATTCCAATTTGGAAGAGATAATTCTTAACTGGACTTGGGAGCATTATACGTAAAAATTGATATTTGGATCTTCACACATTGTTCTTTTAATACATATTGTAGCTGTCACTCTTAAAATAAATTAATAGAAAAATTATTTGAAACAATTTTAATTTCATTAAACAAGTATAAGGGATGCTTAACAAAATTGACAAGTGACCTTTAATTATGTTGTGGGATAAGGGGAACTTATATTGCCCCTTATTTTTGCCCAAAATAATCGCTCAATCTTGCATGAATTATGGTATGATTCCATTGTTGAGAACTTTGTCCATAGAAATTTTCCCCTAGGGTTTCGACTCATTTTGAGATGATCTAGATCATCATATTTTCAAAAGAAAAGTACAGAAGGGGTGGAACTATGTATCACTGAAAATTTTGTCCTTGACATAATCAGTCGATTTGAGTTCCCCATGTAATAATCCATTTATTGAAAATAATAAAAGTCAGTACACACACACATTTGAATATGTTAATAGTTATGATATATTCCCTCAACTTAAATATTGACTTTACAAACTTGAGTTGTAACATTGCCTGAGATAAATAGTATGGAGTGAGTTGATAAGTAGGAAAACTGAATCTTTCTAGTGACTCATTTTTTTCCACTAAGGAAAAATTCCACTACGATTCACTCATTTTAAAAGAAATTCGATGACCTTGGCCATTTTAAAATTGGCCAAAACTCCTAAGGACAAATTTCCATGATGAATGTTCTCATCAATCAAATGGAATTATAACTTTAGACAATAATCCTATTGAATTTGGGGAAGAATTTCCACTTGAAATGAGTTGATTTTGTCCACTTATTAATTTAATCCTAATAACTATGTATTTCATTATTATTTGTCTATCTAATGCACTGGTTACTAGAATTCGAATGTCATTTAGATCTTCAAGAATATGGTTCTAATAATGTTTGTAGCAAAATAATGGAGAATGAAGATACAAACTGAACAAAACAAACCACACAGGAAACAAACAAGTATTTCTCAAGAATTTACAGTAGCATTCACCATAATAATATCCGGTGTACAATGTAGTTTACATAGGTAGAATTCAAATGCATGAGTAATGAATTCAAATCTTCCAAGTGGATAGGACTGTATATAACTGAATATCTAAATCAAGGTCTCCCAATCAATATTGGAGTCCAAATATACAACTCTCTGATGACCAATAACTCCAACAAGCAGTAACAACTAGTTAACTTAGTGAAACAAAGTGTGGTAGGTAGGAAAAGCGCTCCTCCCCATGTAACCATGCATTATCCATGCAATAGTAGCGCTAGACTAACTAGCTGTGAAGTAACTGATTGTAACTAAGGGAAAACTAAGACTAACTAGTGCTAACTCCAACTGACTGAAGTAGGTTGGTGTCGGAACTCCCAGTGGCTCCTAAAATGTAGGGATTGGTCTAGGAGGTGCCCTAATTGATGTATGCACATGCAATTAGTGGAATTTAACCTCTAGTAGTGTTCCCCACACTTCAATGACTGGTACATGTCGACCCAATTGCACTAGTGGACTTATTTAATTAATTTAAGGTTTCTAAGTTATGAAATAATTAATCTAATAGACATTTTACCAAGGGGAGATTAATAATCCTAACACCCACCCTGAATCCTAGCTTGGACAATTGTGGGCCCTGGTAACAAGACCATAGGTCACCCAAATACAATCTAGAAGATAATAAAAAATGTTTCTTAGTACAACTGAGGAAAAAAGGGAAAACCTAATGGGAAACCCCCCTCCTCAAAAATAAGTAGGAAAATAGCAATCTGTAAGCTATATTTAGAATAAAGAGTCTTCCTCCATAGAAAAATAACTTGAGCAAAAACACTACTGCAAAAAATTGAAGCTCTATGCAGTAGCATGGTCCATCAGTGGACCTCTCAATGTACTTCTGAATTGATGACTTTGTTTGGTTTTGCTGGATGGTGAAGGTAGGGAATGATCAAATCTCGGATTCTATGGGCCATGCAACTGATCATTCGCCATCATCAAGTAGCACTGACCTGGAACTTTCTTGCACCATTCTGTGAGAGATAGTGCGGCATGATCATTCTAATACTAGGACCTATTTCTTCTTTTGTCTTATGGAACTCCAGTACCACTTCCAGCTGGGTTAAGAAGCTTTTGAGCCCATCTGTGTTTAGGCTTCTGATTTGGAATGGGTACTGGATCTGGATCTAGAATCTCTTGAGATTCAGTCTCAATAATAGGATCATGTTGCATGTGATCTTCTTCATCTAAATCTAAAACCTGTAGCACATAATCATCATCAAAAATAGGGGGAGAAATGGTTATACCTTACTGTTTTGCTATAGGAGTATCATGCAATTGATCTTCTTTGAAATGGAGACTTCTTTCAATGAAGCATCTTTTGGTGGAAACCTCCATCAGTTTGTAAGATTTTGCATCATCTGGATATCCAAGGAAACTGCATTCGCTACTTTGGGCTTGGAAGGCCTTTCTCTTGTTAAGTGGTATCCTAGCCCAAGATTTGGAACCAAAAACTCTCAGATGAGAAACATTAGGCTTATACCCATGCAATGCTTCGAATGGTGTGACCCCAACCAATGACTTGTGAGGCACCCTATTCTAAAAATATGAAGCACGGTTTACTACTTCAGCCCAAAGGGGAGGTAGATGATTTCCATGGAGAAGGAATGTTTCCATCTCTTTTAGTGATTTTTTCTTCCTCTCATCCAAACCATTTTACCGTGGTGTGTATGGAACTAAGTTTTCCATTCGAATCCCCTCGTATTCACAGAAATTATGGAAATCTCTTTTGACATATTCTCCTCTTCCATTGGATCTTATTGACTCGATCTTCTTATTGAATTTGTTCTCAACCATATCTTTAAAACTTTTAAAAGTATCCAAAAAATATGATTTTAGCTTCATGAAGCAGATCCAGCAGTACCTAAAACAATCATCATTAAAGGTCAGAAAATACATGCAACCATTAATGGAGTATGTGGGCATAGGTCCAGCTACATCATTGTGTATCAAATAAAGTGTAGAGACAACTCTAAGAGCCTTCGCAACATCATAATTCTTTTATGGATGCTTACCTACCAAGAACCCAACACATACTCCATCAAAAGTTTGGATGGAGGGAAAACCTTCAACCATGTTATGATTGTGGAGCTGCTTCAGATATTTGAAATTGAGATGGCCAAATCTCTTATGACAAATCTTGGTGGTGTTGTTAGCATGATACAATAAAGCTGGAGGAGGATAAATAGGCAAGAAATGTGAAAACTAATAAGGTTTGGTAGAGTGGTTTTCAATACCTTTCACTACAATCTTTCCAGTTTCTTTTTCTGTGATCTCAATTCAGTACGAATCGAATGTGACCCTTTTGGGAGAGCCTATATGAGTCATCTGGTAAACAGATAATAGGTTAGCAGCAAGGGAGGGCAGATATAGAACATTCTTGAACTCATCATGCTTTGCTCTGACTGAGCCCCTTCCTTCTGTTGGAATCTAGGAATCATCTCCCATATGAATATTAGTCCCCTTTGATAGTGAAAGAGTAGAGAAGAATTATTTGGTGGAAACCATGTGGTTGGAGGCTCCAGAATCTACAATGTATGTTGAGGATGGAGAGAGAGTTTCTTTCGGAGCATGACACCTTTCGGTATCTTCTGTGGGTGCTTCTTCATCATGCTTATTTGCTCTTGGAGGATAAATGTTGTGCTTCTTGGGAAGAGAGGACTTCTCATAAATTTTCTTCCTCATAGAATGTTCTTCAAGATAGTATCCATTTTCACAATATGGAAATAACTTCTTTTCAAATTTCTTCTTCTTAAAGTCGAAGGCCCCTTCAGAAGATTACTGATTTGGTTTAGGATTTGAATCAGCTTCCTTTAGCTCCTTCTTCTTTGATTTCCCCTTTGCTTGCGCTTTGGAAAATTCAGTAACCAGTAGATATTGATCTTTGGAAGTCTAGATGACGCCCATTCAAATCAATTTGTCTTGTTCTTTGATTAAGTCCTTGGAGAATGAATATAGAGAAGTTAGTTTCCAATTAGGAAAGCTTTCCCACTTGGAATGAAACATAAAGACATAGATAGAGTACTCACGACCTAGTTTGTTGAGTATGGAAAGAAAATTCTACTCATCCTTCTGCTCTATCCCACACTATCTACATTGGAGTACTAGAGACTTGAATTTGGAGAAGAATTTCTCAATAGTCTTGAAACTGCTGGAATGTAAAGATAGCAACTCATTCTCCAGAATGTGTCCCCAAAGCTCACCTTATTTTTTAAACAAGCAATCAAGCTTCTCCCAGGATTCTCTGGGAGTCCTCAATCCTTCCATATGGAAGAGGATATCTCTATAAATATAAGTACATAAGTACCTGAATGCTTCATCACAATGGTTCAGAAACTTGTTTTGCTCAATCGACTGATAAGGCTCAGCCTCCCATCGATGTATGATCCTATGGTAGCCATGCTTTTGCAAGGCCATCTACATATCAATCCTCCAGTCAAGATAATTGGAATTTGTGAGGATCCATGGCTTAGAAGTTTGAGAATTCATAATTGCTTCAGCTGGCAGATTGTAAATACTTCCTTCAATCTACGTAGAACCTATGAATTTCACTACAAATAACACTAAAACATATGAACTATTTAGAATCATGCTTTTCCTCCAGACATGAACATGTTTTCAGGGTCCTTCATACCTTCTCCACTGCTCTGAATGAATCCATAGCTAGCAAATTTTCATAGGGGACTTCTGTGGAAACCCAGTTTCTTCTGATGTTCGATGAGGAGAAACAAGCATGAAACTTGCCTGAGAAGGATCTGATACCATATTAGAATTTGAATTCCATTTAGATCTTCAAGAAAATAGTTCTAATAATGTTTGCAGCAAAAGAACGGAGAATGAAGATATAAACTGAACAAAACAAACCACAGAGGAAAGATACAAGTATTGCTCAGGAATGTACAGTATCATTCACCATAATAATATTAGGTGTACAATGTAGTTTACATAGGTATAATTTGAATGCATGAGTAATGAATTAGAATCCTTCAAGTGGATAAGACTATATCTAACTAAATCTCTAACTCAAGGTGTCCCAATCAATATCGAGGTCCAAATAGACAACTCTCCGACGACCAATAACTCCAACAAGTAGTAACAACTAGTTAACTAGTGCAACTAAGTGTGGTAGGTAGGAAAACTGCTCCTCCCCATGCAACCATGCATTATCCATGCAATGGTAGCACTAGCCTAACTAACTATGAAGTAACTGATTGTAACTAAGGGCTAACTAAGACTAACTAGTGCTAACTCCAACTGACTAAAGTAGGTTAGTGTCGGTACTCCCAGTGGCTCCTAAAATGTAGGGATTGGTCTAGGAGGCACCCTAACTGATGCATGCACATGTAGTAAGTGGAATTTAACCTCTAATAGTGTTCCCCACACTTCAATGACTGGTACATGTGGCCCCATTGGGCCATGTGGACCCAATTGCACTAGTGGACTCATTTAATTAATTTAAGGTTCCTAAGTTAGGCAATAATTAATCTAATAGACATTTTACCAAGGGAGGATTAATAATCCTAACACTGGGTACTAGTATGTGTCCTCTATGTAAGAGTAAATCAAATGCAATATAGCATTTTCTACTTAGATGTCATTACTCCAGGAAGGCCTAGGAAACATCAAAGTCATTGACTCGTGGAGTAGGGGTTTGAGAAGGAAACTCAAATGGATATTAAGCTCACAAAACCTAGTTGGATGGAAATGTGGCTGCTAAACATAATAATGCTCCTCTTAGAATTTTCTAGGAACAATGGCTAGCTAGGGATAATATGATATTCTAATACCAATTCACATCTCCCTTGCAAGTTTTCTAGAATATTTAGCATGCATATGATGGAATTATGAACATTTTGAGAATAAATTTACCAATGCAGGTTGGGAATGTGGAAATTGACAAAACATTTCCATAGGGTTTTCTTAATGAATCTTTCATCGTAAATTTGGACCTATGTAAAGTGTGGGGAATTCGACTACTTGACCAAGGATTGCCACTTCACCTTCACTCGATAGCATGGAAATGGGTGTAACAATATGGATAAGATTAAGGCCTTACTTATATTTATGGGTATAGCTACAGACAAAGGCATATGATATCCACAAATGATGATGAAAATAATGACAATGATGATAATGATGAAAATGATGATGAATATGATGATGATGATGATGATGGATATGAAAATGATAATCCATAAATTCTTATAAACCCCATAACCCCAAATCCCCTCACCACTTATCCCCTTAAACCCTAACCCCTAATGCCCCTAAAATGTGACCATAGTGACCATAACCCCATTAAACCCTAAGCCTGAATATTTATAATCTCCCTAAATTACCCAAATCCCCTAATTGCTTAATGCACTAAACCCTAACCCATGAGTCTCTTAAGCCATAAGGACCCTAGCCACTAAATCAAACCATAGTGACTATGTATATTATGTAATGCATTCATATGACATAACATGACCATAAGGCCCCCAACCACTAAAACCCCTAATAACTAATCCCTGGACCCCTTAAACCTAATCCTCCTTATACACCTAACTCATAACCCTCCTAATGTGACCTTAATGACCATAGTAACCATGAACACATTGCATTGTAACTCTAACTCTTTATAAACTCCCTAATCCCAAATCCCCCAACCCATTAACCAACTAATCCCTAACCCCTAAATCCCTCTCCCTATTAAGAAGAATATCTCCCTGTTAAGTGGAGTTTTTTCGGAAACGAGGAGCATACTAGAAGCAAGGATGATACAAGCAATGATGCTAAGAGCTACAGAAAAAATGGTGTCCAAACATCTGTCAACCCATCGGTTCCCCCAGCAAAAGGACGACCAAATTCATAGCTTGGATTTGGTTTGGGGTTCCTATTGAGGAGGAGATGTGCTCCAAGCCATAAGTACAGTTTCCATGGTTTTAGTGTCTTTTATTTTTTTCATGGTCATCATGGGTCTAGACTTACCTCTTAATCATAGTAGTTATACTCATTTTTTTTGCTCAACACTGTTAATTTTTCTATCACTATGATAGGTTTTCCCTTCTACATGGAGGATCAATATGACTGTAAAAGCCTGGATTCCCCTAAGGGGCAAGTCTCAACTCTCTCTCTGCTACATTATGTTTGCAGAATTACCTCTATGATTTGTACTTTTGACTGTATTATTAATTTGCTTCAATACATTAGTATTTGAAATTACAAAAAAGAAAGAAATTAGGGTTTATTTATATAGTAACTAATTTCTCTTTTTCCTCTGAGCTAGGTGTCTGATAGGGGTAGATGTTTGAAGAAACTCTACATTAGAAACAAGGTGTCAAGCTAGGGTCCAATAAGGTTGGAATATACGGTTGAAGCAACTACACATTAAAAACAAGACGTAATTTAAGGTAAGGTGGTAAACTAAATTCTAAGGTAAGGTGGTAAACTGAATTCTAAAGTGTTATTTCCCACTACAAATTATCATTATAAAATGGTATGTAGTGTATTATCAAGAATCATGCATTCCCTATATTGAGAACTATGATATGTTCCCCATTGCCATATTGGAGGTGACTAAATTAGGTGAAACTAGAACAATAGAGCTATATTCTTAATTACCTTAGGTATGAAAATATTGTGAGCATTAATATTATCAACTAGGACTAATTTGAGCTCAATGATGGTGTTGACATGTCTATTTTTAAAAAAATATAAATAATTGGTTGGAAGAGGAATTACAATAGAGAAAGGTATAAGGTTTATGTGTTATATATGGGTTGTTAGTACTTTATGTGAGTGCAAGACCCATTTAAACTAGCTAATTAATCTCTCAACTTTTCCCCCATGAAGTATGAGAACAACTTTAGATATTTTAATTATGGCCACAATGATATCTCTAATGGCCCATTAAATATTTATGGTAGCATGGAACAATATATTTATCCCACAAGATAATTTGCGATCATTAAAACTGAAAAATACAAATTTTTTAGGCTCGATCTTAAACTTAATTTTTCTTTCTTTGTGACTTTGCATTAAAAAATCATAAACAAGATGTATGACATCTTAAGGTCCCATGCAATATAGTAATGAGACAAACCTTGAATATGCTACACCATGTGCTACATATATTCAATTGAAACAAAATAAACTATATATCTAAGTGGAATGGTGGTCTAGATGAGGATTTAACTTTATAATACTAACCAACAAAACAAAACTTCTTTTCCCCACATTGTGTAAATCATGGATTCTAGTTTTCACAAGGGAAAACAATATACTACTCTCAATGCAACATTTAAAGAGAGTGTATGTTAGGATATATATATTAATCTACTTGTCAAAACTTGATGATGCGTATTATGACATATATACAGTCTTAAATACAACATTACAAGGTTCTTATGGTGTTCCATCCACAACATCAACCTCAGTGGTGAAATCCAACCAAAAAATTGTCAAAAATGTATGTCGAGTCTCATATTAATGTATGATATTTCATAATCTATTATATATTTAGATTTGTCCTTTGGGGTTGGTCAAAGGTTCAAGGCTTGTTAAGATTTTTATTTTTCAAGTAAATTCTCGATGATAGGGACTAATGGCCATTGTAGATATGTCAAATGTAAATATTTGTATCTTAAAAACTTTGAGAGGTTACAAATGATTCTGAATATTTTTCATGTTTTACACTTTCATGACATATTTAGTGGCGATTGGCACTCTTTATCATACATTAAAAAGGTGCATAAACACGTGTTGTTAAGGTATGTGCATGCAAAGCGATGAAGTGTGTGTATACATACTAGAACTTGGTATAACTAATGTTTTTCTATAGCAATTGTCACATGTCCCAATTTTGCAAAAAAATAGTTTTATATTATTTGATATTATTTGAAGACAATATGTTAAATTTTATGTTAAGTTGTAATTGATGACTCAGCAGAGTCAAGGATATTCAATGTAATTCTGAATATTTTATTTATAAATAAATAAAGGAGGAGACAACAGCTTAGAATAGCTATTAAAAGAGTGTTTACTGGTCAAATTGGTGGAGGAGACTGGGTGGAGAGCAAACTGACATGTGGAAGCATCCTCAAACCACTTACAACTATTGCAGGTGGATACCTCCCTACATTTGGGGTCATGATTCCCCAAGAAAGTGGAATCAGAGCTGGTGGCTCAATTAATGAAAACTGACCCAAAAGACCTAGGCAATCTTTATTAAAAATTCCCATTGAAGAGAGCTGAGGTTGCTCATTTCTAGAGAGGTGATCATTCAGGTTGAATGAATGTACCTCAAAGAAATTCAATGGAAGGGAATCTGGAAAATGTTTGAGGGGATAACTACAAATTGATCTAGTTGCAAATTTTAAGCTGAAGATCATACTACTGAGAGTAGAGTGTTTTACTGAGATATTGGACTAGTCTATTGTTTGCATTCTCCACTAGTTCTCAGCCAAGAATATTAGGAACAGGCTCGGGGATCCTGAAGAAGCGTTGTTTGAGTGCTCCTAAAGTATTCCTTAAAATAGAATAAACAAATTAAAATTAAAAACTAGAATACTAAAGCATGTACTAGACTGGGTACAGTCTTATAACCAGAGCTTACAGTATTTGTATAAAGTCTTTTATTTAAAAGAAAAGAAAATATTTAAACAGGATAAACAATATCAATACTATTGTAACAATGTAAAATAGGTAAACAGAAACCAACACAACTGATAAATTTAAGAATATATTTATCGAAGGATTCTTTTACAGTAACCCTAGGATTTTATCCGAAATGATAATTATAAACATATAAATTTTATCTTAAGACTGAGCTTACAGTCANAATATATTTATCGAAGGATTCTTTTACAGTAACCCTAGGATTTTATCCGAATTGATAATTATAAACATATAAATTTTATCTTAAGACTGAGCTTACAGTAA